>JAHLSL010000051.1:1976666-2194166 GCA_025920805.1 Petroica traversi
GGGAAGGGAAGGGAAGGGAAGGGAAGGGAAGGGAAGGGAAGGGAAGGGAAAGGAAGGGAAGGGAAGGGAAGGGAAAGGAAGGTACAATTTCTGCCCATGCTGTGCCAGACTGTGGATGACAAAGTTGCCCTTTTCTTGTCTTATTGTAAAGCAAGAACATTAAACACTAAATTACTTGGTTCCTGCTTCTGAGGCTTTTCAAACCTTTACATAGTTTACAAATTCTTCTCCCTCCACCAGGAAATGTCAGCTCAGTCCACACACAGAACTCCCTAATTTCCACCAAGGCTGCATCCCACTTGCTGCAGCTCAGAAACTCCTGATTCCACTTTTCAGAAGCTGGTGCCTCATCTTGTTGCAAATCCACCTCGACATTCTTCCATCTTTTCTTCGTATTTAGAATCAGAGGATCATGGAAGGGACCTTAATGATTATTTCATCCCACCCCCTTCCATGGGCTGGGACACCCTGCACTAGCCCAGGTTGTCCCAAGGTCCATCCTCACTGGCCTTGCAGGTACAATATTCCATACATCACATTCCATAGTGCCTCAGTCCCCCTATACCTCCAGAACTCACCTGCCTCTTCCATCACCAAACTCCCATCTTTTCACTTTGATTTTCTTCCCTTTTCCTTTTGCTGTTCCTCACCTGACTGGGTGATGTGAAGTCGTGATTTCTGTTACTTAACCACCCTTAAAGGGACAGGCTTCCTAATGGAAATTGAATACGAAAGGTTGGGTTCTGTGGGGAAATTTCAAATTGACAAATTTTCTGAATGGATCTCTCCTAACCTTGTTGCATATAATATATGCATGTATTGAGCTTAATTTTTGGTTAGTATCAAAATGTATTGATCTGCAAGATAAATATTGACTTGACCTCGCTTTCTCTCAGTCTATATTTACTTCTAGAGTCAATAAGTCTAGAAACTGATCTGACAGGAGTCAATAATGGCTTAAAATTCTCAAAATAGCTGCTTTGCTCTAAGGGTGCAATTTTTAATTTTAAAGTTACTGCCTTAAGTACATAAAAATGCTCAGGAGAACTTTAACACTTTAGTGCACAAAGCCATTGGGGGTAACACTCAAATGCCAGAAGACCTTGAGGTGACTTCAGGCCAACTGTGCCATTTCAGCAGTGGCCAAGCCATATTGTGAATATTTTAATAATGACCTACTGCAGTCCATCTTTTGCCCTGTGCATCCTTAAAAATTGGAGCTTTGCTCCAGAGGCTGCGCCTGAGCATCACTGATTGGATTTGTCAGGGCTAAATTGTCTCCAGCCTTGGGAAAATGCAAAGCTTGCTACTGGGTAGAGGTTGTCATCATGAGAATGCCCTCCCTGCCTTCATTTCTTTGCTCAGGGAGGTGGTAATTAACCCAGCAAGGTTTTTAGTGTCAAGTGGGATCATGTTCTTTCCCTTGCCCCTCAGTGGTGGACAAATCTCCAGTGCTGCCTTCATCCCTGTTTTTTTTCTCAAATCTTCATAATTCAATAGCTCAGTTTCTGATTTCAGGGGTTCCTTATGGAGAATTTCCATCAGGAGGCAGTTTAATAACTCAGTTATTTATTTGAGCAGTGTTTCTCTGATACCTGAGAAAATGCTATTTGATTTAAGGAGAACATTGGCACTGTCAAGTATTTCCCTGTGCCCTAGAGATTGGTCACCCTTCTGAGAAGTGCAGGAAAATTATTAAAATGGAGAGAAAACAATAACATTAAGAGAAAACAGATGAGAAAAAGGCATGGAGGATTGACCTAATATCACTCTTTAGGATGAAATTAAGAAATATTCATTTTCTCTCACAGTTAAAGGAACCAAGGAAAGTGCCAGATATTTTAAGTGTTGCTGAAAAAGAGGAGAAAAAAATCTGCCTATATTTTTCCCTAGGGAAGAGTCCAAAATTTGGAATCAGTAATTTTCTTTTTAAGTTTTTTGCTCTTTTGGGGTATTTTGTCTTTTTTAATTTTTATACAGCCAGCCTTTAGAGAAGTTGTTGTACAAGAGCCTGGGCTTGTATTAAAACAGTCTTCTGCTGATACTCATTTATCTGCATGTTTTAAAAGTGGGTGAAGCATGAAGCGAAGCATGTAATAGACTTAAGAACACATAGGTACAATTAAATGGGGAGGAAAACAATTACTTGTCATTCTTGCTGAGCTAAAATTACAGAGAAAAAAACAACCAAAAACTATGGCTGGAAAAAGAGTTTTCCAAAACAAAGGGAGGGGGAAAGGAAGATAAAATAATTCCCATTCTTAAATTCAATGGGTGCAAAAACCCCATGTGAACATGGGAAAAGGAAAAAAAATCGTAAAATCAGAGCAAAACCAGCCACACCAGAATCCTTAAAAAGCCAGGAATCATTGCATGGATAGGGTGATGGATTTTTTCCAGGGAATCTGAAGGAGGATTCTCCTCATTCCATCAAGAAGGAAAGGGAAAAGGAGGTAGGGCAGGGCTGAGTGGGGGTAAAAGAAGAAAAAAGAAGGGTTTGAGATGGATCTCCCCTTCACACCAGCCTGACCTCGATGCTGCTGAGCTTGGACAATCCTCTTGTCAAGGAGTAATGGACTTTTACAGCTTCGAGCTGAGGAGTCCTTTCCTAGAACTAAAAAATAAAGTAAAATAAAAGGAATCATTCCTAGTCCTAGAACAGGCAAATTTCTATGAAAGGAATGCCTGATTTCAGGAATCTGCAGCCTCCCAATGCAAAAAGAAAAAAATATCTTTGCTGAAAACTTTCCAGCCAGCCTCTTTGATTTTAATTAAATAGCAAAGACCGTGTGTTGAAATTCACAGTCTCTGTCCCCATTTACTAGTGGGTGTTGAAAAATAACTAAAAAAAAAAAAGAAAAAAATATTTTAAAAGAAAAAGCTTACTCTTTACTCAGCAACTTGAACAGATTTCAAGTCATTTTGTAGTTGGGAGGAATGCTCACAAAGACAGAGATTTTCTTGACTGAGATCATCAGAGCCCAGAGCTGAAGCAATTGTGCAACTGAGAAATGTATTCAGGCTTATTTCACAAGAATTATTTACTCTTTAAACTATTCATTCACACCTACGAGAAAAAAAAAATCAGAAAAAAAATTTAAAAGGAATAAAAAAGAGGTTTTAGACAAATTATCTCCCCTGATATCTTCAAGATGATTATCAGAGCATGGACCTGATCTCCAACAGCCAAAGGCAGGAAAGTGCTCGGCCAAAGCCCTTTAATTCAATAGGCTCCTGAATTGTGCCTTTGCATCCTCATAGCCTGATACTCACAGAAGGGAGAGGCTGATTTTCATTTTCTGTGCTCTAACTTTCTAATAAACAATAAGCAGATCGCAGCCTCCCTCTTTTGTGCAGGGGAAAATAAGCATTTATTATTATTATTATTATTTTTTTAAATATTACAAAAAGGGACAATATGCTAAAAATATGCAGCGAACAAATATCATCTGTACAGACTGGAAGAGAACCTTCATAAATTAACCTTATTAGTGCATTACTGTAAGCGAATGCCAAAAAAGCTCCTAATTTGCATTAAGATAGATTTTTCAGGTTGGCTGCATGATTTAATTAAAGAAAAGATTAAGAATCATTAAACAAGCTGCTCTACCTTGCAATAACAGAATTTATATCTGATTCAGGTTAACGAAAACACAGATGGTGATTCAGTAACTGTTGAGTTGCTGTAACAGAATGAAAATGATCCCATTAGTTCTCTGGAAATGTGAGGGAATTTGAAAATTAGCATGCAGATACATTGTATGGTGCTAGACAGCTTGGTCTGCTTGGATCATCACTGATTACTCTTTGTTTGGGTTGGCAACACTGAACTTAATAAATGAAAAAATGTTCCAGTATACCACAGTTGGAAACTGTTCAAGGTTGAAATAGGTGTGCAGACTTTCAAGAAGAGAGAGTTAAGTAAACAAATGTCAATCAATTTGGGGCTGGCAGCGTTTTTTTTCCCCCAGAATGTCTGTTCTTGAGAAGCAAGTGTCATCAAAATTGAAATCCTTTGCTTGATACATATGTTCATGTGGTATTTATTATTACAAAGGTATTTTAAATGCGTGTCGTTCTTTACAAAGGAGCCTCGGCAGCCTTGGGATGCTGGAAGTAGAGGAGAGCTCTTAGGAAAATGGTTTGGGTTGTGTGTGGCACCGACAAAGAAATAAAACTTGCTGCAGGGGAAGGTTGTGATGGGAGGACACGTAAAATATAGGTAAAACCCCTCCTAAATAATCGAGATAAAGCCCATAAGTGATCATTGTCACCTCATAAGGCAGAGTAGAGCAGGGCAAGGGCGATTTTGTTCAGCAGGTGCCATTTCCAAGGCTGTGGCAGAGATAGCTGCATTATCCAGGGAATCATACCTGGCTCACAGCAACCCTGGGACCTGGAGCAGGAGGTGTGGGTGACAGAACTTGCTCAGAACAGTGCACAAGCTCACATCAACACCGACTTCTCCAACGGGACTCATTCCATGGCATTAACACTCTGGCAGCAGGACAGGAGGGTGTCTTCCCCTTCTAAGAGCTTATTTTTCCTTTTCTTTTTGACTTCTTCATTTTATTGTAACTGACTTCAAGGCCAAGAGGTTGTGCATGGGGTGTTACAACAAAAACAAGGTTGTAACACTCGGACTTTTAGGTTAAAGTGTGCTTTGCTTATCACGTGTTAAGATCTTTCAGAGGTGATGTAATGCACCAGGGACTGTGGCGCTACATTTGCAAACCACCTTTTTTTTAATCATTAATTGACATCATATAATAATGTCCAGCTCACTACTCCCAAAGTGAAGGCAATTAATCTTGCAGGGGAAAAAAAAGAATGACATTTTTAGCTTTTAGCATGGAAAGGTCATAAACAGGTTGTCTTTGGTTTGACTGGATTTTAACCACCTGATCAAACTTTTTTTTTCAACATTTCTTGAACATTACCTTGTTTTTTTTAACACTTACATATTTAAAGATTGCATTTAGGATAGATAGCCTCAGCAACTTGGCAGCATTTAAAAGCACACATGTTATTGCAAACAAGTGTGTCTTAGTTACAAAGAAAACCTTTGCTTTTCTTCCATGACCAGCACTTTTCTTTTTTTGTGTCTTCAGAAACTGCTCGGTGCACGGTGAGTGACGGCACTGAAAAACATTGATTTTTATTATTTTTTTTCCCCTTCTCTCATTTAGGAGCCGGGGTTTGTTCTCAAACAAGGTGAACCACAGGGAAAAATATCATTAAATATTTTCTCAGTGCTGCAGCTTGCCACAGCCCGGTTAAGCGTCCTGCCTTTGTACTGATCAGGCCGCTTGCAGTTTTCACATAATTGCAAATCCCTCTCCCTCCTTGGCTCCCCGAGCAGGGATGTAAAGGACTGTGAATTGTGCAGAATCTTCCCTGTGAAATTGTACAAGTGAGGAAGATGCTGAGGGGTTATGCTGTGCATGCCAACATTGAGTGCTTGCTGGAAAGGGCTGGATTACTGAGGAGAGAGAACAGATCAGGATATTAACTGCCAGCTATCAAACCATCGCAGGATATTTTGGTAGTTGCTGCAGCAAAACTGAGCAGATCTTTTTAATATTCTGCCTCATTTCTGTGAAATCTGTGAGGAGCACAAGAGGATATTTGATTTATACTTGTACATTTCTGTTTGGACAAGGACTGTGAGAACCCAGTGGTTTTTGGTTCATGGGAGATCTGGCACATCGCTCTCTTGGTTTGGATTCAAGCGGGTTCACATCCCCCGAGTTTCGCTCTGACTTTTGATTTTGAACAAATCCAAAAAAAGGCAAAACAAAGCCCTGATGAACCAGCTAACTTTCACATGGTTTCCACCCAAAATCATAAACTTTGCCCCCTTCACAAGTGGAAGACTGTATTCAAACTGATAGGCTTTCCAAATGCCCTTAACTGGAGCTATTTTTAAGTCAGCCAGGAAGATAACCCAAATTCTTCTGATTTTTCCAGGATGAGGGACTCAAATAGGCAACTGATCTTCTCAGAAACCCTATTTACCAGATAGGTAGTGCTGTGAGTAGAAAAAAAGTCAGAGTAAGAACTTGAGGGCTCTCCTGGCACCTTTCTTGAGAAAAAAAATGTGTCATTCCTACCTCCACCCTTAAATTCACTGTAACGGGCATTTCAGGAACGGGTTAAGCGCAGCAGAATTTCTGGATGTGGCTCTGGCCAGAAGATGCCATTCCCCTACAAGAAAGCTCTCTCACATTCCATGGGGTCATCAAAGATGGAATCTTCACAAAGACTTTTGGATGCTTGTCAGGACCTTCTTGTAACTGCTGTGTCCTTGGCCAGCTCCAGAATACCTCCCGTGTGAATCCATCACAGCAAATCATGCACATGGTGCTGGCTCTCATTGAGAAAAAGAAAAAAAAAAAAGATAATGAAAAGCAGGAAAATCTCTGAACATTCAGGAATAACTTTCCCAAATATCCTCAAAGGAGAATCACAGAATAGTTGGGGTTGGAAGGCACCTCTGGAGATCTTCTAGTCCAGCCCCCAAAAAGGTTACATAGCCTGAATTAAACACCTCTGAGACCTGCTTTTCCCAGTGGCCTCCTTTTAAAAAAGCATAATAAAAGATATTATATCATAAAATTATGCTTTTTCATAAAAGCATTATTTGCCATTTTCAATTTAAGCTTCTGCTACATCTTATTTTGTTATCATGCTTTTCTCAGCTGATTGGACTCTAATAGGAGTCATGTTCATCTTCTCTTTCTTTCTTTAATATGGGATTTATGTATTTCCTCAAAAAAATTATTTCATAATTTTCATAATTGCTATTCAACCTTACCATTCTTTGGTATAAAATAATAGTGCTGCATTTGCTTTTCCTATAAGCACATTTTAAGTGTCAAACTGCAGTCTTTGGACTCTTTTTCTTCCTCACTCTCCTTATTTTCTCCTTTACATATCCTTTCCTTCTTTTGGCAGGACTGTCTTGGTAACTTCAGGGCGTTTGGTACTCCCAAGCAAGAAATTACAGCATCTGGCAGCTCTACCCAGGTTATCTGCACACATCTAACACTGGATTTGCAGCTGACATTTCACAGGATGCTGGAATGTGCTCCATTATCTCTGTAGAAGCACTTTGCAAACTTGGATGGGGTCCAGTTAAGGAGCCAAAAACAATACTGTGGAAATTACCTGACCAGTCAAGTCTATAAAAAGTGAGTTACAAACAGCATAAGCTAAAGCCAGTAATTCTAAAAATATTCCTTAGGCATCCCATAGGTTAAAATGAGAGCAATGAGGACATTGTAATGCTTTAGCATGAATAAATAACAAAAATATTAGCTCTTCTTGTCTGAAAAATTGTCAGATTTTAAAACTCGAGCCAGGTTAATTGTAAAATTGGGATCTTGGATGCTGGTAAAGAGAGTGTAACTCCGAGTTGGACTCTGGAACAACCTCGTGGGTGGATTATGAGACCCTCGAGAAGCACCATGCAGCCCTGAGCAGTGCTACTGGACCAGACCTCAGTTTGTGTTCCCATGACACTCAAAGGAGGCAAAAGAGGCACATTTTCCACGAGTTTGTAAACACAGCAGCTTCCAGCAAAAGTGGTGAGAAAATTTTGGGGATTAGGTGGGGGATTTTTTCAGGCATCTACTTCGTGTCACTGGTGGGAGCTGGGAAAGTGACTGCTGCAATAAAATGGACCATAGGTTCTCTGCAAAACAGGATGAAATGTTTATATTTGGCTATTATGGTGATGGATGTTAAAAAAGCAAGCGAAGATAAATAAACATATTAATTATGTGTCAAACCACAGGACATCTCTTAGGACACTGTGATGGGAAGACTCAAATGCTGGAGATAACTTTGCTTCGTTTCAATGCAGTTCTTGATGAGCTTTATTAACCTTTAGGGACAAATGAATCCCAGAAACTCTATTTGCTGCTGTGACCTTCTGCATTTCCTCCTCGTACTTAAAGGCAGGATGATTTCCATCCAGAAAAGAATGTAGATGGTGGAAATATATATGATCCCAGTGACTTAAATACAACCCTGTGGTGAGCTGGAACCCCAAAATTAGTGTCCCTGTGTCTAAACTGCACTTGAAGCTGTTTAGTTAAGGAAGGACAAGTATTTCCCTCCTTTCCTACTCCTACTGAGAGAATTTTAAAATCACTCAGCTCATTCCCCATAATTTCTCTCTGTAGCCCAATAAAAAGGATAATCTTCTGTTTCTCAAAACCAAAATTCAGAGGGAAACAGCAGCCACATTAGAAGGGCAGAAATAACTTTCTGATTCCTCACTGCAGTGTATAGAATAAGTCCTTTAATTAAAGCAACTCTCTGGTCAAGCCAATACTTCTTTTTTTTTTTTTTTTAATTGCAGTCTCCTGTCGCTCTGTAATTTATTTTATTTTAATTCGTCAGGGTGTGTGAATGTCTCCGAGTGCCCCAAATGAAATGGGGGCTGTCAAAAGATGCGATGCTGCGTCACCACGGAGCCGATGGCCACGAGCCAGTTCTGTCAACACTTGGCTTTGTACTGTCCGGGGGAGAGGAGCTGATTCTTCAGCAGTGTCTAATCAGTTTAAAACAAATCTGGAAGATGTTACTAGAAGACAAGATGAGATCCAGGCCACAGCGGCCTCTGCATACAAAGAAGTGGAAGATTCTGTTTGAGAATGGAATTAAAGAGGTGGAAACAGCTCTTGACAGTTTCAACAGGGTTTTAACTGAGGGTAAGGAGTGAACTACTGGTTTAGGAAATGGGACTGCTGGTACCTAGGGAAAGGACCTTGTGCTGTCACCTCTGCTGCAGTAACAGAGATATCAGGGAATAGATCTCCCAGTAAGCAATGGAAAAGTTCCTGTACATTCCCAGCAGCATTCCAGTACAGAAAGGGGACATACAGAAGGCTGGAGAGTGACTTCTTTCAAGGGCCTGTAGTGATAGGACCAGGGGAACTGGTTTTTAATGGAAGAATGGAAGGTCTAGATTAGAGATTAGGAAGAAATTCTTCCCTGTGAGGGTGGGAAGGTCCTGGGACAAGTTGCCCAGAGAAGCTGTGGCTGCTCCATCCCTGGAAATATCCAAGGCTGGGTTGAATGGTGTTTGGAGCAACCTGGAATAGGGGGATGTGTCCCTGCCAATGGCAAGGTTGTGGAATGAGATGAGCTTTAAAGTCCTTTCTATCCCAAACCCTTCTGTGATTCCATGATTCATCACAGCCTGGTTAATTCTTGAAAGTAAACCAAAGTCAAATAATTTGGAGCACAATAATGACAAGAAACAGCTACCTAATAAATCACAGGAGGTGTATATAGAAAAGGTAAATACATTATTTTGATATATGGAACAGCTTCCATCTGAGTCCATCAAAAGATTTTCAAAAACTAAATGTTTCCATATCCAACACAGATATCAGGGAGCTCCACATTCATCTTTCAGTGCCTCATGTGAAAACCTCCCCACAGCCCTTGATCACACAGGTGTCCTTGCAAAAGAGAAACCCTGATGATTTTCTTTGGGATTTGAGTCTGGAAAACTATTGGCTTCTGACACCTTGCAGTAAAGGAATGAAGGTAGAAAGCCAAACTTTGTTTCTTGCCTGAGGCACCTGACGTGGCCCATAGAATGTGACCAAGAGACACTTTGCCCTTGCAGACTCAACTGCAAGGACACGTGGGTCATTCCTGTACCCAGAGAGGGAATGGAAGTAGTTAAGAAAGTGGTAAAGGAACTCCTGGAGCCTTCTCTTACTGCTACAGAAATGATGTTGCAGAGGTAAGAAAAGGAGGTGTTTCTGGGAGGGTCACATGCTGCATTTAAAGCAGAAAACAGAAAATACCCCCAACATTAATTTAAAAGCAACCAGATAAGGTGTTCTATAAAACAGCTGTTACTGGGGAAGAAGGGGGAGAGGTGGGAGGGTGAAAAGAGTTGTAGATCCACAGGAAATTCCTCCACCAAGCTGAAGGAAGCCCTCAGTATCTCTCATGACTGCAAACTAGTGGGAAGGAGTCAGGAAGGAGCAGGAATGTCCTGCCTTTCTCACAGCTGCCCAGGGGAATCTGTGGGTTCCTTCATCTGCACCAAGACAGATAAACTCAGCTGTCCAGTCATCTCCAACAGATGCAACACCACCCATTTTATTTTCCACCTCATCCAACACGTTATAAACATGAGATTTAAGTTATTTTCTTATTATTAAAGGGGCGAATAATTCCCAGTGAAAAGAAAAAGCTTTCCTTATTGCAAGAACTCAGGCTACCAGCATGCATTCCTCTTCCTTATCTTTTCAGAAAAAAACCCTCCAGTTTTTCCCTACAATATGTTGTCCTTGTTGGTTTTTTTTCTCTCAGAGATCTCTTCCCTCTTTCCCTTCACTTTAATTCCTACCCATGTTTCAGCATGGTCACTGGCTCCAAGGGAGCAGAGTTTATCCCTTTGCCCTTTAGGGCTGCACCTCTTAAACCTCCCCAACTTTATTCAAGTAAAGCCTGCTGAGACATTCTTTTGCCTGACGTGGGAATTAACCCAATATCTGAGTTGAGACAAATTCCTCTACCTCTCTGTAATTCATCTTTTTCACTTTACATGAGGATTTTTCTCATGGTCTATGAAGCAGGTCAGATTACCTTAGATACTTTGTCAGTAGCTGAATGGATAGGGTATTATAAACTCTAATTTACAGTCTTCTGTAACTTACTGTATATAATATACTGAGAGATTACAGATCCACTTCAGCTAAACCCCTAAATGTCTGCAGCTTAGCCAGGTTTGGCCACAGAATCACTGCTTTTAGGGCCTGATGCCCCCTGAGCACTGTGGCCCACAGAGTTTGAGCTCCCCCTATTTACCCAGTGAGGTCCTGGGTCGCCCATGGATGTTTTGAGTTCTTGAATTTTCCTCCTTCTATTTCTTGAACCCACAGAATGTGTTGAAGTTTATTACAGCAGCGTCTACAGTCACTGGATGCAAACCTGTTCAGGTTATACATGAGCAGCCTGAAAAATTGGTGTTCTTGCAGCACGAATTAACACAGGGCACTACAGCAGGCTTTAATAATGGCTTTCAGCCTCTTTTCTTTTCTAGAATAATGGAATGGTTTGGGTTAGAAGGGACTTTCGAAGGCCATCAAATCCAACCACTCTGTATTGGACAGAGACATCTTCAACTTGACCAGGTTGCTCAGAGCCCCTTCCAAACTGGCCTTGCATGTTCCAGGGCTGGAGCATCTGCCACCTGTCTGGGAAACCTTTGTTCATTCTCATTTCAAATCAGTAATTTCATTTTCATTCTTGTATTCTTTTCCCACTTCATTGCCACATCTATTACAATGGGAATGGGGAGATCTGGAAGGCCTGAAATCCTCTGTTCACTCTCAGTTTCTCCACTCCTTTCACTCTCACCAAGATTCCACGTTGCCCAGCACAGAAGACTCCCATAATAAAAACAACAGACACAAATTACAAACCTCATTGCTACACTAAAATTGCTGAACTAAATTACACTTCTAGCTGGGGGAACAAGGAGAGACACAAATCGCAGCAGGAGAACCTTTGGCTGCTCCATTCATCTCATCCCAGCTCAGAACTCTGGTGGCTGAAGCCATTCCAGCTGCACTGCTTACCTTGAGAAGAGGCACAGGGGATGCTGCAAGCTTAGCTGCACCTCTCAGTTTGACTTCCACATCCCCTCCATGTCTGGGAGATGATCCCAAGCAGCTGCTGAGCTCTCCACGATGAGAGATAAATCAGAACGAGTTGATTTATCCTGCAGTTCCCAGCATGGAAACTGGTCTGCGGGTAAAGTCCTGAATCTGCAGCATCTTCCATCAGCACAAAGCAAACAACTGTGCGAGAAACCTTTTCATAATCATGAGGGGAAAAGAGAGGGGGAGAGAAAAAAACAACCTAAATTCTTAAACGTATTCAGACTCAGCTGGAATTCGGACCAAGAGATGGACTAGCTACTTACTTATCCCTGAGGCACATTCACCCCTCTCTATAATTAAGCTCTTGGGCTGTTTTGTTAGTGGTGAGAAGCAGGCTTTGCCAAAAGTCATCTGGCTTTCTCCCTTAGAACACTGACAGGTTTTTTTCCCCCCTCCTTCCTAAAGAAAGCTTTCAATTTTCATTGCTTATGTGCTTTAGGTATAATTATTTTTTTTTACCTTTCACGGTGTTATTTCCTACCCATAAAATTATACAAAAATGGTCATCAGTGAGCCTGCTGAAAAGACCAGCCACCATACATTGCAGAGAATAACCTTAATATTTATAAAAAAAAAAATAAAGAACATATTTCTTTTAAAGATCTTGCTCTAAACAAACTGAATTATTCATGCATAGAATTGTACAGCATTAGAACACCTGTTTTCAATCATGCATAATGTAAAATCACTCATTACCTCACAAGAGCCTCTACATCTCCAGCAATCAAATGGCATTGAAACAGCAGAACAGGTGCTTGGCAGGTGGATCCAAACAGATGTTTTAGGCTTGGTTGTCTTTTCTTGTACAGGTGTGGTGATCTTGTTTTCAACGGCATAATTGCTATTTGAATAGGTGATATTTAATTCTTACGTGCTTTAATATTTATTTTTGCTTCTTCAATTCCTTTTTTTTTCCACTCTGCATATCACAGGCTTGAAGCAGCTTAGGAGATGTGGGAAAGCTCTGGGCTGAAACACCAGTGATGCAATGGAAAGTACAGTTCCTCTTACTCAGAACTTCATGCCACAAATTCTCAACCAGGAGACTTTGTCCTTTTTCTGGACAACCTGTACAAAACCACTGCAGAGACTTCCAGACTCTCAATCACAGTCCAGTATTCCCTTCCTGAAGGATATTTGAATATTGGATGTGTGCAGATATGATAAACCTTCATGGAAACAATAAAACAGAAAATGGAGACAATCCCTGCATGTTTTTCCAGGATTCAATGATGAACAATTTAAATGTGCCTAAAACTCCAGACTTAGCACACTGATGTCGTGAAGGGGAAATACAGCAGTGATGGATGGCAGGGTTAGATCAGAGATTAGGAAGAAATTGCTTCCTGTGAGGGTGCTGAGGCTCTGACATACTGTCCAGAGAAGCTGTGGCTGCCCCTGTATCCCTGGAAGAGTCCAAGGCCAGGTTGGACAGGACTTGGAGCAACCTGGGATAGTTCCTTGCCCATTCCAAACCAAATCATTCCAGGATTTGATGGTTCAAACCTTGACTCTGCTTCTCAAACTCCTGTTTATCATGTGGGCCCCATGGGAGAGGGACATGGAGCAGTGGCCTTTGCTAAACCATTCTGTGGACCTGGCACTCTGCAAAAGCTGCAGAAAGCACTGAACCTGCAAGAAAAGAAAAAATAAAAAGACAAAAATTTGACATCTCTCCCTTGGAATTTAGAGAAAATGAATGAACAGTGGCCAAAAAGTATTTTGGTGCTCATTGTCTTCAAGCACCAATTACTGTTTGGCTGAAGCCGATGTGTTCCCACTCCTACTTCAGCTTCAACAGCAAAGTGGCAAATCACTACAAACAGCTTTAAACTTAGCACCCTGGCCAGCATCTCGATAGAGCAGCCAAGGACTGCAAACCCAGGGTGACATTTTCTGGCTCTGACACGTCACCTGCCCTCAGGCTGGGTTTGCTCCTCGTGGTCTGACGCCCTGGGTGCACAGGGGTGAACATGAGTGCAGTGACCTGGATCAGTGCTTCACACAGGTGTGCTCAGAGCCCAGCAACCCTTCATGATCAGCATGCGGGGCTTGCAGGGTGTAAACAATGGATTTGTTTGGTGCCAAAGCTTTGTGCATCAAGGACCAAAGCAGTGATGTTTTTGGACCATGGCATGCCATCATCAAATTCTTCCCTGTAAGGTTGGGGAGGCCATGGGTTGCCAGAGAAGCTGTGGCTGCCCCATCCTGGAAGAGTCTAAGGCCAGGTTCGAAAGGACTTGGAGCAACCCAGGATAGTGGAAAGAGTCTCTGCTCGTGGCAGGAGATAGAACAAGAGGATCTTTGAGGTCACTTCAAGCCAAACCATTCTAAGATTCCAGAGTTTTACAACAGAGAAAATAATTTGTACAAACGTATAATTCAATTATTCTGCCCCACTGTGCCATATTAATTAAGTACATTTTTCAGTGTCAGAGGTCTCATTTTTCTTTGACTATAAACATTTCCCAGTATTTTTAAGCAGGAATGGCAAAATAACCTGGTTGCCCTGATCAAGGGATTTATTCCTCATTGAAATAGGTGCTGGAGTAGAAGGAACAGTTAATGGATCTGTCCTGAACCAAGTATGACAGAACATAGATGACACTATCACATGAACAAGTAGGGTGTCAAGACTGATAAGGACACATAATTATGTAGGTGCATTTATCTATACAGTTCACATTTAAAAAGACAAGAAGTACCTCCAGCACTCATTTACGTGCTTGTTCATGTGTAGCAATTAAAGAATATAGGAAAAATGTCTGATAAAAAGTTCTACCAGTCCATGATGGCTTACCTGTCCAAAGTCAGCCCGTGCCTCAAAGCAGAAACTTCCAGAAACAGCAGGTGCCTGCAGTGACCTCTGCACCACCTCCTTCACTCCAGCTCTTCGTCCTTCTCCTGGCCTCCCTCTGTGGTAAACAAATGGGCAGGAGGCTTCATTCCCAGCTGAAAAACTCCAGAAAAGCTCCTTTCAGCACATTTCCTCAGAGTCTGTGAAATTCTTGTCTTTCTGGGTCAGATATGTGTGACTTCGAGTAGAAGTTACTTTAAACACAAGAATAACAAGGAGAAACAAAAGATGTATCAGTGTATCCAGGATGAAGTTAAAGCTCGGCAAATGCTTCACAAATTCCATTAGGGATTATTTTCTGAACATTTTTCTTTCTTAGGAGAAAATATAAACTCTTACCTTTGACACAACAGGTCCATCTCGTAGCTCCAGCACAGCCTCAGCATCTACTGATGTCCCCCAGTGCTCCTCCTTTGACCTCCCATCCAGCCCCAGGTACTGGAGCTCATCTTTAACCCAGGATGAGGTGGTTTGGGTTGTTTTTGAACATTTTCACAAAGAGCTGTTTGATCTGGAGTGCTGCCTTCAGGAAACAGAGCTGCTCTCGTCCTCCTCTGAAGAACTTTTGACCACTTTTTGCTGCAGGATCTTTTCCCACATCCTTGTCTCCATGACCGGGCTTCAAAGGACACCGTGCTCTTCCCTTTGACAACCCTCACCAGCTCTGCACCTCCTGGCTTGGGATAGGTCTGTGCAGCTTTTCCTCCACGATTTATTTCCATTCATTCCTCACATTTAATTTGTGTCTCAGCTGATCTCAGAGGCAGCATGGATTGGCCTCTCCAGGACACTTTGGATCAATTTTCTTTCTGCATGAAGCATAAATTATTAATAACACCAGGCACTCAGACCTGACTCGATCCCAAAGTTTCACACAGTTTACAAAAAATCTAAATGGATTAGTAACTCCAAAAGATTGGTGAGTGTGAGCTGTGCAAATTCCAGGTGGGAGGGAAACTCCTGCGATAAAGGACTTGTAATGAAACATATCTTTTTTGTTTATGGGTCAGTAACAGCTCTTTTATGTCCAAGGCCTCAGAATCATTTAATATTGCTGTGTTTGTGCATGTTCACCAATAAAATGGTCCTGCTGCTCTTCTTGGAGAGATGTTACAAGGGGATTACAAACAAAGTGGAGAAATTAAAAGGTTTTTGCCCAGGTTCAATGTGCTCTTCATATCTCACTCACCTGAGATGTTCATCCTGCAGTTCCTGCACTCAGCAGTGCCTCTGGAGCATGGTGGGCTGCACACTCACACCTGAGGGTGAGCAAAACAGCAGATCACAGACCACAGAGTCACCAAACATCAGGGCTCTAGGCCCTCTAAAATCATCTAGTCCAACTGTCAATGTAGCACTGTCAAAATCACTACAAACCATGTCCCCAAGTGCCACATTACATAATTTTGGTTCAAGGCCAGGTTGGATGGGGATTGGAGCAACCTGGTCAAATAAAAGGAGTCCCTGTCCATGGCATGGAGTGGAATGAGATGAGTTTGAGGCCCCTTCCAACCCAAACCAGTCTGTGACCATCAGCATGGAGGCAACAGTACCCACATGGAGACCAAAACCAGCCACTGGAAATAGTTATTCCAACTGCTTAGGTATGCAAAAATATGCTGTTTATATATATATATATATACATACATACACATATATATAAAAATATAAATATAAATATATATATATATATATATATATATATATAGGCACACGTATATACAGAATCATGGAATCACAGAACTGCTTGGGGTGGAAAGGACATTAAAACACATTTAATTCCAACCTCCTGCCATGGGCTTCCACACCTTCCACTATCCCAGGTTGCTCCAAGCCCCATCCAACCTGACTTTGGACACTTCTAGGGATGTGGCAGCCACAGCTTCTCTGGGCAATCTGTGCCAGGGCCTCACCACCCTCTGAGCAAAAAATTTCTTCCTAATCTCTGATCTAAACCTGATATCCATCCTAAAGCCATTCTCCTTTGTCCTGGCGGCAATAGGACATTCTGAATAAAACACATCAAACCCACATTTTTACCTAAAAGGCAGCCGAGTGTTCAGCACCACACCCAGCCCCACTCCCCCGGATCCCCCCAATGGCAGCTCCGCTTTCAGCCCAACAGCTGCAGATCCCAGGTGGTCTGACATTTGAGAGAGGGGCTGCAGGGGGATCGGAGGTGTTTCAGGGGAGAAGGAGGCCGTGGATAACACGGAGCCCTCATCCAGATGGAATCGCTCACGGGACAACCTGGGATACTCTATTACTGTCCATATGCCTCCCAGGTCTCCAAAGGCCACACTCCATTGATTTATTAGAAATCTGCTTCTTCTCCCCCAGCGTTGGTTCTTTCCCAAACAGGGCATAATGTGGGATTTACTACCATCTGAAAATGCTCCTCTTTAAAAAGTCAGTTCTTCGCATGAGCTGGGCTTCAGAAATGCTCCAATAAACACCAGATTAGAGAGCATTTCGGGACGGGAGCCCCCTCTTTATGTAGCCTTTAAACAAATTTCTTCCTGCCACAATGAGTGATAAAACATTTTATAGGGCATTTCTATGATAAGTAAATGGCTGAAGGCATGGCACCAGCAGAATTAAAGCCACCAGATATAACTCTGCTCACAGTCTGCCTTACACTTATTTCTTCCTTTGCATATAAGCCTGGAAGAATTATTTTATTGTTTTAGCACTGCAAACAGTTGTTATTAGTGTATCTTATTTATAGTCAGTTCTTTGAGGCACTATAGTAATATAGAAAAATATCAGTTATTTCATCACACTGGTGAATTTAATGAACCTGAAGGTGTGTGTTATTTTAGCACTTGCTGCAGCTCCTGTGAAAACCCAATGGTGCTAAAATCTGTAAACCTGTCACTGCTTAAGTAATAACCTTGTTAAAAGCATCTTCATTTAACTTATTTCAGCTTTTGCAGAATGCAGGTTTTATTTTATCAGTGCAGGGAATAGGTGTTTCCAACCAAACCACTTATTGTAAATATAGTTAATTGTAGTTCATTAATTTATTCTCAGTGTTATTGCTTTTATTTTAACACTTAGTTTAAATTAAGCATTGTCTAGAATTGAGTTCCCATTTTCGATTTTTTTTAAACAAACTCTTAATTTATATAAAATATCTTTGGTTAGAGCAGTAAATTTTATTCTGCAATATGGAAAATGCTCTTTGCATTCATTAATATCCGTTTATGCTGCAAGAAATGAGCTTTCTTCCTTAGCAGCAGACAGGAAAACAAAATGAGATTCTTTTTTTAATCTTACCACTGTGAAATTGGGCTTCTTCCTTTCATTTAAAAATATAGAGAAAATGAAATATTGATGGCATGTGATCCAAACTATCAATTGATCCCTGCAAATGCACATCTACAATTATCGAAATCCTGGCAATAAAAGAATGGGAACTCCCTGCCATTTAGCACCATTCAGCAGAAAGAGAAGTGTAATTTGCACCATCACTTTTTTTATAGCACCAATGATACTTCCTATATTATTACACCGTGGAGTTGTTTGTGACAATTGATAGAAGTATCAGGTTCCCAGTGAATTATTACAAGGTGGGCAATTATCCACCCATTAATACTTTTTGTCTTTGAGAGCTGCTTTGCTCCCTGGCAGACACATCCCGGGGGTACAGACCTCAAAACTGATGCTGGATGCCAACAGGGACCCAAGCCCTTGATGGCACAGGGGCTACAGTGGAATCCCAAACATGTTTGCTGCTCTGAAATAATTATCAGAATTAACTACCTAGGATGCTTCTATTAGATTATAATTTAATTGGGGGATTATTTATTTATTTATTTATTTATTTATTTATTTATTTATTTCCCCCCATAATTTAGCTCTCCTTCTCCATGTGTTTCGGTTTCAGTGTTTATTGATTTGTGCTTCAGAGGAGGGCTGTGACTGATTTAAATCCTCATCATCATCATCATCACCATCCAGGAGAGTGTGACACCCCCGACCAGACACGAAGTTGACCTGGGTTGTTTCATTGCCCCTCATCACAACTTTCTGCCCTAATCAGTCTTAATTTGCAAATAAGCTGAAAATTCTTATTTGCAAAGTAATTAACTTCATCTTTTCTTACAGTTTTGTTGCCAAAACCCCTCAGGGGGGTGGCAGGGTAGTGCAGACCCCTGGGTGGGTCCTACACAGCAAGCCAGAGGGATGCTGCAGGAATTACCCCATACCTGGATGTGAGAAGCCAGGACAGGTGAGAAGGGTCAGCAGGTGGCCCTTGAGGTGAGAATGAGGAGCAGAACTGAGGCAGAAGGCATCAGCTTCCCCCAAAACCTGTATGAGCATCTCAAAGCCAAGGTGGGAGCACCCAGATCTGCTCTAGTGCTGCCCACAGGGTAGGAGGAGGAAAAACACACACTGTCCACATGCTGTGTCTACAGCAGGGTCATTCCATCAAAAATCAGGGCTTGTCTCAAACCAGGAGAGTGTCAAGATGCCCCGGGAGCTACAGACAGAGGAGGGAGAGGAGGGAAGCCAAGCTGCCTGTGCCTGACCACAGCACAAGGATTTAGGGCAGAAGTTAGGATGCTTCAAATCCCAACAGCTGCAGCGTGTCTGCAGGATCTGAGAAACCAGACCAAGCAATTGAAAAGGAATCCAGTTGTTTAAGCTTAGGCTGGGACTGTGTTTGTATTTGTTTTGCTTGTAACCTTTCGTTTCCAGCCTTCCAGCTAAAAGCCTGACCTTACGTCTTGCTTAATAAACCTTTGGAAAAAGCTTTATTTTATCATCCAGCCTGGCCCATGCTGCAGGGAAGATGGATGGGAGGGAATGGGTGACACTGGGAAGGTGCAGAGGCACATCCCAAGGGTGCAGGGTGGGAAGCTGGGCTGTGTCCTGCCTTGAAATGCTGTTCCACAGAGCCCTGAGCACTCCTGCTAAGGGTTAGACAGTCAGGAGAGATCCTCTGCTAAAGCATCTCACAGCTACTCCTTAGAATGCATTCAGTGGAATGAATACAGAGGTCTGGAAGTGTGCATAAAGGGATCTAGCTGATAATGATCAAATACAATTTAGAAACAAAGAAAATCTGCAAAGGCAAGTGTTATTTTGGGGCCTGGAGCCCTGGGGGCTTCCCCGCTACAGAGCCAGGGGTCCATGAGCCCAGTTTGGTGTGGCTCAGCATCATCCTTCTCTGGAGCTGCCACCTAACTCTGCTTCATTCCTCCCTCACTGTGTCTGTGACACTGCATCACAAGCTCCTTCTTGCCCTGGGCTTAGCTACGAGTGCTGGTAGAAAAATTTTGAGCCTTTTCTGCTCCAACACAGAAAAAAATTCCCAAATCAAGCATCCAACCTGTCTCCAGCAGCCCTACTGCTTCTCTTGACATCCTGTGCTGCCTCAATCCACAGACAGAAAAGACAAGACAAACCCAACACCCACAAGATAACCCCAGATTTGATGATCAGGTGCTGAATTGAGCAGTAGGAGGGAAGAAAAAGGCAAAACCGATACCACCATTCCTTTGGACTCTGCAGCACAGGGAAGCCCAACAGCAGAGGTGGGAAAGGGGGTTCTCCTTTCTGACAACAGCATAACCCACCCAGCAATGGGTTTTAAACCCATTTACACTCCATTGACTTTGGCTGGTTTATAGCTAAAGCTATAGTATTTATCCCCAGTGCTGAGACACAAAATAACTCCAGGTAGGATTTCACATTAATGATCTATTCTTTTCACAGTCGAAAGCCATCACAACTCAGTTCTGTGTTCATTGCTAGTACCAAACAGCAGTGAAGTCAATATTATGTTAATGGCTGTAGTGCTAAAAACCTAAGATTAAAATGAAAATTATGGAGCAGAAAATTTGAGTTTAAGAAGATTTTTCGTTAAGCCAGCACACATTTATCCCTCCCATTGACACAACGGTAATAGCAATTTGACCCACATAACTTTTTTGTTTCTTAAGTTGTACTATTACAGACCAATTAGATGTTCTTTAAAGAAATGTTATTAATTATTGAAATATTAAAAAGCTGAAGTCATTGTTTTTGTGCACTTAGCATAGCTTTTAAGACAGATTATAGGGAGAGAATCTTTTTGGTAGATGGTCTTAAAATATTCACCAGTGCTGGAACAATTTAATGAAATTCACATTTATTTCAAGGATTTTTTAATTAAATCTATTGGTTGTTGGTATCCGTAAACCCTTAAGAATAAACACCTGCAGTGTTTTATTATGTAAAAAGGTAGTTTAATTGCATCATATTTATCACAGACAAATCAAGCCCTATTCAGAAGATAATAATGACACAGTAATTGGACCAGTAATTGGTTCAGGATGATTCAATATTGTACTAATAATCATAAATACAACTGTCTCCTGCTTTGGTACAAGGCTGCCACTGTATTATAGATTGGATTTGGTGCAATAAATATCCATGAACTGGGTCCAGTAGTGCCCAGGTCTTTAGTCCAACTGCCTTAGTAAATAACAGGTATGTAATAATGCAGGAGCAATCCTTGTTTGCTGGAGGGAAGCACAGGGAACACTTCTGCACCTGGGGATGGCTGGAAGAGTCATCCTTTCAGCACTGCTTCCTCTGGCTCCTGGTGCTCAGCATTTGCCTCAGAGATGATTCCACTCCAAGTAAACCTGGTCATGCTCAGAGCCAGCTCTAAAGGCGACCTGTGTGGTTAAAACAATTAACTTTTCACTGATTTGTTTGCATTCCTGACAGCCAGGGAAATGACATGCTCCAAAGAGGAATGATTTCCCAAAATGCTCAGAATCTGCACCCAAACCCTCCAAGGAGAAACAGGAGGGTGAACAAGGTAACCCAAAACTGGGTACCCTGAACACCACAGCAGGCAGGGGACACACGTGGTGTGGTTTGTCCCCAGTGGGCCACAGAAATCTGGAGATGGCTACTGATGTGTCCCCGTGGGCCTCCAGACCCCAGCAAACCCCTGGCATTTTCGCAAAGCACACTTTCTATTTCAAATGAGAATGGTTGTCTCTTATAAAACGTAGGGATTTTTTTAGAGTTTTTTTTGTTTGGTTGGTTTTTTTTTGCTTAGAAAAACACTTATTGAAACTAATAACGATTAAAAAGTATTTTTGGGTTCCTTACTCTCACTGAATGTGACATGTGGCACTTAGGTCAGAGCTCCCCCAACACAACTAGTCCAAAATAAAAGTACCTATAAAAAAGTACTTGTATTTATATTTCAGTTAAAAAGAGACATTAAAAAGTTTCAAAGACTCTACAACTTCACTGGATTTCACCTGGAGTTTTGGCTACAATTTTCCAGACTGTCCTGATATGATTTGAGCACCTGTTTAGTTTAATGCTATCATGCTTTCCTTATCGTGTTAATTGAAACACTGTTTATAAAACATAAATAGACATAGTGGTATCCAGCTTTAATCTTCTCTGTTTTGCTCTGTGCAGGAATATAGAATTTCTAGGAATATAACAATATAGAAATAAGTATGAAATATGGGAATAGATATAGAAATTTAGGAAATATTAAATTTTTAATTAATTTCCTTTTTCCTCTCACTCAAGGAGGAGGGAGTGGAAATCTAACAAAGCAAACATCAGGGCCTGGTGGCAAAAAGTGGCAGGTAGGAGGTGGCAGCCCTGTGGATCGTTGCTCATTTATGGAGGGTTGATGCAGTAGAACATGGAGCACAAACTCACTTCTGGGGCACTTCTGGGATGGCTGTGAAAATTGACCCTGTCCCCCCCACACCCAGCAGACCTGCACACGGCTCCTTCACCAGTGCTGGGGTCTTTCAGAGGGAGCCAGAGGGGAGTGGAGCCTCATTATCCCCAAAATAATGCTCCTTATTATGCAGAAAGTTACTTTTCTTTGGCTCATTGCACGGCACGGAGCTGGAATGGAGGTAACACCTCCCCTTTATCACCAGGAGAGAAGCTCAGGGTCCATGTTCCTGGCTGGGAAGGATGCCCTCAGTAGATAAATTGTAGGGATTTACCTCTTTTCCTTTAATTTCTCTGCCCTGGAGGGGGGAGCAGACAGGCTCAGGTACCAGCCCAAGGTGGGCAGTGCGATGCTGACACCTGGCTCCACTTCTTGATGCACAATCCCTCTGGCTGATACCTCCACCCAAAATGTAGCACCTGGAGGGAAGGATAGACATGAGGAATTCAAGCACAACTCATATTGCAGGAGGACTTTAGGGAAACCTTTGAAGATTCTACAGCAGAGCAGCCCTGGCATGGGCGCTAAGGCTGAAAGCAATCTGTACAAATGGAATTCCATGGCAGAACAGCAGCAGAGGACCAGTTCCTCCTCATGGAGTCACAGGGATGAAGCCCAAGCACACCAGTAAGGTGGCAGCCAGGGCAAGGCGCACAACACTGAACCATCCCTTTTAATTTATTTTTTTTCCCTTGGTGCTCCATCCCCAAGCCATTTTTTCCCCCTTTTGCCTGAGTCTCTCTTACCTTAGCCTTGCACAGGGAGGAGGGAAAGGTGAGAAGACAGGAGAGCTATCGCTGTGCACAGCCAGGCAGGCAGGCAGCAGAGGTAGATGAACAGAATGTGTTGAAAGCATCATGATCCAGCGCCAGGAAATAACAGTTAGCATATCCCTGAATGACATTTACAGGAAACCTATGTTTCCTTTTCAGGGCCATAAGCTTCAACAAACTGGTGTGTTCAGTCAGCCCTTCCCCATGTACAGTATGGATGCCACAATTTTCTCAGCATATGCTCAGCTGCGTCCTTCTGATGGCATCCATGTTGGCGCCTTTCCATCTATAGGCATGGAGGGATGTCTTCATCTTCTGCAGGAGTCTGGGGCTACTGCCAAAGGCAGGGATCCAAGCACCGCAGGCAAGGAAAGTGGATCATTTTGGTTCCTGAATAAGGATTAGGCTTTGCAACACCTGAGCAGCGAAAATCCTGCAGAGCCTCGGCGGCCGGAGCCAGGAAACGCCGCGGTTCCACGGAATATTGCTGAGTCGAGCCCTATTTAACCAAGGTGAATGTTTGCTGAAGAGCAAATTAGAGGGAATTTAGGAAACAAATGGCAAATAGGCAGGCTCATGGAATGCCAGTGTAAAGGCTCGGATGGGTTTGGCTCTGCTGTTTTCCCAACGTGTAATAGATAACACCTTCGTTATCTTAACTCTCTTCCAGCCCTCACCTAAGGAAAAAGCTCACAGCCTTCACTCCAAGAACTCCTTTACTTATGTGAGGCAGAGATGTCTTTGATCTTTTGTTATGTATACTGAGTTACACTCCATCCTAAGCACCGACACTAGTCAAATCCCTTTATTATTTACTTCTTTATTTTTAATCACAAACAGAAAAAAAAAAAAATCCTTCTATTTTCCCCCTGAAGCTTATCCATTTCTTGTCTTTTCAGAGTATGGGCCAAAATGTACTTTTCTGACTTGAGAAAGGAGGATTTCACTGAAGTAAACAGGATACCCAGAATTAAGGGCAGGATTTTGTCTACACACTGTTTTATCCAATCTACATTTATCGTCTCTAATACACTTAGGAGAGAAGAAGGGAATTTATTTGGATATTAAATGGCCCTGGAAATCATTCTCAACAAGGAATAAAACATTCCCTTTACATAAAATCACATTATAGAAAAAGTGTTCAAGTTAATTTAAGGGGAAAATTTAAAAAACAAAAGCCAAGTCACAGGCACACGCACACACAAACTCACCTCACTCCTGCTTGGGGAAGAGAACTGAAATATTTCCTCTCCTCCTCCCTGGCCAGCTCGTTTTACAGAAATGAGAAGGTAACCTTATCGATCAGCAGTGCATAAAAGCCAGGCATACACAAAGCAGGGAGAGGTGGGTGACACAGATGAGAATTAAAAGTGTTTTTATGGCTCTGCACCTGATCAGAAAAAATCCTTTTCAGCTCAGACACATGAAAGTTGTCTCCTACTCTTTTCACCTCTTTCTGCAAACACGTGCTTTGCTCAAAGAAACGATGACAACACATGGCTAATTAACAACAAAGAATAATTGAACTATGGCTCTAACTATCTACCTTTAAATCAAACGAGGAAGGCAACCAATACTAAAATTTAATCTGTCCTCTGGGGCTGGAGACAGCTTACAGGTTCAAGTCAGATAGCAAATGTAGCTAAATGGCAGTCAGAAAAGATCATGTGACTGGGGGCTAAAAACTAATTAATCTCCATAAAGCTGTAAGTGAGGTAGGTAAGATGACTTGAAATCTGATTACATTATTGCATTTAAGGAGGGAAAATGCAGCATGTATTTTTCATGTTGATTTTAACCACCTGAGCCCTTAATGACATTTTGTACCTTGAAAGAAAACTCATATTTCATTTATATTTTAAAAGACTTACAAAGATGCTATTGTCATCTGCACAGAATTTACAAATTTAGTCTAAATAATGCTGCTATGAATCACAGGGAGTACGTTTCTAAACTTTTTTTCCTGGTGTCAGCCGTTAGATTCCATGCAACTATGGAAAGCCATAAAGCCAGTCATTTAACAAAAGCTGAAATAAATCTAAGGGAAAGAATAATTTTACTGCATACTCTAATAGAGGAGGTAAAAAAGACCGTGTTCCAACTAACTGTTGAGGATTCATGTGCATTGCTTCTCTGATCTGTAAACAATCTCCAACACCAAATTTTGAATTAGTGGGAACACAGCATTGATTATGATTTCTATTACTTATAAATTGCTACACAGAAAAAAACCCAAAAAAACAAACAAACAAAAAAACCACAAAAAAAAATCCATAAGAAAATCCCAAGCAAACAAAAATTCTAGGTGGGTGGGAGACCTCAAGTCCATGAATTTAGTCAAATTATGCATGGAATTGACACACTTAAATGTAAAGTTTTTAATTGTGAAGTACAGATGTCAGAATACAGGATAGGACATGGGGAAATGGCCTCAAGTTTCTCCAGAGGAGGTTCAGTTTAGATATTAGTAAAAATTTCTTCACTGAAAGAGGGGCTAAGTATTGGAACAGGCTGTCCGGGGCAATAATGGAATCACCAGCCCTGGAAGTGCTCAGAGCACGAGTGGCTGTGGCACTTTGTGACATGGTTTAGTGGGCATGGGGGTGTTTGGTCCAAGGGTGACAACTCGATCTTTGAGGTTTTTCCCAACCTTAATGATTCCAGGAACACACAGGAAGAGAGATGGAATGGAAAACTGCAACCACGTACCAAGCTGAAACCAAGCCTGAAGTTAATTTTGGAGGTTTTAGTCATGGCTATGGACGGCTGTGCATAATCTCTGCTGCTTGTGCTGCAGCATCCCTGTTAATATTACAGGCAGGAAAACACCTCAGACACACCAAAAAAAAAATCCAAACAAAAAACAAACCTAAAAGCAGAGGCATTATCAGACTCAATTACACTTTCTGAGATTCAGTACCAGCAGAACCTGACAGCCTGTGCAGGGTGCTGAGACAGGGATAGTTTTAGGTGATAAAAACCTGTACTTTTAAAATGTTCATAAAATGCTTGACATACACTGCTGAACAAGGATACAGTGGCAATAAATAAACAGCATTTAACTTAACAAGCACACGTTTATAGGTATAATAATGGCATTTTGCACTTCTGCAACACCTTTGATCCCAGAATTTCTGAGTCCTTTGCAAGGATTAATTAATTAAGGCTCCAACACGCCCCTGGACCAGATGTCATTAAAATACTTTTTATGGCCTACAAATTCTACGAAAGACACGCTTGTATTTCATGTCTTGTTGTGCCTCCTACCCAAAGCAATTACTTTTCTCCTCACTTGGCTGTGTGGTGAATGGGAAATGATAGAGGGGTCCTCCTGCCCCATTGGGCTGGCAACTCTGAGTCTCTTCTTGATGATCAGGAAATTCAGGGGGTTCATGATTTTGGGGAGTTCATGCCATGCACTCTTCCCTCAAGCTGCTTTGCCTGTCTTGCTCCTAAAACCTCAGATTTTCTTTCCCCGCCTCCTGTGTTGCTCTTTGCTATGACTGATCTCCCTGAAATGCTCAAGGATTTTGCAATTTTGCTATTTAGAGTTAAGAAGACATTTTTTTCCCACATGGTGAAACTGCCATGTGGCTGTAAAGTGCCCCCACACCCCCCTTCTTCCCCTGCTTTTTCTCTCAGGAACCAAATCATTACACTTCTTACATCTTTATTCCCGGTTTTGCCAGAACCCAACATGAATTACAGCTCAAACCCTACTTGCGAGTGATTTAAGGTAGAGCAACTTGGCAGTAAAACTCGCTGGGTGAGAGCAGAGTGTTTGTAAAGTCTGGCACAGATGGATGCACCTCCTTGCATGAACCCTTAGCCTCCATGGGAAAAGGCAGAACATGGGAATCAGCTCCCAAACCTCATCCTCTGCTTATCACGCTTATCTAGAGCTGGCAGGGCATCCCTTCCTGGACTGTGATTAGTGAAAAACTCCCACACGGAGCAGAGTTTGGCTCCATGACTTATTAGGCTTCAGAGAAGTCACACATGCAGCTGAATAAAGGATTTTATTGCTGCTGGGCTCTTCCTAACACCTCTTTCTCTTTCCTCCTGTTTCCAGGTACCTCATGAGATCACAGTGCTTGTGAGGATGTTGATTCATAACTCTATCTTATCTATTATTTACAGAAGCAGGTTGTGTCTCCTGGCCAGCAGATAAATTTGAGAAAAATTTGGCCAATGACAAGAATTTCACCTCCTAAAAACACACCTGATGATATTTTAATGTCAATTATATCAACCAGCCTTAGGCTGATCATCCCTTGACCTATCTATATTTTAACCTGGAAATAAAACACTTATAAAGTGTTTATAAAAATATGGAGACTGTATTTTTAAACAGGCAGTTAGTGATAGGGCAAGGGGGAATATTTCTAAACTAAAGAGGGGAGATCTAGATTAGATGTGAGGATTCCTCAAAACACCCGGAGAAGGACATCCTAGAGACCCACCAGCCACATCCACTCTGATGGCAAAATAACCCTCCCACAGGGGCAGGACTGTGGGCTGTGGCCACAGGTGGTTTGGTGACACATACACAACTATTCAGGACATTTTTACCTGATAAATCACAGGCTCTCACAGCCTCTCACCCATACAATTATTTTTCAAATTCTGAGGGTTCTCTTTACGTGAACTGTGTTTTTCCTGCTGCAGGAATGGCTGTCCTGTGCCACCCTCCAGACCCTGAGTACAGACCATGCCACCACTCCTCCTTTCAGCAGATGTGCTGCCTGCCAGGGGCTGCAGCTCTCCCTTGCACTCAGCATTTCCTCTGTCACTGTGCTCGCTTATTCAGGCCATAAAGAGCAACTGGCTGACCAGTGAAGAGACATAACTCAGCTCAAAGCAGGGTTTGTTTGCCTTTTCTATAGCCCTGTGCCATAATGTTTTGTCACGCCAGGTCTCCTGCCAGCTGCTTTTGAGAAAAGCCCTGCTGACCAGCATCGAGCAGAGCCTGTTCCTTAAAAGAGGTACTTTGTGCTTTCCTTTTTTTGGGGAAATTACTTTGTTCCTTCAACAGTGGAATGAGAGGGAATCTCTAGGCCAGACTTGAGATTCCTGACATAATTCTCCACCTACTCAACAGCAGAATGAGCATGTTCCCAACTCAGTTTGAGGACGTTACAACTTCCACGTGCCTCCAGAGATCAAGAAAGGCAGGACTTCCCACAAAAACGTATTTTCCTTAAGAGAGGAGAATCCTTTAAGAAAAAACTCTGGTCTTACCTTTTTGAGGTCACTTAGATAACGTGGCTGAGTCCAGCTGGGCTGAAGAAGTATTTGTACCATATGGACATTGATACCACAGCTCTGCGTGCTTAAATATTTAATTCCACTAAGGTACTTTACAACCAAAATACCTTGGCTTAATTTAGGTTGCATCTGGAAATATGTCATTTGAGATGCCAAGAGGTAGCTTTCTAATTTTTGCTTCTCTCTTCTCATAAATCTGCAATTTCTACTCCCAAGTTTAAAGCGTGTAAAAATTTTATTTTTTTTTTTTTATATAGAAAGATGATGTTTTAATCCAAGGGTTGGCTCTTAGTCTGAACAGTCCTCGGTTTTATATACCGGAGCCAAAACATTAGATACAAATCTGTCTGAAGGCTCTTTAATAAGAAAGATGGCAAGTAAATTCTGGTTTAATATAAAAGCCAATTCAACTATTAATCATGATCGCAGATAATGTGGCATGATATCATTTAATTTCCAAAAACCAGAGGACGTGGCAGCATACATTTTCTTGAACCCACGTAATGATATCATGCAAAGAAGTCCTTTCTCACCATTTCTGTGCACAGGTCATAAATTACCAATCAGACACGTAGATCCCCCTTTAATATTTTAAAGTCTCATTTTTTTTGTGTATTCTTTTCTCTTGTTCATGCTTTGTCTTAACAAATACACTTGGCCATAATGAAAATAAACCTACTGGAGTCTCTGTGGCCTGAGACAAGCTATAACACATTTCTGCACCACGGGGTGGGCTCATGGGATACCTACTGAGAAAATGCATCCCCTCTGCGCATGCCCAGACTATTAAAATGAATTGACATGTTAATGCTGACAGGAAAAGAGCACAAGAGAGCTTGCTAAATTACTGCTCAGTCAGGCACTAGGAATTCCTGAGTGGCTAACTCCTGAGCAAAACCTGCAGCAAGGAGACAAGGAGAAAAAAAAATTAAAAAAAAAAAAAAGGAGAGAGAGGAAGAAAGGAGAAGGGGGAAAAAAAGAAGGGGGAAAAAAAAAGAAGTGGGTGAAAAAAAGAAACTTTATTGTCGAATGCAACAAACCAAACAAACACTAAGGGTTTGTCATGTTAGTAATGCACCTACTCATAAATCATATGGATTTTAATCATACCTGCCACCTCAGCCCGCTTCTCCCCTGAGAAATTGTTTTCTTTTTGCTTCCTCCTTCACTCGCTTTCAATTATCTAGAAGCTGTTTCTGCTGTTTATTTATTTATCTAAAGTTCACATACAGTATGCATGCACAAATTTCCTCTGGGGGCCTGAGCCCAGGCAGATCATACAGGGATGCGGTGGAGCGTGGCAGCTAAACATCTCAGATGAATGTACTCAGCCTCCAAAAACCTGCTCTGGACCACGGTGACAAGAGGAGGGGAGGACAGAAAGTAATTAGTGTGTGTACAATGATGGATTATGGCTTAATATTCAGGCATTTCACCTTTGCACTGTTATAGGTAGGCCCACAGGATGACAAACGGAGTCGCATTCTTGCCAGGGAAAAAAAATAGAAGGGAAGGGGGGAGAAAAAAAAAAAAGCCCCATTGGGTTTTCTCTCCTTTAGCCGTGTCCTCTGTTCAGTGAATAAATTGCCTCGGTTGTTTTAGTTACCTTTCAGACCTTTTACAGTTTGGAAAATGCCAGATATATGCACGTATGCATCCATGAGAAACCTGAGGGGCAGCTGCTCGGAGAATTTCTGACAGGCTGGCACAATATTGTTTTTGTGTCTGGCAGCTTCTATGTGTAACTTTAGTACTGCACAGCAACTCACTCTTTCAAATTTTAAGGAGAGAGTGAACTGCCACTGACCTTTTCTCAGCTCTGGGAGGTGAGTGTACAGCACAGATCCATCATAAGAGGAAGATCTTATAGACAACTTTGAGAGAAAAAAAAGGGCATCAGTTTTGCAAGACAGATTGAAGGAAAAATAGATGAGGAGAGTTCAATAAGGAGTTACAACTACAGGTTAAATAGGGTTTGAACTCCAAAAAATGAGTTTAGAGTCTAACTGGAGTTCTGTATGTGTATTAGGGCTATTGTAGCTTTTCCAGGAGTTTTTGAAACTATAGTTGCTATGCAGGATATTGCTCAATTAAAGGAACATCTAGACAGCTCTCCCATTTGGAGCACTTGTAGAAATTAAATGGATCACATGCAGTTTGACATTTTGCAAAATAAAAGAATAATTGGGGCACCGTATTGTTTTTGCCTTTTAAAGAACAGAGTCAAGCTCACCCCGTGAAGCTTAGCTGGAACCAGGATCTGGAATCTGGGTCCAGATTTCTTCCCCCCACTGCTTTCTCAGAAAGCTGCTGATGCTCCAGTTAACTTAGTTAACCCTTGCAGCACCGCACACTTCCCACGGGGTATTTAATACACTCTTAGCCTGATATTTTGAAGTAGTCAGAAGTTATTTAGTCAAAATTCATGTGAGGGGAAGTAGTTGCCTACCATGGGAGAACCTTCAGTTCAGTATTTCCCTCTGAAGGCCATGAGCTGGTTATGAGATGAGTCCTGTGCCTCCTGTCCTTTAAATAAAGACTTTTTGGAGAAATTCAGCTACCTTTGGGTTTCTCAGAATCTCCCCCTCCCCTCCAAGAGCCAAGGAGCTCACAGACTTTCACATGTTTTTCGTCCCTGTGCAAACTCTGCCAAAAACTGAAATCCATGAGATCAAGGGTTTTCTGGTGCCCTGTGGTCCTCTCACATAAATCAAGCTCATACTGTGGTCAGGGCAGATTTCTCACCAACTGAGGAGCCACAAACACTTATGTGTGTGCCATCTTTTAAACATTTCAACAGCCCCGTTAAATGTTGTCGCATAAGCTAAAAATTAACCGTGAAGACACACTTCTTCTCACATTCACTGCAGCTGGAACTGAAACCAAATCCCAGATGTTCCCAACAAAAACCATCTTGAATCACTGCTTTCCAGAGAAGTGTTTCAAAGAAATCTGGGGAGGTGTCCCTTGTCCTGATTTCATGGACACTGTCAGAGGTAGCAGTGACATTGACAGGCTTCAGTCCAACCACCAGGGACATTAAACCAAATCAGGACAGCCACTGTCATATATGAGGAGACCTTGAGCTGATCTAATTTCAGCCTTACAGTACTTGGAGGGAACCTACAGGAAATATGGAGACTATTTTCAAGGGCCTGGAATGATAGGACAGGGAGAAACAACTTCAAACTGAAAAGCGAGAAGGTTTAGATTAGATATTAGGAAGAAATTCTTCCCTGTGAGGGTAGGGAGGCCCTGGCCCAGGGTGCCCAGAGAAGCTGTGGCTGCCCCTGGATCCCTGGAAATGTCCCAGGCCAGGTTGGATGGGGCTTGGAGGAGCCTGGGACAGTGGAAGGTGTCCTGCAAAGAGCCTGTTTCCCTCTGTCTGTCTGAATTACCTGAGCCAGAACATATCACAGATGTTTTCCTGTGATCACAACATGGTTTTAAAAAGCCATGAATGCTTTCTGCCTGCAGCTTCTCCCACCTGAAGATCAAAGCCCTGAACGTGTACAGTTCACCCAGAAATGCCATCTTCCTTGGTATAAACGACATATTGCACATTTGGTACAACTTCCTTTTCATTTTGTGTTATTGTTTGCAATCTCAGATACCAAAGAAAGCCAAACTGACAAAAGCCAGCTTGTAAACCCATTCAAGTGGAGCTTTCCACAGTTTACAGAAATCAACCCATAATCGACTTTATTTAAATCTCTGAGAGCACAAAAGGCTGCAGGTTGTCAGAGTAAGACAGAAGCACAGAATCATAGAATTGCGTAAGTTAGAAAAGATCTTTAAGATCATTGAGTCCATTCTCCAGCACTGCCAAGGCCATCACTAATCCATGTGCCCAAGTGCCACATGGAAACAGCTTTGAAATCCTTCCAGAGATGGGGACTTCACCACTGCCCTGGGCAGCCTGTTCCAGTGCCTGACCCCCTTTACAGTGAAGAAATTTTCCCTAACATCCACCTAAACCTCCCCTGGCTTAACTTGAGGACATTTCCTCTTCTGTTCCCATCAATCCAGTAAACCCTCTTGGAGTGGTGTCCCCCTGCAAAGATAGATCTGAGTGATTTATTTCAGCACAGCAATCACCTACAAACCCAGAATTAATTGGGATGTACCTTCTCAGGTGTTTCTTCAATTTCTTTTTTATTTTGCTATGAACTCTTTTACCACTGGTGCTACCAACACTACCATTTTTTTACTGTTTTGTTTTCATGAATATATAAGGGATTGTAAGTTATCAGTCACTCATTTTTTTGCAAAAGAAGCGACTCTAACAACTAGCCCAGGTACCACCAGTAATAAAATTATACAGCATGGGACTTTTAGGAGTTACATGGATCTAGACACAGTAAAAATACTTCACCCTCAAGTACATGTTACTCCAAAGTCAGGAATTAGTGCCAAAATTTTGACAGACCCTAAATTAAAACAAACAACAGACAAAACAAACAAACAAAAAATCAAACAAAATCTCCAAGTTATTTAGTTTGCTGCAGTTTCTCCCAACCTTGCAGCAATGGGAGTTTTCCTTATGGTTGGGTGGAAAAATGAATAGTTACCATAGAAATTACAAAAAATCTTTTTCTTTTAGCCTGCTTCAAGCTACAGAATGCATTTTAAAGACACACATAGAATCCGCTTGTCATTAAAGAACTTAGGCAACAACATAACTACGTTTTCCCAAGTTTTACAACGTATTTCACAATAATTTGCTCTGCTCTCGTTCTTGTTACACAGGCAATATTAGAATGATAATGACTTACATGCTCTGTCATAGTTTACTACTCTGACCTTTTCAGTATTCTGCCTTTTGAAAGCTTGACAGGGCCACCTCTCCTGCTCCCTTTAACATGGCAGAGAGCTGGGACCATGGAAAGAAGGGGATAACAGCAACAGACACTCTGCCAAATTCTCTTAAGCTTCAAATAACCTTACTTTAACTCATCATTTCTGGGGTGTATTTAAGCAGATTTCCTGTCTTTCTCCTAGCACTTTGTGTCCCTGGAATTGCACTGGTCATCCAGAGCACTGACTTACCCCCAGTAGGTGCATTGGGAAGTGAGACGTCTACACCCACTCTTTACTCCTTGAATATCAGTTTGGCCTTTTGAATTATTCATCAGCTCAGGAACAAAATCAGATTTTGGTCCCAGATGACCAGATGTCTCTTTTCTCAGCATGTAGAACTTTTTTGTTGTTTTTTAATGTGTATTGCAGACCCCAGGCCCATCCCCTTAGACATATGCAGCACTTTACTTTGTAGGATAACAGACTTTTTTCAGCTGCATTTCCTGCTGCCAATTTCCCCCTAAATCATTATGAGTGTGAAGAAAACTCCACAAGGCCAGTGCACAAGCTGCTGCACAAGTGTGAGGTCACAGGTAGACATCCAGTGTGTTCCTCCCACTCCCTCATTTCCTGGAGAATAAAGAGTCAGAGAAAGGTCCAAAAGCGAGTAATTGTCAACTCTCCTTTCCCTTGTGTATCTCATTTAGTGGTACAAAGCTATGCCCTTCTTGAAATGGAGGCACAAAAGGGCAGGAGTCTTTTAAACCATTGAGATGGAGGAAAACCATTGCAAGGTTCAAAGAATCACAGAATTGCTTAGGTTAGGAAAGACCTCCAAGATCATCGAGTCCAACCCTTGACCAAACAACACCCTGCCAACAAATCCAGAGTTCTGAGGTTTCTGAGCCACCTCCTGGGGCCCCATCAGCTCCCTGGGTAGCCCCTTCTAATGCTTAACAACCTTTTCAGCGCAGATTTGCCTCCTGATGTCCAACCATGATGTGCACGGAGGATGGGGCTCCTTGTCTCCTGGGATGGTCACTCCCCATCCCAGCCTTTTGCTATGGAGCCTGGAGGAGCAGCCAGGCTGACACCAACCTCTGCTTTTAGAGATTCAAAGGGAGCTCTCAGCCTCCTGCTGCTCAACCTGACCTCCCCTCCTCAATCACTCCCCTGATGCTGCTCCCTGCCTTCCTACAGCTGAGGTGGGGATCAAGCCACTTTCACCCTTTCACATCTCCACCTCGCATCTGTCCTCTCCAATATTGCTTGCAGGTGTTTTGAGAAGACTCACACACACTTCAGGCTGCCTTTTCCCCCCTTCCCACTGCTCTGAAGTAGGCTGCCCTGTGCACCAGATCTGCAGTGCTGTGCTCCTTGAGTACAGCACTTCAATAAAAACCAGGTGTTCGCCGCTTTCCTGTGGGATCTCATCCCTCTGCCAGGCATGTGCTCTGCAGAACACCCCGGCGTGGTGACGGAAGAGTTAATGATCTCCCAGCCTACTGCTCCAGGATTATTTAGCACACCAGGTGCCTGCTGCACTCTCACTGGAGGAGAGCCTGGGAACAGAGATGAATCAGGGCTGCAGCTGTGTGGGAGAGGGGCCTGGGAGCTGGTGAGGGAGCTGGTGAGGCAGTTGGGATCTCCCTGGGACCCTCTGCTCTTCACACAAACACAGAGCATGTGCTGAGCAAACCCCAGTGAGCCCTGGCCATCCCAGCACCCCCCTTGTGACTGCACAGCACTGAGGGTCTCACCTTCCTGGGGAACACCAGCACCCTCAAAGTCCTCAGATTGGTGCAAATGCTCATCACTACCTTTCACCTGTTGCATGTAAAGCTGCTCTGCTCGAGTACTGAGACTTTCTGTGGCTGTAGGGAAATATAAACTTTGCTTTGACTTTCAGTTCCTCTTATCTTCACAAGAGTCAAACTTCAAGATACCTAAAAGTTCTTATTGCTCTTCTTGAGTCCTCTTCTCGAGACTGGTTTGAGTTGGAAGGGACCTTAAAGTTCATCTTGTTCCATCCCCTGCCATGGGCAGGGCACCTTCCCCTATCCCAGGTTTCTCCAAGCCCTGACCAACCTGGCCTTGGACACTTCCAGAGATGGGATGTCACACTTCATGTCCTCTATTTTCTTTTCCTTACCTGACTTATGAAACAAACAAAAACTAATATTAAGAAAAAAATAAAAATTTTAAAAAGCCCTGACTTACTACACCCCAGAGGCTGAAAGAGCAGAAAGGAAAGTGATGTCACAAGTCCCCTGGGATCTGCAGTCCATGCAAAGGACTGCTCATACTCTTCCCAAGTGCAGCTAAATCACATTGTAGACAGCCTCCTTTCCCAAATTTGATACTCCAGAACAGTCACTGCCTCCCCACTGCCCCCACCTGCTGTGACATCAGCTGGTTTTCCCATCCTGCAGAAGAGAGGTAGGTCCTCCCTAAAATGGGCTGGTCCAGCTGCTGCTGGCACTGAGGGAAGCATTTGTGGTACACCCTAAAGTAATCCTTAAGTGACTCTTACTACCATGTATCCCATATCCAACTCATTTTCCTTCTCTGTTCTCTGCTTCATGAGTTTCTTTTCACTTTCCTCAGTGTTTACTGTACTTTGAATAGTTCTGTGGCTACCGTCCATAGGAGAACCATGGGAACTGGCAGGCAATGAATGACTGGCATGCAAAAGGGGTTTTTTGGGCATTTTCTTTCCCCTTCTTCTTCTACTTCTTGAAAACAACCTTGGCGAGCCATCAGATGAAAAAAATCCATTCTTCTGCCAGCTCCTGCCCAATGCCAGTGTCAGGCTATTTAAAGCTCTCTGAGAAGTGGTTTGGGGGAAGGTAGCACCAGAGCAAACTATCGAGCTGCATCTTTCCCCTCAACATAAAAAAAAACCCAACCAAACCAGAGGTTGCCGAGCTCTCCTTGCTACCAGGCTTAAGTTAAACATCCAAGCCCCTGACATAAATGTACTCGGTAGGAATCTGTAATAAGGTACTGCAGTTAAAACTAGCAACTGCATTTTTGATGCAAGAGCATAATCCCCATTGTTACCGGGAAGTCTGGATCCTGCCACAACAGAGAGGTTTTTGTTATATTACATGCCTACCAACCAAGTCCTTTTCTTTTACAGCTCCCCATGGTAGGGAAGGGAAAAAGAGTGGATTTAAGTTTCCAGGGAGCTGTCGGGCTTTGTAATAAGGTACATGGCTCACTGCTAGCTCACAAAGGGGGTTAGCACCAGAGCCGCGGTGAACCATTCATCCTGCCAGCGAGCTCAGGTGAACGCGGCGCTCGCAGCCAAACGGGAACGCTCGGCCCCATTCACCCGGTGGCTGGGTAATGTACCACAAGCTGGAAGCTGTTCAGAGAGCCAGCGGGAAGTTCAGGCGTTTAGCAAGCGCTGGAACCGGAGCTGCTGTGATGGATGGTAATAACCAGGACTCCGGAGCTGCGCGGAGAGGCTGGACCAGGAATGAGAGGGCTCCGGGGATCAGGGGGAGAGGCTGGGAGCCATGGGAGGATGGGGTTAGGTGTTCTTCCTCTCCTTTTCCCTGGGAAACTGCAAGCAAAAAGAGATGAATTTGATTTATTTCCCATTGTGAGCTTCGGGGGAAAAAGCGAAACTAAGAGCAGAATATGCGAACAAAACAAAAGACTTAAGTCTTGGGGGGGGGGGGGAGGGGGGGGAAGAGCCTATTCCCAGGGGAGAAATGTGATACTCCCCAGCTTGCCCACTATCAGCACTCTGAGACCCGCTCCCAGCTGCTCCGCATTCTTGGGTTTCATCACTCAAATCTGAATTACAGGAGAGCGTTAACGCTGCCCATGCTGCTCCTGCTGTTCCCCTGGGCTGCCCTCAGAGCGATGCTCAGCCACCACCAGAGCCCACCACAGCAGGAGGAGTCAGAGTCACAGAGATCTGGCAGGCCTATCAGCAAAAGTCCAAAACCCAGGGGTCCCAGAGCACACAAAACAAAATTTAATTTCTAGCTGGATGAAACTATGTCTAAAATTGGCCAAGTAAGGCGTTATAGCATTTATCCCTTCGAGCTGCTGGGTGCAGGTGGAGAGAAAATCTCTCTGATCCACCACAGGAGCCTCAAAGCAACAGGGAGGAGAAATTGTCCTGTAAACTGCAGCTCCTTTTATCTCGAGATCATAGAATGGTTTGGGTTGGAAGTGAGCTTAAAGGCCATCTCTTTCCAAACCTCCTCCCCATGGGCAGGGATACTTTCACTAGACCAGGTTGCTCAAAGCCCTTTCCAACCTGGCTTTGTTTGGTCACATCTCTCCAGTCACTCTTGACACCTTTGCTTCATTTGGGAGCCCTTTAAAAATGTAAAAATCATTAAAAATATAAAGGTTTCTATCTATAAATAGTTTACAGAAAACATGGCACCCTGCCCTGTATTTCCATAACATTTACTATTTCACGAAATTGAATAATATGTTACTTGAGGAAACCAAGGCACCTTCAGGTGAAGAGGCTTGCAGAAGAGCAAGAACAAATCACTGTCTGTCCGCAGAGGGAATTTGGTAGGAGATGACATTCCTCATTTCCACTCAAATGCATTCTACCCCAGCTACACACTGCCTAAAGCCACCGTGGTGCTCAGGACTATTAGAACAGTGTGAGCTCCCAGTGCCAGAGCAAGTCCTGCTGATAAAAGGACAATAAACTGCTAAAGCTCGGCCTGAACTTTCTCCCTACCTGCTGCTCTTAAGGCTTTCCCTGAGGACTGGGAAAAGCATCCCTCTATGTTCAGCATCACCTCTTCAGTGATTTGGCAGGGCCACCTCCATCTTCCCAGAGATCCTGCGCTGGCTGAGAGGGGCAGGGTTCACCCTGGCTGCTCATCCCCACTTGACCTTCCTGCCTCTGCTGTCACAGCTGTCCATGGCTGCCAGCTCACCACAGCACTGCAGGGAAAGGGGACAGCAAGAAAATCACACAGTGACCCAGAGCTGGCAGGGAGCAGGGGGAAACACAGCTCTAACTCCAGCCTCCGAGCCTTGGCTGTGGAGTGGGATTTACATAATAATTAACTCCAGTATTCTTGGACAACTCACTTTCTGTGCAACAACTGCAGATGATTCCCCCGTACACCCTTAAAAATCTGTCTAGCTAACAGATCCAAAAACCCAACACCTGTGTGTCAGCACGAACAGCTGTACACTTGCCACAGCTCCTCTCGCTGCAGAGGATGCCACATGCCAGTTGCTTTACTTAGAGCGTGTGGGGAGGCCAATCCATTAGAGAGAGAACACAGCATAATTAAGAAGCAACATGCTTTCTTGTTCCTGCTGCCCTGTTTTTTTTAATTTTAGGGTTTTTTTTTCCTTCCCCTACTTACTTTGTTTAAACAACTCCATCCACTTTATTCTGCTGATCTTCAGGCTTGCAGGGGTAGTGAACTTGGGAGGCAGGGTCTGTTTTCCCAAGTTCTCACAGCACTCATCAGCTGGCGTGTCAGGGTAGAGAAGCTTCCAGTTGAGCTACAATTTTGTCTTTTTTTTTTATCCCTTTCCCTTTTTTATCCTCCCTTTCACTGAGAAATATTCTCTATAAGAAAGATCTTCTTGGAATAAAAAACGGGAGACACAAAGTGTGCAGAATCTAAACACGCGCATTCCGCACGCCGCGCGACGGCAACAAATGATTACATCCACCCCGAAACATCCACAGACGGTCATGTTTGTTTTCATTGCATTCCAGATATCAGTTGCAATCACTCTATATATATTTCTTTCTCTCTCTTGCTTTGTGTGTGTGTGCCTGTGTTCCCTTTACACACGGAACAGAAGAAACATTTTGCTAAACTAAGCTTTATCTTCAAAATCTGTGCTCCGTGCAATGCACACTGTGAATAAAAATGCCAGCTAAAAAGAGGGTTTTAAATCCATTTGGAGCCATAATGTGAATTTATCTTCACATGAATAATTTGCACCAGTATTCCTAATTTGGCAAGCAAAGAGTGCAGCATAGCTTCACAAGCCGTAGTACCTTTGTGCTCTTAATCCTCATGGGGCTACCTATACTTGTCTTTCTGTACATTGGATCACTGCTAGTGGAGGTCTGAAAAGCATCTCCAGCAATCTTTAATTCATGTGATTAAAAATTCAAAAGAAGCCCTTGTACCAGCTGTTAAACTATGTTAGTAAGCTGTAATTCAGAGTTCAAATCCCAGCAAATTGAAGGTTAGGTTAACAGGATCATTCAGTGGAACTGCATTATATCGTAGCAACTAGAACAGTAGGTGGACTGTTTTATACATGCTCATTTGCAGAAGATAAACTAAGGATGAGCAAACTCAGAGCACTGCAAACCTTGCCTTGGATTTATTTTCCCCCCTTCCTCTTTCTGTGACATGAATTTTTTTTTTTAGAGCCTGGCAGATGAAACCAACTGTGGGTTTTGTTTAATCTTTGCACAGATAGAAGCAGAATAAAATCAGCATGAAGTGTTTTGTTTAAGATTATCTGGAATCTGAGCAGTGTGTTTTTCATCTCTGAGACTAATTAGTTTAAATATTACAAAGGTGAAATGAGTTTGATGGTCTTAAGTCTACTGTTCATTGTCCTTCAGCAAATACAGAGAAAGCATACGAGAAAAGAAATCCACCTTATTTAGCACAGTTTGATATGATTATTCTTTGCTCAGTCTGGTCCCAAGGTAAACTTGCAGAAAGTGTGGAAGAATCAACCTTAAGTGCAAGTAAGGCTGCAAGTCTTATGCATGATTACAATTATTATTTATTATTAACACCACAACAGTCATTAGTCTTCAGCTGAGACTGAAATGCTGTTGTGGAGAGTGTTGCATAAAAAAGTGACATTATTTGCTCTGCAGTGCTTACAGGCTCTGCAGCTTTACAGAGCTTGCAGGGAGAAGGTGAGAAACAGGATGTAATATCATCTTTAGTTTGCAGATGGGGAATTATGGCACAAAGTGTCTTTCCCAAAACCACACAGGAAGCGTGCGGAGCTAGAAGCCGAATCCTGATCTCCTGGAGGCTTTAACCAAAATACCATCCTTCCTGTCTATTGAGAGAATCACATATTATATAATAGGCTGTAAAGCAGACCTTTAAGGAGCCCAGACTCCCAAACTCGATGTGATCCCGTGCCTGTGGTACCCAGCAAAACAATTAGCCCATTTAAAATATCCTCATAAAATCTTGAACTCCACAGTCTTAGAAGTGTATTTCAACCTTAACAACTCTGTGATTCACTCTTGTGTTTCTGGTGAATTGTTAAGGTGTGTTTGGTGCAACAGAGGGGAAATGGAAGAGGAGACAAACTGGTGGGAAAGGCTGGGAAGGGTTGGTAACTTGCTCAGGATGGCAGGAGAGAGAGGGACAGCAGCTTTTTGTGGTTTACAGGGTGATATTGGGGGACAAAGCTCACCATAAAAGCAGTCAGGAAAACTATGTCTTTCAAATTCAGAGGAAAAGGAGAAAAAGGGCTGAGGATAAGGGTGTCAAAGATTCTGGTGAGGGAAAGGAGAACTGAAGAAAAAGGTGTGGAGAAGTATGGTAGGAAGAAAAGACAGGAGTATTAGGACTACAGCTCTCCTGTCAAAGCATAGGAATTTTTGCATAAGTTGCTGAGGAATAAAAATTTAAAAATTATATTTTTAATTTTGCCTTTTTGCTGTTGATAAGATACCACCTAGTGAAAGCCACAACAAGCTGTTGTCCTCCCAGGGCTGTACTGGCAGGTTGGAAGAAAGAAGACATCTGCTTATGCATCTTTTGGCTGAGACGCCTATGAACTTTGATCGAGCAGTTCCTTTTAATTTCCCACCTGAGACAGCATTTCTCCTGAAATAACTAAAACTCCTGGCCATTCTTCCCAATAAAGGTCTTCGAATAAATTTATAAAAACCAAACCAAACCAAACAAACAATTAATAATTGCTTGTGACCAGCTCAATTCCCAGCATGTGGTTGATGTGTGGTTGGTTGCTGCCATTAAAACCCTCTAGTGACAAATCCCTCCCACTGTGGGTCAGATGTCATGTCCATACACATGGCACTCCCCAAACAATTCTAATGCTACATCAAATGCGGTGTTTAAAAATAACTTTGTCTTACCAAGGACAGAGTAAAACTTGTGAAGGACTTGGCCTCATAATTTAGAGTCATCATCATCAACAGGCTTTCACTTGGATAGCACCTTTCATTCAAAGATCTCGGAACACTTAATTTAATTAAGCCTTTCAACAATGCCATAATGCAGCCAAATGTTATAATAACTGCTTGTAGAGGTTTGAGTCTGAGACAAAGAGAGGTTAAACGAGTCTCCCAACGTCCCAGAACGAATTAATAACATCGCCAAGAAGAGGCTGCAGAGCCTCCCTGCAAGTCATGTTGCTTCCCTCCTTTCCCACCCTGCCACACAGACACTGGTGGGTTTCTGTGCCCTCTGGGCTGTGCTGAGGGTGCTCTGGATTTCTCTCTGCTTCCCAGGGAGCCTGGGAGCAATCTGTGTGAGAAACAGGCAGCGATTTCTCAGCAGGGTTAGCTGCACCCTGACAGGGAAGATAGTAATGGGAACCTCCTCCCTCCCAGAAACAAGATGAGAAAAGGTCTCACAGTGCTTTCCTCCACACCACCACTTCCTCTGGGTTACCTTGGGAAGTGGGATTGTTTGCTGTTTTCCCATGGCTGAGAGCTGTGAGATCTTTTATGGCACATTAGTGGTCTCTTATAATCCGAGTCCAGAAAGCTACGGCTGGGAGAGCACAGTCACCTTAGCCCCGTGTGGGGAATTGCCTCAGCCTTTAGAGAGGAACATCCTGTCCTCGTACCGGCACAAAACGCTGCACTCTGACTTTTTCTAGGAGGTCCCTTGCATTCAAACGTTGTCTCGTCCCGATTCCCTGAGCCTGGGAGATCTGAGGAGCATACAGGCTGCAGTGGTATGGCTCCAGGCCATACAGCACACACTAAGCATTACCATATGTCACAGAGGCAGCTAGACAAAATCTTCCCTGCAATGCGAAGAGCAGTGCTGGATCCATGCACAGCTCCCCTAGTTAAGACCAAACAGCAAAGGTTTTGTAAAACAAAATCGGTTTGGTTTACTGCTGAGTGTCAGCAGCTGCTTTCAAATTTACAAATGCATTTACTTTCTACAGAACATAAATGAAAAGCAATTGATTTCGAGCCGCCTGCCAGGACCTGAGAATGGGATTTGTTTTTTCCCAGGCGTTGTTGCAGGGTTTCCATCACCATGACCCACAGGTGGAGTGACCACTGGAGCACTGGGACCTGCAGCTCCCACCCTGCTGCCGAAGGAAAGCTGCATCTCATGGATGTGAATTGCCTGATCTCTGCAGGGTTTATTACACCCAGGATTTCCCTGGCATGGAGGAGCTCCAAGATTAAATATTTGGCCCTTTTGTTCTGGGGGTGGGCACAATGTAAGAGGTACTGCAGGAGATGCATCATGCACAGGGAATATGGAGTCTCAACAGAAAGGCCTCATCCCATATTCTCCCAACTCTGAAATGTCATGAACACAAATATTTAATGCCCACCTCCATATTTATAAAAGGCCAACTGTTATCTGCTTCCAGAGGCTCCAAATAAAGTCATCTCCATGGCAGGATCAATGCCTCTCTCTACTGACATGATACCTTTAATTTGAGGGTAACATATTTGGGCTAATTTCCTAGTAGTAAAGCCCTGTGTCATTGAACAGTGTTGAAAACAAGTTGGTTGGGCAGAATTACAAACAAGGTCTGTGTTTCTGATGGTACCCATTTCACCAGGCCATCTAACCAAAGCCCAAGCTCCAGGAATAATATCATGCTTCAAAACACCAACTTTGGCTTTTAAAAACAAGCCCCTGGTCCTTATTACTGAGAAGTTCAAAATGTGTTTACTGCTGAAAAATCAAAAGACAAAGAACAATTCCAATTGTATTTTCGAAATCTAATTATTTGAAGCATGATTTTGGAACGTTGGGAGCTGAATGCAACAGTGTAAATTACACACAAATTCCTACAAAAAGGAAATTATGTGGGTTTAAATGACAGTATAATGGCTTAAGCTTATTTATATTAATTAAGCACATCAAAATAATATGTGACTGTTAATACATAAAACAACATTAAAATATAATAGCTGTTTTCTCTTAAAGGTTAAATGGTCTTGATTCTTTGCATGTGCAAATGAGCGTCATTGTCATTAATTGCCATCATCTTGCTTGCTCACATTTCTTGGAAATGCAAGGCTGGGCACTTTTAACATGCAAATTTAGCTTTAAACTCTTTGCCATGAAAGACCTTGGTCTCAGTAGGACCCATACAGGTGAAGCAGAGCCTGCAGATGAGCCCTCAGCACTGTGTCTGGCTCAGCTCATAGGCTCCATGGAAGGCTCCAAGCCCTGCAAATACTTTCCCCCTGCAACTGTTCTCAGTCCTTACGGCACATAACGAAACCAGCATCTTAGATTTATCTTAGTGAGCTGGAATCCGCGGCCCTAATTGGCATACACATGCCGTGGTTTTAGTTATGAGATAAACAATTTACTCCAGTATCGGGGAAACACGGGTTAGGATTTTTATGAGGCTCCCAAATACATTTGATAAACCCACCCTTGTGTTTGTTGCAAACAGCCACGGTAAAATAAACTCTCAGCACAGCCCATGGTGGCTGGGCTGAGCTCTTTGTCTCAGCCCTGCTCCCACCCACCGCCCACCAACTTCGCACCCAGCTCGGCCAAAACACCGCCCTACAGGGCTCCTACAGGTGTTACATTTTTTGCTCCCCCCAGTGACCAGTTCCACTGCGATTGGACTAAAATTCTATCTCCAAAAGCAATGTGCTGGCATCGCTGAGAACATACATATAAGGCCACTGAGGTCCGCACAGCGAGGATTGCACAATAACCCATTAAAATAAACATTTGCAACCACAGATAGCTGGACTGAAATCCCTGCTCTGATACAAATAACATCTGGACAACTTTTGTATGCATCTTCCAGCATAAAACACCCTTGAGAAAAAATAGAAGGCAAGCTAAAAGACAAAGGACCACTAAAGATTTTATTATGCTATGGGTGTGGTGCCATAAATTTGAGGGGATTCAGGCAAGAGTTGCCAAGCTTGAATTTAAACAGCATGTTGTTTTTAAAAGTTGTAACATTAGTGACGAACAAGTCAGTATTCTTACATAATTAATCCAGTGTGAAATAGAGTGACTGGAAGACATCCAGTGGTTTAAAAATAACTCAATCATCTTTAAGATCCGCAATACTATAGGATTTAACATTAAGGCACAGGAAGTGAAGGCATCTTGGTACGGAGCATGCTGTTTTAATTCCACTGAAGCTTTATGAATTCAGCTTAACCGAGCTCACTGTACAACAGCCCTGAGCCATGCAAAGCCAGGGAGGTTCCTCTCGAGTGGATCCCAGGTTTAATCACCAGGATTCTTTTCTCCACCAGAGAGAATTGTCTCTGGCTAGAGATGTCATTAAAGAGACAAAAATAGGAATTTGTTTTCTTTTTCTTTTTTTTTTTCTTTTCTTTTTTTTGCAAAATGGTAATCCTTAACTGGGAAGACCAGGAGAAAAGACAAAGATATGCGGGGAAGGTAATGAGTGTCTTCAGAAGATGTATAATCATGGGTTGGAGTTGAATGGACTTCAACATCCAGGGTTATTCCTTAGTGGTGTTTCCAGCTGGCAACAAGCACAAGGGAGTGCAGACTGGAGACACAGCCTGAGTGGGGCTCAGATAAAGAAGAACAGCCAAACAAAACCCTTCTTCAACCTGAAGTCACCACTTACATTTGGTAAACTGAGGGCCCGATTCTGTAAGTTATTCCCACAAGAATGTCCAGCAAAGCCACCTGTAAAAGTAAGGTATGTTATAGTCACTGCTCCTGCAAGCTGGATAAATTCTAGTGAAAGGTTCCCTGGCCATGAAGTGATTATTTTTAAGGTCTCTTCCAACTTTACTGTGCCCTTGTGTGTCCAAAATTGGCCCTTCTTGGAGTAACGCTTGACACACTCTGCTCACTCTGAAATCACAAGAGACACCAAACACTTGACCCAAGTGAAGCATCACAGGCCTGCCCAAAACCCCAAGTCTGCACAAGGATATCACGTTTCTTGCAGCACAGAAGTTGGTGGGTGTCCAGAAGAAGCTAAACCCTTTATTTGGAATCAGTCTCCGGAAAGCTGCTGGTTTGGATAAAGAAGATCCAACAAATTTTGAGCCATGTTTGATGAGTGATGGCGCTGAATCAGATTTTGGGCCAACTCTCCTACATCTGAGGCTGGTTACAAACAGAGAACTGTGTCACCTGGGGCCAGCAGCCTGGTACAGACACCATGTCGTGCTTCCAGGTCAGCTCGGTGACATTTCACTAACCACTGTATCATCCCACTGTGAAAACCTACCAGAACCAGAACTGCTCAAAAAAATATGTGAATTCCCAATATAGGGAAATAAAGACTAAATCGATAGATAGAAGGTGACTTCTTCCTTAGCAAAGCATTCCCACTTTGCCTGGCTTGACATACAGGATGAGAGCAAATACATCAAAATTGTAATCTTGAATGATCAAAATAAATCACATACAATTGATTTTGACTAATGTAAAACTAACTGAATACATTTCTGGAAACAGTAGTTATGAATTAATAATAGTGATTAAGATGAATTAAACACACGGACTAAATTCTGCCCTACAACATGCTGACTTCCATGGAAACTGTGCGTGCACTTAGGGGCTGAGTCTAGCAAGTTAATTTGGAATTATTTTTATCTGTTGATTCAAAGAAGTTTGTTAAAAAGAGTTTATGTGACTAAATAACAAGCTGTACCTATCAATGTTTATTGAGCTTTGAATATCATTTTCTCAAATTAACAGTGTATTTGCTCAACTATGCAAAAAGTAGCTATGTGAAACTCATTACTGCAGGACTGCAGCAAGTCTTAACTAAACAAAGGTGCAACAAGTGTGACTTAAAACAGAATCTTCATTTCACTGGATAAGGTCAGATGCCAAGAATCATTATTCCTATCTCCTGTTTTGCACCTTGTTCCCATTTAGCTATCATGAAAAGTCCAATCCACAAATTCTCCCTCTATTCTGATAGTATTATGTCCCAAATCTCACCCTGAAATATTATGACATCTGAAATTATTTTATATTTTTGTAATATATATATATTTCTATAACCCTTCCCTTCTCAAAAATAGATATATTTAAATGTAAACACATTTTTATATGCATTTCTGTATGTATATACATGTACATTTTCTCATGTATTTGTCTGTCTCTGTAACAGTTTAATTCATTATGACAAATTTGTTCTTGGACTAGAAACTGTGTGAAATTTAAAGAAATTGAGTAAATTGAAATGTACCATGTGGCATTTTCTATGAGGATTTACAAGGTACATTTAGGAAAGAGAAAAGATGGTCTCAAGCAAGCACAAGCCCATCAGGTGGAAAAACGATGCTTAAGACTGGGCATGAGAACAAAAAGAAGGAAAAAACTACGGATGTGGAAGTAAATACAAAATGAGCTGCGTTGCCATATGGGTTTCTGGAAGGGAGCATGTGTCAGGTTAACCTGGTATCAGTTCAGATTAATTCTGATGAGAACATCTGCACAGAGGGACTTGTAGGTGAGCAGAGGAAGCCTGGAGGTGTAATCAGGGGAGATTAAAGGAGCTGGGCACACTCAGCCCCATAAACCAAAGGCAGAGATGCAATTTCTGTCCATGGATAAACCAGTGGGGTTAAAAGAAGTGGGGAGAAGTTTTGTAATTAACTCAAATATGAATGGATATTGTCTGGCAATTAATGAGCTTTGGGAGAAGCCTGATGAAGAGACCTGCAGCGTGACCTCTCCCACAGCCAGCCCACAAGAGCATGGGGATGAGGGATGGAAGAAAACAGCAGCCCCAGCTACTAAAGATGGAGCTTGACCAATCCACATATGGGATTATGAGATGTGAGAGAGACTCAGTGCTCAGAGAATCCCTGCTGGTCTCATCTTGTTAACTGTTTTTTTGGTGTTTTTTTGGTTTTTTTTTAATTTAAAATATGGATCCATGAATTTTTAACATTTATAAAAAAAAAAAAGCCAAAGTAACAAAGTTTACCAAGAGTGATGAATTCAAAATTTTCCCATCAAATTATTCCCCCCAAGCACAGAAGGCTTTGAGGTGATCTAATTGTAACCTTCCAGTACCTGAAGGAAGCCTACAAGAAAGATGGGGGAAGACAATTTACAAGGGTCTGGAGTGACAGGACAAGGGGGGATGGGGAGAGAGTAGGTTTAGACTGTATATTGGGAAGGAATTCTTCCAGGTGAGGTGGGGAGGCCCTGGCACAGGGTGCCAGAGAAGCTGTGGCTGCCCCTGGATCCCTGGAAGTGCCCAAGGCCAGTTTGGACAGGGCTTGGAGCAACCTGGGATGAAGGTGTCCCTGCCCACGGCAGGGGCTGGAACAGGATAAACTTTAAGGTCCCTTCCAACCCAAACCATTCTATGATTTTATGATCGCTATAAAATATTTTCTTTTCAGTAGAAAATTGTCTCTTATATTTGTTTTTAGGGGTTCAAGACAGAAACCAGTATGTCTGGAAGGAACACTGACATTTATGCCTCATTGTTCCTGCTTGGCCTTCTCCAGAGAGCTCAGGACATTCTTGGGTCAGAGTCAGTCTTGTGTTTCTGGTGATTGAGCAGCTCCTGATCTCACCTCTTGCTGAATCCCGAAGACAAACAATGTGGTGTCCCTGCTGGATGCTCACAGTAAAATGGCCTGTTCCCTCATTCCTAGGGAGGTTCCAGTCCTTCTTTTTGCCACAGACTGGACAAGAACAAGGTCTGGCTCATGGCAAGGACATTTGGAATTATTTCCTGGAGACCCTGATGGCTCTTTTCTCTATGATCTAAAACAATGGGTTGGGCAAATGTTGCTCCACACTCATAGCTGCTCTTACCTTAGGCCAGCTGGGTGCACCAGATGCTCTAATTAGTGGACCATATCAGAACTTTTCTGTCAAAATTACTTCTCTAATAGAAAATATCCTCTCCATGAAAAGGAAAACAGTAGCTGGCTTGAAGAGTTTTCTCTCTGTGTCACTAAAATACAGTTTTCTTTTTAACTGGTTAATTTTTTTTAATCAATTTCAGTTTTATCAGCAACTTAAATTGTGAATTTCTAAAAATATGATATTTTTGGAAATCCTTTCATATGAAAAATGTTGTGGTTTTCAGTTTTCTTCCAAGACTTGGATTAATTTCTATTCTAAAAACAGAAAATATGCAATGGGAAGGGATTTCCACTTTCTAGCCAGCCATGGCTTTTAGTGGTATTATTATAATTAGTTATTTTCATTCCTTTTATGTAGAACCATTCATAAATACCCTAAATTGTAGCAAGGAGCACACACAAGTAATTTTTTAAAGGACAGGGCAATGAAAAGCAAAATCTTATTTTTTAACAGAAAAAGACTAATAAATTAAAACTTTGGTTTGACATCAGAACTTGTACACAAGTGAAATTACTGGGCAGGGGCAGAATGTATTAAAAGTAAAACTTTACAGTGAAATAATGAGCCTGAAAATAACTAAATGTGTTTAAATGTTCCCAGTGGACCTAACTTTGAGTATTGCTAACACATAGCATAAAGAAAATTAAAATTGGCCCTTGCTCCTCAAGATGGTGAAGGCTCTCCCATATAATTCCTAGATGGATACAAGCTGCATCTGACACAGGAGCTTGAGGCCAATGACAAATTAGAGGCCAATGACAAATTAGAGAGAAACATCCAACTTAAAATAATCTGTAGTTTTCAGGACTCTGATTTTGGTTGCTCCTTGGAAACAAATAAGAAAAAGTGTGTAACAGCTGTGATCCAGTGCTGGAATTGAAATTTTTAGCACTGACCTGGGATTTAGATGCCATGGTTTGACATTCTTGTGTCAACAAGTGAAAGAAATCCAGGAGGAAGTTCCCCAATGCAAAAGGCACATTCAGAATGAGAGACAGGTATGTCATGGGTGTCTCAGATGTTCATCCAAGTACCCACCAAGGGAGCAAGTGACAAGCCAGGTGTTGATATCACATCTGAATTCCCCTCAGCAGAATATCTGTCCTACAGTGGTTTAATTCACAGTGTATGAAGGCAAACATGATGGTCCTGGAGCTGGCTGATAGCTGGCATTAACAGAACTATATTTAAAATTTAAGTTTCTGTAACTCTGGGTGTCCATAGGTTAGATAGATTTTGACAAAATACGTGTGTTCTAAACTGAAAACATGGTTGAAAGGTTTGCCACCGAAATATTTCCTTTCCTCATCAAAGCAGCATTCATCTATAGTGTCTCTGAATAAAGGTGGTTAATAGCACTTGGAGAAAGGACACTCCAGTGCTGACACTGAGCATGATATAAACCAGGAGCTCGTGGTACCAGGGTTTGTGCTCAGCAAGGAGGAGTCTGAGAAGCTGGTAGGAGACCAAACATCTTTAGAGGATGATCCAAATTTCATAGAATCACAGAACCCTAGAAGCCTTGAATGGTTTGGAGGGGAAGAGATTTTAAAGATCTTCTCATTCCATCCCCTTGCCATGGCAGGGACACCTTCCACTATCCCAGGTTTCTCCAAGCCCCAACCAACCTGGCCATGGACACTTCCAGGGATCCAAGGGCAGCCACAACTTATTTGGGCAGCCTGTGCCAGGGCCTCATCATCCTCTGAGCAAAAAATTTCCAACAAACATCACACCTGAATCTCCATTCTTTTAGTTCAAAACTCTTCCCCCTTGTCCTGTCACTATATGCCCTTGTAAAAATTTCTGGAGTAATGAGTGAAGGGGGAAAGTAAAAATGAAAATAGTCCCCAGGACAGAGAGGAAAAAAAATTCTGAGCTATTATGTTGCCTTCAACATTTGCAGTGGGAAGCCACATGAGCCACCCTGTAACATCCCATATAGATGTTAAATGTTCTGCCCCTAACCTTTGCTGAAATCGCAATGAAGGAAAAAGTTTCAGTCCAACCATTAATGGGAAAAGCGATTATTTGCCTTTAGAGAAGATACCCACTGAAAAATGATGACATTATGTGCTCTTTACAGGGATGCTGCAGCTTTTATAGATGCTCTTGGTACAATTCATTTCTGGGAACTGCGTGTGAGAAGGTTTTACCACCCTCATTACACACAAGTGCTATGGCCGGGCTGGGAACTCTGCAGCATCTTTGGGGTTGCATCCCTGAAATGCAGCTGAAGAATAGCTGAAGTTGAGCTGAAGGTTTGGCAGTGAGAAGAAATGATAAAATTGTTTCCACCTGGATGAAAGTAAAAATCTGAGAGCTCTGGGCACCAAAGGTACACAAAGGGAAATGAGCTTGGCCTGGGAATTGGGCCCTGGGGTTTGCAGATCAAACTGACCACTGAGCCTGCATCAAAAATTTCAACAGTGTGACACACCTATTTATTGCTTGTGCCTGTGCAATCCAATGCTTTGTGCCTCTGAAAAAATGCAAATACCCTGTTTTTGTGAATTATCCAAATCCAAGCCTAAAATTACATATATGGCTTATATTTAAAACTGCCCATGTAGCTCTTTCTAAAATGACAACATTTTTTAGAAAACATAACTTCATTAGTTACTCATATTTAATAATCAGAAATGGGCTTTTTCCCCCTGCTTCAACAATGACATTTTTTACACTCTCAGTTTTCATTAATACCAAAGTCTAGGCTTGTTCAACGCAGCTGAGATGAAATATTTCATACAATATCAGCTTTTTGGCAGCCATTGGATTTGTGTACCCATCAAAACTTCATCTTCTGAGAAGAGAAAGAATTAAGAAAAAGTCATTTACCCAGTTAATTCTGTAACTATCGATTTCAGTGTAAACCCCTTCCTCTTTATAAGATTAATTTAGTTCTTCCCATGCCCCACAGAAAAATCTTGTGCCCAGAGAAAAGCTGCTATGAAAGGGATACAAATGAATCTACTTAGATAATTGTAATTCCAGTCAGACACTGGCACCATGTAGTTCATGTTTTATCATAAGAGACCAATTTCTAGGATTTAACCATCAGTCTAAAGAGTACAAGACAAAATTTCACCCCCGGGACCGTAAAGAAGGCAGGGTTGACTCCAGTCAACAAGATTGCACCTGGGACTTGCAATATCTTTGAATATAGGGAGCTTTTGCACTGTGAGAGTAAAAACATCTCCATCAGTCTAATGGTGACCAATATGTATTTTTCTCTAACAGAGAATCTTTTGCCCCCATGGTCCATCAGTGATGAGTTTGGATGGGTAACCAAGCCAGCAGCCATGAAACCACGAGCACTGCATTACACACGCCTGCCCTACATTTGAGAAGCAACATCAAACAAAAGCCTCACCAGTTTCATGTATTTTTGTAGTGGAATCACAGCGGAAGGATTTCCCCCTCCTCTTTTTTCTAATCAAAGACTGATTAATTAATTCTCATTATCTCCATCTCTGTCACAAAGATAGCATGGTGACACTGTCAGAAAGCTGTTGTAATTTGCCTCAGGCATGGCTGTAATTTGGTGGTGGTTGAAGTCATTGCTTGCTGTTTTTGTGGGTCTCATCACCCCCATATCCACAAAAACCACTCCCAGACAAGAGCTGTGTACACCAGTAGGATGGAAATAGGTGGTAAAACCAGTATGAGCCTCACTCTGCACAATCTTCAAATGAAAAGAGCTCAAGAGAACCATCCACAGCCTCAGATATTCCCACAATTGAACCAACAGCAGTGTCAGACCAAGTCAGGACAGGAACCAGTTCAAAAAGAAAAAAGCTCTCTTCCACAGCAAAATGTATTCAGAGAAAACTCTGCAGCTGCTGCTCTTGGGACAGAGGGAAGAGTGAATAAATCCCCTCTCCCAGCAGACTGCAGAACAGCTCCCGCAGAAAGGGACCACATCAGGAAACAGAGCTCACCACAGCCCCATCAGGGTGAGCTGCCACACCACCACGGCTGTGGGAGGACCAGTAGGACAGCTCGTTACTGGCAGTACGAGCTGAAGGCATCCATGGACAATTGAAACCACATGGCACCAATCCCCCTCCAAGCCCAAGGTTAGCACCGATCCAGCTTTCAACTCAGCGAGCGACATAAACCAGACGAGGTGCAGCGAACAATGGCTCACTCGGGTGTCCCAGTTTCCACCAACAATGTCAGCCACACTGGTGGTGACTCAATTTGTTTCCATCATATGCTCCTCAGAGTCGCCTCTGGCAGCTTTATTTTTCCTGCTCCTTTCCCAAGTGAGCATTATCCAATGACAGCACCATGAGGTTGCACCCAGGAAAATGCATACAGAGTTCCGTATTCAGATCATACCTCACAATTCCAGGTTTGAGGGTTGCTCATCCTCCTCCCGAACCTTCTGGCTCAGTTTTGGCATTCAGCTCAGAGCATGACGTCTTCCCACGCCACTGTTCTGTGAAGCAAAAGGAAACAGCAATACCTATATATAACATTAACAAAGAAATTGGTTAAAATGGATATTTATCCTATGTATTCATGTACCTGCCTTTTATATAGAGCTGTACTACATCATCTTTAGTGTAGAAGTAGCAAAGTACTCAAAACAAATAAAATAAATATGTGTCTGACCTCAGTGAAAAAAAAATCTTCTTTCTCAGTGTAACAAACAGTAACTTGAAGTTTGCTCTCCCAGCATTATTTGTTTAATAGAAATATTTTCTGTACCACCTTGTTCTGGCAGAAAGTCAGAATTTGCATTTATATGAGGTAGTTTATCAAATATAACATACAGAAGTCTGTTAAGTACACATTGCATTTTGTTTGTGAGAAAATCTGTTTGTATTTAATGTAGTTTTTAAATTAACCTTAATGAAAGCTTCTGAAAATTGTTGTTCTAAGCATTTGAAATATGCAACAAGAACTAGTGGAAGACATAAACATGTTTTCCATTATATGTTATCAGATAGTCCAAAATTACTACAAAAAGAATGTGGGACTATGTTAAATTAGAAAGATAAGCAAGCATTTAGTTAAAAGGCAAAGGTCTTTAGAAGAGTAAAGCATCTGACAGTTAACCCCAAAATCTTGTGATCTCCTAGCAAGAGTAGGACAGCACTCGCAGAATACAGTAGGGTGTTTTAACCACATCCATGGCTAAGAGGGAACAAAAAAAGAAGTCATGTTTCACAGAAATCCTCTGGTGGGTGTTTGTCCAGTCAATATTTACACAGTGGTAGCATGGCCACAGCCATTTTTAAAGATCTTACTCAACCACTATCAAATATGGTTTGCCCACAGTATTTATTGTCTTTTGGAAAGAACCAAACATGTGAACTTTATAAACGGCCTTATAAAAGAAATAAAAATGTGTAATCCCTTCAATTATCAAAATAGCATTTTTTATTGTCCTCAGCTCTCTGCTGATTTAATTTTGTCCTTTGATGGGCTGCTTTCTGTTGATAGTCACAGGGGTGGCTTCATGAAGAACATGATGTAGGGAGCAAAAATCCCATTGGTGTTATGGCTTCCTTCCCATCTTTTCCTCATATATCCAATTAAATGTATTATAAAGAATAAAAGGGTACAGTGGAAAAATTGCCAAACAAGGACAGGCATCAACAAGACATTTAACATATCATGTGATGAGTGAGGCAAGCAGTACCTAAGTAGCTCGTGGATGAGTTGTTGTTACAATAATCATTCAAAAAACAGCAATAAAACCATCACTGGTAATGATCAAGTAAGGGAAGGAAAATCTGACTAACAACGTTGTCTTACTATTCTGGTAACCCTTTGCAAAGAGAAAACTCAGTCAGATCAGGTTTTAATCAGGGCGATATTTTTCTGGAAACTCTTCCTTCCCAACACATTCTGGCACTTAACCAGTGCTCGAATAACATTCCCACAGCAAGTCTCGAGTCGAGCTTCGTTTTTATAATCTACTGCTCTGGAAAACAGGGAAATCAAAGGGCTTTTCTCAGAATGACATTAACTTCTCTGAGATATAAAAAAGGGGGATAACACCCAGCTAACAACTACAGTTTTCAAGATGAAAAGTTGTAAGCTCCAGGTGATGGAATTATGCTCGAGTCTGTCCAGCATAAGGGCAACATCCACCGAGCATCCCAAGCTGCTCTTTGACTTCCTTTCACTTATACTTTCTCACTAACACATTAGAAAATTGGATCATTTTCCATTTTATTTTGGAATATAATATAGGCAGGTCAATCCAGCTGTCATCTAGGTCATGGAATACTGGAAATCCTGTTTTGGATCACGTCCTCAGTGTCTTGTTTAAAGGGAATGATTTCCTAAAACTGAGCTACAGATTGCTGGGCTCGTAGGGTGGTCACAGAACACCAGCTCTGCTTTGCATTAAAAGTGGAATTTTTAATAGCCAGGGAGGAAAAAGGAGAAAGAATTGAGAAGTTGCAGTATGAGCATTTTGCAGTAGAGACCAACCCTAAATACCACACAGGCCCATCGCCTGTCATGTCCAGGGCTTCTGGGGTTCTTTGCTGTTATATCAGACAAAGGGAAGGCTGGAAACAGAAAGTTTGGGACGGCCAGCCTCCCAAAGTCCTCCACCCTTTGGCTTTCCTGAGTTTTTCTGGAGGTTGTTAACCAGACTTTTACAACTGAGAGAAGTGATATTGGATCCCACAAACTCCACCTTAGGAGGACAGAAACCCTAAAAGCTCCTAAATTTTGTGCTTTTGGCTTCCTAACTGAGCCTGGAAGGTTTAAAGGGCTTGACTCAGTTTCCCATATTTGCAGCTCCACGCTGCAGATGGGATGGGGGATGAACAGAGCTGCTGTAGGAATGCTGAGAAGCCAGACTGGGTGAGGGGAAGACCTCGGAACAATAGGAAAGAGCTTAGGGACATCTTCCACAAATACACAAATAAGAAAGTTCTTGGCATACACCACAGCCATGCTTAGGAAAGTTTTCTGAGCCTTTCCTAAATAGCTAAAGGAGATTCTTTATAGGCTTTTTTTTTCTTTTTTTTTTTTTTTTTTGAGAGCTGGGTTGAACAGAATTTGCATATTCTTCGGACACTGTGGGGAGAGAGATGGAACCAAGCTTTTGTGGATGGGCCAAAAGATAATTAAGGCAATTATATACTGTAAAGGAATATGTTATGCTATTCCTAAAGGAAGACTTTTGGCCAGATAGAACTGATGACAAATATTTATTTTCTTCTTTTGGCATTAATAGTCTAAGTAGGCAGTATTAGGAACACTTATCAGTATTCATATATGGTATTTAGGGTGGCATTTTTATTATGCTTAGTGCAGAATTTTTTTTCACATATTAATACAACATCCATTTGTTTTAAAAAGATATTAAAGCCTGTCTAACGACAGAGCATGAAAAATAAGATGAGCAGACTTTTGGGGCAGCTTTGGGGAGATCTGGGGTTGCATCACCAAAGCCAAACCATGTAAGTTTAACATAACGGGGAAAATTACCTGGGAAAAACACAGGAGCTGCAGGGTGATGGCCCGTGGCTCAGAAAGGATGCAGAGATCTTTGAGCAGGAAGCTATTTGGCAGCCTCTGTGCCTTCACTGGCGGAGAGCAGCCAGGAGCTGATTTAGTCAGTGGGCAGGAGAGGCAGCTCCCAGCGAAGAGCTGAGAAAGCGAAGGCGGTCCCAGTGAACTATCAAGAAACACCGATCCGGAGTTATTATGTAACATTAGGGTCAGAACTGCAGATAAGAGGCTGATGCATCGCAGCGTTAGCAAACAGCCAGTGTTAATATGTTTGCATAGATAAGGCAGATTTGGCGTGGTGCACGGGCATAAAAATGAGGAGCCAACACGAGCTGAAACGGAGCTCAGAGCACCACTGCCAAGAGATGTAATTCTTGTCTTCATCTCCTTTGAATATCAAGGTTTATTTAGTTTACAAACATATGGGTTTTCAAAGCTATTACAACTGTGACATCGATTTAGAAGCTACAGACATGCAAGAGGTTAAGATTAGAGCTGGCCAGGAATTTTCTTACAAAACAGAATTTTGCTTTTTAGCCAGGATTAGTTAAGACAACTGAGCCTTACAACATCATCCTGCCAGGTGAAAAAATGACTCACTTGACAAGCACAGTGCTGCTGGGATGAGTCCTTTTAAACTGTGTATTTACATAAACATTTAGGGGGTGTTATGATTATTAAGAAAATATGTGATAGGGAGAATTGCACCTTTCAATTGCTCAGGCAAGGGGAGGATAATTTGGGAGCCACTTCCTTCCTTGGATTTATTAAAGGGGTGAGGAAACTCTTGCCTCTCTGTAGTGCAGGGTGGGTTATGCCTTCATGCCATGCCCTATATCCACTGTAACCTGAGGTTTCTCAGAAGGGCATCAAAACATAAGAACAATAAATATTGTATATCTGAACTTCATTAAAATTGACAGCTAAAAACCAAAATAAAAAATGCAATAAACAAGGAAATGCTTGTCTCATAAAAGAATTCTCTACTGAAACAAATGTCCAAATATTAAAATGAGAGAATCATAGAATCATTTTGTTTGGAAAAGACCAAGACCAAGACCATTGAGCCCAACCTTAATACTACTGCTACTAATGATAATGAACAACACATCTGTCCTTTTAGCACACTAAAGCCCCTGCTACAAAAAGAGAAAAGCAGCAGAATCCTGTGCCAAATCATCACTACGCTCTCAATCAAAGAAATTTCAACTTCAGCTCAATTCACTCAGACACTGGGGATTATTTGGGCAGAACCCGAGATTACAAATCAAAGAGCACTGAGCAGCACATGTATATGTTCCAGTTATGAAAGCTGCTTAATGATTAAAGTCATCTATGCTAAAAAAAACCTCAAAAACCAAACAACAACAAAAAGCAAAACTGATGCTGAGATCTGAAAGTATGTCTGTGGATTGCCGGGGCAGAGGTTAAATCCAGATGAGGGTCACTCAAGCCTGGTGTTAGCCTAAATGAGTGCAGCATTAATGCTGAAAAATCCTGGCGCTGAGCTCACCACCTGTCTGCTGCAGAAATCCGAGGTTCAGCTCAAACTTAAGGGCTTCTTGCATTTGCAGCTCTTCTGTGCTGCTAACCAGGGAGGAGGAAGTGGGTAAATCTGGCTGTTGTTTCAATCGCTGCTACCATCCTTAAATTACTTTTGTCTGCTGCCTTTTAAAAAAAGCGTAATTTCTCACTGCAAGTACAACAGGATGCCTGTAATGTGCAAATATGACAGAGAGCAGGGTTTTAAATAGTGAATATTGTCAGGAAAGCAGCACAACCTTTCCACTTCTGATTTTTCTTTTTTGATATTTTTTCCTTATACATTTTTCCTTTACATTCTTATCTGCATTTTTTTTCCTGCAAAAGAGGTCTGAAAAAGCTAAAGGAGAACTGCCAATATTCAATCCTGGCAGTGACGACAAAGCAAACATTTAGGTCCTGATCAACAAGAAAAGTGCCTTACAGACTCAGAACTGAGCTTTGTGTAACATCAAAGGGTTAAAATAACCCACACTTAAAGGAAAGAGGAATAGATCACTCACAACACATATTCTATTATTTGCTGAAAACCTGTAGGGTTGATGTAAGCTCGTTATCATTCACCAAAAGATAAAATTTGCTGCAGAAGGTGCACACTTTGCGAGTGTAGAACAGCTAATCTCAGACCACTAATAGATTTAACCTTGTATATTCACAGATATTTAAAAGTGTTATGGTTTGAAGGTCAACTCCACTGTCTCCAAGTACAAGGAAAGCAAAGAAAGGAATAAAAATTAGAAAGAATTAATTCTTCAAAAAGTTTTTACAAATCAAAACCCTGCAGTTTCACACTGAGAACAAAAGAAGCATATTAAACACCAAAGTTTATCAAGACAAATTAGGTCCCAGTTTCAAATTTTCTTTAATCTTTTGCATCTGAACGTTTTTTTGCCTCATGCTGTTTTCCCTAGTTAAATGTTAAAATGAATTCTAGCCAATACCATTGACTTCCTCCCTTAAAAATATTGAGACACATAATAAAAAATTAATTACTTCCCCTAATTTCCGTGTGATTCTTTAAAAAGATGTAAAATTCATTTAAAGTAAGTGGTGACTTTGTCTTTGAAGATCACGACAATTAACATGGATCAAAGCTTAGGTTCTGTAACGATGATAGCTTATTAGCATAATGAAATTAACTTAGAGACAAGAATCTTTAATAGGTACAACAAAAACGCTTTAATAATACTTGAAGAAAATTATGTATTTGCTAGAAGTACAACAGTTTCAGACTTTCTATCCAATTAATAAGTTGTTAATTAACTCCTTTTCCAAACAATGTGCACTTTAAGTTAACATCTGCCCATTGGATACCACTTTCCAATGGTATTTTTTTTTAATGTACTGCAGAACTGCAACACTGTTTTACTGGGAATTCCTTGTAGGACTATTCTTATACAGGGAAACAGGACCCAAATATAGCAATGTTCTTTCTACAGCCAACCAATTAAAAAAAGAGAAAGCTTATTTCAAAGATGGGGAGGAGGAATGGGTAATTCCTTAATTCTGGCTGCATTGTTTGTGTGGAGTCTCAGATTTCTTTGCATTTTCAATAGAAATTATTTTCTGCCGTTTACATTCCCCTGCAAAATGGCTCTCTGCTGATTAGTTCCTTATATAGACCTGATTTGGGAGCAATTTTCGTATCTTTTTAAAATATCTATTTATAGTTCCACGGTAGGAGATTTCACAGTGCTGTTTTATAAGATTGTAAATCAATAACGATTGGTTTTGAAGATACAGAGAGGGAGGGTTGTTCGCAAAAAAAAGTTAAAATAGAACCTTATATGTAAAAAGAGTATTTTCACTGACTTTGCTTTGTCGTGCAGAATAATAAGGGCTTTCAGCACTTGAATTTTTAATTAAAATGACACATTTTTGTTTCGGGGGCTTCTGCCCATAGAGTGGTGTGGGGATCAAAAATTTCACAGAGCATTTTGCAAGTGGATTTGGAGAACTCACGTGTCTCTGCACTGCATGGGCTGCTTAGGCCAATGATGGAACAATTAAAGAGGCCTTATTTGCAACAAATGAGTTATTATATTCTATTGGGTCAAGGATTCATGTTTTAATAAATCCCTAATTACAGTAACTTTTCATTTAATCTGGCGAATTCTAAGCAAGTTAAGAATTTATGAGAGTTGGAATCAGCCATAAAAAATATGCCTGTCTGCCATTCTGCTCAGGGCCACACAGGTTGAACTCATTTTGAGGAGCTTGGAATCCAGGAATGTATCTCCTGAGCAGGGCACTGTGGCATGATTACAGCTATGGATGGATAAAATAGTATTATGCATGTATAAAATAATATTGTGCATGTATAAATTATACTGTGCATGTCTTAAATAGGATTGCATGTGTAGAAAACAATGTTAGGTATGTAAAAAATACACCGTATATTAAATTATGCATAAAATTGTACACAGAATTATTATGTTATAGTCATTTTTAATAATAACCTGTAAAGCCTTCATTCCTTTTTCCTTTCAGAAACAAAAAAGAAACAACAAAAAAAAAATCAACCAACTCCCCAGCATAACCATGAGAGAATTTTTGAGGTGGGTTTTTTTTTTTGCTTTGGCAAACTTTTCTACCACGAACCTGTGACTACACAAAGCTTTTTGTGCACCATCCAGCCCAAACTCTTCCAGTCACTTCTGGCTGAGCTCAGGATTTCTATTTCTGATCATGTGTGGTGCTGGCCAGGCTCCTCTCAGCTCCTGGTATGTGGCTCTCAGAGTACAGACACCTTTGAAAAAACACCAAAATCGAGCCTTAATGGATGTTTTCATGTGAAATTTTTGGATTTAGAGTTTTAGCATTAGATTTGCTGGTTCAAAACCACCTTGAGCACAACTCTCCTGGCCAAAGGCAAATGTTACCTCCTCTAGAACAACACCCTTATGAGAATTAACTAATTAATACTCACCAAAAAAAAATATAGCATAGGTTTTACCATCCACTGAAACACCTTTTTCTTCGGGATTAAAACAGGGTGCCACCAACAACTTACATAGAAACTGCACCACAATGGAAACAAGTCAAGGAAACTGCTGCTTTCTGCACACAAAAAAGGCAGCACCTCTACCTTTCCAAAGTTTGTGGTCTCTTTACTGAAAATAAATACTCCAAGTCCTGTGAATTATATCTGTAGCTGGCTGAAATTACTTTTTGGTTGTTTCATTTTGAAAGTTGTTTGGGAAGGTTTGGTTGGGGTTTTTTTTCTGTTTTTTTGTTGTTTTTTTTTTAATTGCAAATCAAAATTGATAACTTTTAAAAACTTCTCCCAAAATATCCAAGGCTGAAAATCCTTGTTTAGAGACAAAATAGAGTAAGAGCTGAGCACTGAAAACTCCTCTTGGGGGCCTGAGCTGCTCAGTGGGGTCAGCACAAGGGACATAGGTTGTGTCCCAGTTTACTCAACAGCTTCAAGGTCTACTTTGTTCCTTGGATCTGGGACAATTCTGCCAAAATTGCTGCAGGGATCAGAAACATGAAGAGAAGGTTCTTCTCAGAGGGCGCTGCCCCAGTCCTGGCAGGATTTGGGGCCATGCCTTGGGGATGTCCCTGTTAGAGCCCAGCTGAGTTCTCCACAGACTGAGCTCACCCATGTCCAGTAGACTCTTTCTAAAAACAAAGACACTTCCTTTACACTCCTGGCTTTTGGCACACCGGGGTTTTTTGAGGTAAAACATTTCCAAGCTGTAAATCCATCAGATAACTCCCCAGTTCCAAGTTCCTTGGTATCCAAGAAATACGATAGAACCTTGGCTGGGAAGTGCAGTCAGAAGAACATCACCACCTATTGCCTTTCCTGCATGCTTCCAGACCATACCTATTTTTCCCTGGATGACTCCCAAGCTAAGTCTCTCTCCTTGCTTAACAAAATCCGGTGTTTAAGCTGCACAAGACACTGAGTGCAGGGCAGAAACATTACAGGTTCTTCTAAATGAGACCTTATTATTCTTTACAGGAGGAAAAAGTAGATCAGGCTCATCTCTAAGCTAAGAAATGCACTCACTGTTCCAAATTCTGAGTCAATATTCAGAGTTAGTTTATACATAAGGCTCTAGCAGAGACTGATGCAATGCCAGAAGATACTAAATTCTCATTTTTAGTGAATGACCACCACACAGAATTGCCAGCCGTGAGTTTCTTTTATGATAACAAAGAGCTTGCCAGGAAAACCCTCGGTTAAAAATGGTGCTGATAACTACATCGATTTAAAGATAACCAATACAGCACTTCTATTGTTCACACATGGTTTCATTTTTTTTGGTCAGCAGAATGTATTTCCCTTGCCCAGCTTCTCCTTCCAACAAGGTATTTCAGCCTTTTTCCTCCTTTGGAAACAGAACTGTGACTAAACCATGAGTACATGATTTAGGCTGGCCTGGCTGGACACGCACAAGAGCAGGATTTGGCTGCTGAGAAATGGTGACATAGCAGGTTTTTGAAATTATGTAATAGCTTGCTTCAGCCATCATGTTCCAAATGATCTCCACAGAACCAAAAAGAAAAGTCTATTTGTCATTGATTATTCTCTTTGAATGCTCACCTTTGCCCATCACTGTCGTGGTGTTAGTCCCAGCTTTCTGTGAATTCTCTCAGTTGTGCCCTGGATTTGGGATTCTCTTGATGGCCCTGTTCTTTCAGTGATGCTGTTCCTGTCTGCTTTCGGAATAATTTCTCTTTCACACTTCATTTGCATGTTTTTCTCACTGCATGGGGAAAAAACCCAAACAAGCACAAGTTTCCTTGTCTCCAGCTTCACAAGTGAGCAAAACATATATTCCCTTTCCTTCCCATTCCCCCTACCCTGCTGTAGAGTTGGAAATGTTGCTTCAGACGTTCATGTGCAGCATTGTGGAAAACCATGAGCAAAAATCCTGGCTGTGAATTGGGAAAGTCTGAGCTGAATCTCTTTGGGTAATGACATGGAAGTCACATTGCACTAAAAGGACAGGAGCTACCCAGGCTTCAGGTAAAGGCATAATTTCACCTTTTTCAACTCATATTGGTGTAAAACCTTCAAGTTTTACTTGCAGATTTGAATAAGTACCTACTAAATTCCACCTTTTTAAACATGTAGTTTTTTCCAGTACTTTTGCCTTCATTGACAAGGACTTCTTAAATCTCAAGTGCAACATGACAGACAAACAGACCCAAAGGAAGAGCTCTATGGTGAGGTCACCCCAATAATGGTAATTTTACTCACCACGTGCAATTTAACCCTTTCTCCTGGCAAATGCTGCACCACACACTGGAAATTTCAAGGCAGAAATCACTCTAGAAAAGTGATATCACCCTTTAAGGAAAAAAAAAAACAATCTAGAACTTAAGTTATGGTGGAGGTGATCCTGCCTATACCCAGAATTGTGCTGTCTCCTGCCCCTCCTCAGAAGGAGCTGCCCCTCTTGAAGAAGTTGTAGACCAGGATGAGTGTCCCCTTCTCCAGCTGAACAGACCAAGTGACCTCAGCCACTCCTCATGAGTCCTCCCCTTCTTCCTTCACCATTTTTGTAGCCTGAATTTCCCCAGCTGGGGTTTCAGGGCCCTGCCCAGCAGTTTTTATTTGTCACTTGTGTGATACCAGCAAGAAAAAGGCACCAAGAGCCTGCTCCATGTGCACCCCTCGCTGCTGAGTTACAGCCCAGCCACAACCCACAGCATTGCCCTGCTCCTCTTGGCCCTCATTACTGAGCACTCAGCATTCTCACCCTGCCTGTCTGCTCTTTAATAAGAAATAAAGTTGTTTGTTTATTTTATACCTATTTAACTTGTCGTTTAAGATTTGCAGAATGCCATCAATCTCTGCCTCGGCGCGTTGACCTCCCTTTAATTGGTGGGGCTCTAAATTCTGCACAGATGTTATTACTGTGAATTTAACTTTATATAGCAAGAAATTCGGGGCTGCCATATGCTGTCTTTTATGAGCTTGCAGTTTGCAATGAATATCCATGACTAATGCCTGTGACCCAGGTAAGCCCTGGTGATTAGGGAAGGTAAAAAGTTTACCAAACTTTATTGCAGCCCTTTCAGTAATTTTACCAACAACTAATGAACACATCTCCCCTGCCTTCGCATTGGTACAAAAAACTGCTTAGCTCTTCTTAATATATCTGTCAACATCTAGTGCCATTCTGGGACTCTCATGAGTCAGCCAAAATTTCCTACATTCATAGATTGCATATCAGAGGGGATAAGATGATTTCCTCTGATATCCAGCATAAATCAGACCTCTTTATGTTTTTCTAGTTGTGCTTGAGGGGGGTTTGGCTTTTTTTCTTGAATAATCTGGGGCAAAACTTTCTGAAGGTTAGTAGGACTTAGCCAGCTGCTAAATCCATAATTCAAATACATCTATTAAGTCTAGACAGAAGTAGAAAAACCAGAGATACATGGAAAATTAGGAAAAACTTTATGAACTGTGATCTATCATAAATGTCTTAAATTTCATTTCACCCAGCACAATAGCTTCAGTTTAGCTGAAGCTCCAAGAAAATCTGCTCACTGTTAATGAACCTATTGGCCTAAAGGCCAGGGAAAAGCAAACATTATTTCAGCTAAAGGGAAAACTGGAGAGAAAAAAGTAGGAAAAAGAAAAAAGCCAGTGGGTTTGAATTAGTCATATGTATATTTGCAATGCAAAGTAGGAGAAAGTCTTCAATCAACAGAGAACTGAGGTTGTGGTGCCTCCTCAGTGCAGGAATGGAGTCAGAAAACTTAACTTGTCCCAAGATAGAGCTATCCAGGCTTTCCAAGGTGATTCCATGGGGTGTAGCAGCAGGTAGAGGCACCTGTAGATCAGAAGTCCCTGCCCAGTGTTATTTCCACGTCTCAGCCTTACCCTGCTGAATATTTTGCCCAGCCATCAGCAAAGAATAAAAAATTCCTCCTCACTGTCAGTAAAATTTATCACAACCAGAAGCATAGAAAAAACCTGAAAACAGGAATAAATCTGAAGCACTACAAAGTTAAAGTTACTGGTTAATAAGCAGTGATATGTTCACATCTACAGAGTCAGTTCACGAAACAGGAATTGGAGAGCTGCTCTCATGAGTCATTCTGCTTGGAAACCTTTACATATTTTAAGAAAAATAAAATCCCCAATCAAAAAAACCCCCGTGTGTTAAAAGTATCTTAGCCAACCATGTTATTTCTCTTAAATATACAACAAAACGCAACTGTCCTCAAGGTAAATATCCTCTGTTTTATTACTTTAGATCACTTTTCAGTGCTGTAATCATGTCATTAGCATTGCAGTTCCTGGCTCCAGAAGAAATAACCACCTAGCTATAAAATTCTGGTTTCCCAGTCTATTTTGAGGGGACAACCAGAGTTCAGTGGGTCTGAGCCCCTACCACTGAAACCGATGGCAATAGGTTCAAGTCTCCTACTCCACGGTGTGTCCCAAGGAGAATTTTTTAGTTTGTTTTTTTTCTCAGCTGCAGTTTCCAACAGATGTTCAGGCAGTTTGTGTCATTCTTCTGAACTGAATTAGAGAGCTGGGTCAGGAAAAAAGCACGGACAGCCTGTGTCACCCATGGAGGCACCAGCAACATTCCAGCTGGTACCACCAGGGGCTTCTGTTTCTGGGGTTTTTGACATGTAGGGAAAGGTAAGTTTCTTCCTTTGCCTTATAAGTGGAAATGAATATTAACAATAAATCATTGAACTCAGTCTTCTACAGGTCTGCATGAGGCCTGTAGCTTTTGCTCTGGGATTCTGTACCTTACCGTGCAATATCCTCAAGGAAAAGAGCTCAAAACCTTTGGTTTCAGCCTATTATAGCTAGAACAGGCTTGCAGTGTGGGAATTCCATATTTCATGTTTCATAACATATTGTAATGCGCTATGTTTTATTTTCACTACCTCTGGAGCCAGGAAAGTTGCATCTGTCATGAGTAACTTCTGTAAAAAATGGGATAGTGGAGACCAAAGAATAACAAAAAAGAAATATTTCACACCAAGAGGCCTCTCCCTGCAACAAGAGCATTCATCAATAATGGTGATAGCAAGTGGCAGCAAGACAGAAATGTCCTTAAACTACCTTTATGTATCTCTAGACTGTTTTCTTGCCCCGTCCTGCCCTCCCAGGTGGTCCAGATGTGTGCAAAAGTTACACCAGCAAATGTTAAATAACATGTCCATAGACCAAATCAACTCAGCACAGCCCCAAGAGATGCTCAAAGCTACCTTTCATCCCAGGCACCTCAGCTCCGGCTGGGCTTGGCCTGACCTATGGATATGCAGACAAGGATCCCAATTGTCCTTAAATAATAATTTGTTTATTGTTTTTTAAGAACAAGACTGCAGGTACACTTCAATCCCCTTTCAAGGTGATTTTTTAGCACTCCACTGTATATTTGCAGTGTTTCCTGAGGTCAAATCAGTGGCAGTTTTAATTGCACTTACAAGGAATGTTGCTAAAATGGGCACAGAGTCCTAAACTCAATGTTTTCTTCATTATTTTGCAACTTTGGGAGCCTGCCAACATCGTTGCGAGATTTGGCACGCACTTACCTGGAAAGAATAAGGCTTAATATTTCATTTCAACTTTGCAAGGTTTTCTCCTCCCGCCAAAAAAAGAACAAGCAGAGGAATCAGAAACACAGGCAAAGGGCAAGGCTGGTCCCTCTGATGTTGGTACAGATCCACGTGGCTCTACAAGGTTCTGGAGAGCTCTCCTGGAAATCAAGAGCAGCTCCACCACAAGTGGCTGCACCTTTAGCAGCTGCTTCTCCACTCTGCAAATTCATAGGTCACAGAATCATTAAGGCTGGAAAAGACCTCTAAGATCATCAAGTCCAAAAATTAAGAGGTGAGAGGCTTGTCATGCTTAGAGGTGTGAACTGCAAGGGCCAAGCTGAGAGCCTCACCTGCAGCCTTAAAACCAGATCAGTGTTTAACTCCTGTTTTAGACATTTAATACAGAAAATAATCCTCATACAGCTGTTACTTGGTTCTTGGAGTCCATGGACTACTTTTTGCTGATTATTTTAAGGTAAAATGTTTTGACAGCCTCAAAAAGGGGTGGAAACAAAAGTTACCACCATCCACATCCCACAAGAACTGCTGTCCATGAGTACCTTGGCAAGTTAAGGCCAGTTTGGACAGGTCTTGGAGCAACCTGGTTTAGTGTCCAGCCCTGGCAGACAGGACAAGATGAGCTTCAAAGTTCCTTCCAACCCAAACCATTCTGTGATTCTGGGAAGCCAAGCTTCTGCTTCAACAAGGATTCAACTCTCCCATGTGAAGGGAAGGTTTCCCTTTTGCTGGTTTATAGCAACCATAGCACTGGGGTCCCTCTGGAAAATCATGACATCGGAACTGGGTTTCTCGTGGGCTGAGATGGTGCTTAGACAATGAAGGTGCTGCTTGGAACCAGGGTGGCTCCTGAGGATCCTACCTGGGGTGAACACCAGGAAAGGGAGACCCTCTGCAGAGCCAAGGAGTGGATGCCTCAGCTGCTGAACAAAAGTGATTTCCTGGTTAAATCCCTGGAGCTGTGCTTCCTCCACCCGCAACGTCCAACTCTCTCCATGCAAAGGCTAACTCCTGACTCAAGCTAAAATAATCTACCAGGCCTACGGTTTCAGCACAGCTACGTCAAAATCCTTCTGTGGACCCAGTCTTCCCTCTGCAGCCACCCCACTGAAAGGATTCAGCTATTTGGGAAAAACGAAGCACTGTTCACTGGGAATGAGGATGTCAGAAATCCTTCCAAAGGAGCTGTGCCTCGGTATACTTTGGTTTAATATTCTTATGTCAACAACGCTGGTAGGAAATGGGAAAAGGTAAAAGCTCTGTGAGGCGTGCAAAATGAGCGTGGACAAGGAATGGGAGTGTGACAGCAGGGGCCAGCACGGCTGTCATCAGGGCAGGCAGAAAACATTCCCTGAGGACCTGAATCCCTACCAGCACTCCCCACCCGAAGAGTTAAATTTTGCTGCTCGCCTCAGCGGCATAAATCCGTAAGGTTTTGACTGAATCCCATAAAAGTAAATCAGTGTAAGTGAGGCCAGACCGCGGCCCCGCAATCCGGCAGGACCAACGCTGGGAACAAGGGCCGGCGATCGCGGCTCCCACCACGCTGGTGGCAGAACTCAGAGTCAGCCAGGGAGCAGCTGGGAGGCAGCCAGATGGGCAATGAAAGGGGCACAGCCAGCGCCTCAAAAAAAAAGAAAAAAAGGTTTTTAATTGTAGGAAATTTTGCAAGACATAAAGTTGAATTATTTTCGTTTTTGCTCCAGCAGCAGAAATGTAAATGCTGCCGTTCGCGCAGAGAGGGGTTTTTTTAAGTTGTTGTTGAGAGGCTGTGCTTAAAAAGGGGCTGGTATTAATCATCTCTACGTCAGGCAAGTTTAAAGGGGCACATCAGGCAGTTCCTTGGAGGAGCTGATGGACAGGGGTCTATTTTCTGGCTGGTGTGGGTTTTTTTCAGAGCGGGTATCAAATGGGTCCACGTGGCATGAACAGAACATAGCTCCAGATGGGAGAGCAGTTCCCATCTCTTGCAGAGTAAATCTGCTGTTTGAGACTATATCCTAGGACTGAAATTTTATACATATGACTTTGTTGGAGCTGGGATCTCTTCCTTTGAAAATGTGCTACAATAATAATTGCATTTACCAGTTGCCAGTCCTTCTCGCAAAACGTGGGGGTTTTTTGGTTTCTTTTTTTTCTGTTCAGATTGTGAAATTAATTGTCTCTAGCTAATATAATTAAAAACAAACACTTCGGATTTCAGCGGAGAGAAAGGGGAAGGGAGAAAGAAGAAGGGGAAGGAAAAAAAAAAGCAAACTGCAGCCCTGATTTTCTATTGACAACAAGAAAGCCCTGCCATCCCTGAACTGTTTAATTATTGAAATGAACTGTAACAGTACACTGGATTGTTGCCGAGGTCACCGAGTAGTACTGGATGTCAAGAGGAAAGCAGCAGCTCCAAGAGCCCTGCAACGCCCCAGGCTCCGGGTGAAATCCCACACACTTTTTCTCAAGCATTCAGGCTCTGATAGGTAGCCCGATAGCACGGCTGCTTTGCTGCTCTTGCAGAGGTCCAACGGTGCTTGCTTGTTTTAAGACGAGCCAAGCTATGCTCTGGTGACCACCGTGACGCTGTGATTCCCATGCCCTATCGCATTCCTCTTTCTCAGATCCCAGGCATTTTTTTTTTCCCCTACGTGCAGTCCAGGATGTAGACAAATGAATTCCAAGTGACCTATGTGGGGGTGGACTCTTTGGAAACAAACAACAAAAATAAGATATCTCCTGTCCTCACTTTTTCATTTGCTTGTTCCCTGGATACAGTTTATTCGTGGCAATGAAATACACATTGTGTCTCTGGAGTTAGATCCAGCAGCAACATCTTTACCACCCCCTAACCTTGCCTTTTTTTTTTTCTTCCTTCTTTTTTTTTTTTCTTTTCTTTTCTTTTCCTGATTTCCTATTTAAGCCCTTACAAAAGACATCTTGTTTAACATTGTCTGTTCCTTTGGAAGTCAGGCTGCCTTTTAAAGCCTATCATATCAAGGCTTGCTATTGATTTAAACAACGTTTTTTTTTACTGGAGAAAGTTTAGGAAACTGGGAGTTTTGTAAAAAATTCTCTATCGGCACTGGCAGGAAGATCTGTTGGACAAATAATAATTCTGTTTGCATGGAAAGGGAAAAACTTCTTTTGAATCTTTCATAGGGAAGAAAATCCTGTAGATACAAAAACTGCTAAAAAGAAATAAAAACTGCAGTTGAGGAACAGACAATAAACATTTCAGATTGCTTTACGGCACACGATTACAGGCAACTATCTTGCTTAAGTAGGCATAACATTTTTCACAGTATATATTTAAGGGGTTTTTTTTATGGGGTGGATTAGCAGCAGGGAAGCGTAGCTCTTAAAGGGAGCACAGAAATAATTTCTGTGGCCTGAGAGGTCACAAAAAATCTTTAAAAATTGGCCAGAAAAACATGGTCAAGCCTCCAGCCTGCCCCAGTGCTCATGCTGAGGGCTGCACACAGAGCCCATGGACAGCAAAAGCCAGGAGTGAGCCCTGGGGGCCGCTCTGGCCCTGCAGGCACTGGGGAGGCTGCACGAGTGTTCCTGGGACACCCATGGCAGATGCAGCTCTGCCAACTGGGAAGACTGGGAGCACTGGGAAAAAGTTCCTGCTGTGAGACATCGCTGCCCTCCCAGCACCAGCACTCCTGGAGCACCCAGGAGCCCACTGGCAGCAGCCTCTGGTTCCTGCTGCCAGACTCAGCCTGTCCCGCTCACCACAGCCCAAATTTCCAGCTATCTGGGCCACCATAGCCCCCACGGAGCTCAGCATGCCCCAGAGTGGCTCTGGAGGACAGTGCCATCCCCTTCCAGGCTGCCAGCCCTGCTAGCTCGAGCAATGGAACAAAGAATAACGGGGGAAAGAACAGCATTGGGCTGGATTCCCTTTGGCGGCATTAAAATTAGAGATGTCCTTCAGCTCTGGGTGCTCCAGAGCAGCTGAGCAGAGTCCAGAGGGGCAGGATCCTGCTTGGCAGAGGGCTCTCAGCACTTCTGCTCTGCCCCTGACCCCATGGGTGGGATGGGCTTGCAGTTCACAGAATTCCAGAAAGGTTTGGCTCGGACTGGACCTTAAAATCCACCTCATTTCACCTTCTGTGACGGACAAGAACACCTCTCACTATCCCAGGGTGCTCCAAGCCTTGTCCAGCCTGGTCTTGGACACTTCCAGGGATCCACAGCTTCTTTGGGCACCCTGTGCCAGCCCCTCACGGCTCTTACATGCAATAATTCCTTTCTGTCATCTGCCCTCAGTCAGTTTGAAATCATTCCCGCTTGTCCCATCACTCCATGCCCATGTGAAAAGTCACTCTCCAAATATTTAGCTAATTTTTTAGCAGCCCAAGGAAATGAGAGAAAACTGATTTTTATTATTCCCCGCAGAGTAACAACTTGCTCTGTCCCCCAGTTTACTTTTACCTCCTTGGAAACACACACTATTTACTCCAGATGCTCCCACCAGTGCCTGGGTCCTCATGGGACCTCCTTCACCTTCCCTGAAATACACAGAGTTTCCACAGAGGCAGAGGAGCTGATCTCTTTGTAAATTCTGTGCACTGAACTAAACAATTTGCCAGTTCATTCCCCCAGGTAGCCGGTGACCACTGTAAGTCTTTCTACTTTATCTGACAGTTAATCTTTGAAAGTCTCTGGTAGTTATTTCAGATTAACTTTTTTTTTATCTTAAAAATCAGTAAACAACTTTCTTCTGGTTAATTTTTCTTTTTATTTTTAAATATTTTCCAAATATTTCCAGTGGTCATCTCGTCTACTAAATTCATTCATCCTTTTCAATGCATCACTTTGGGAATCAGAGGTGGGGGTAGGAGGGAGAGTTGCTAAGAAATTGGAAAGCAGTTTACATTTTTTAAGTAGGTAAGATTAAGTGTTTGTGCCATAGTTTACAATTATAATAAAATAAATCTAGAAACTATTTCATGTATGAGAGCATGTGCATTAGAAAACATATTTCTGTAACAGATAACCATCTCCTGAACACTAGAATGCTGGTAATTTGTCAGTTTTTCTTTTAATTAAAACTGTGAATATAGTTCATGCTCTGTTTCATTCAGTGTCAACATTTTGGATGGGGCTAAAACTGATTTCCTCTTAAATCTTTGCATTTCTCAGGACAACTGATGAAGTGTGCCTTAACATTAAGCTCATGAATCCATGAGGTTTGCCTGTTTCAAGATCAGTAAATCAAGAGATATTAGAGCAACAGCCCTGATAAGACTTAAGACTTCTAACACTTCTGTAAATGCTCTTTTCACCAAAACTGCATCCATTTTTCCTCTCAGACAACCTGTTTTAATTCATTGCATCATTACCAAGCTGGTCCACTGTAAAATGAATTTAAATTATGCTAGTTAGGAATTCAAGTCTGAATATTTTTCTCAATGCAACCCATGAAACATTTAAAGTGTTTAATTTTTTTTCTATTAACAACAGAAAAAAATCTGCCTGGTGTTTCTCTAAATAAATTTTTAAAATATTTTCTTTTTAAAAATTTTCAGGTTTTGTATCTGAAAATATGGAAACTTGCATGGTCTGGGTCAGAATGGACCTTCAAATCATCCAGATCTAACCCTTACTATGGGCAGGGACACTTTCCATGGGACCAGGTGATTCCAAGCCCCGTCCAGCCTAGCCTTGGGCACTTCCAGGGATCCAGAGGCAGCCACAGCTTCTCTGGGCATCCTGTGCCAGGCCTTCCCACCTCACTGGGAAGAATTTTTTCCATATATCCAACCTAAATTTCTCCTTGTTCAGTGTGAACCCAGCACTCTTAGCCCTGTCACTACATTCCTGATGAAAAGGCCCAGAACTGGGTGGGTTTGGAGCCCAGCCCTCCTGCCTGTCACACTCAGAGTGGAAATATCCACCATATTTCTTAAAAACACTCACATCTCACCATATTTAGCTCCAAGCCCCGGTTCCTTCTACTTTGCCTGTTTTACTAAATACTCACAGCACTCAATAAAATTAAAACACCAGTGGACAAAACAGATCCATGTGAATTTTTCCCCAGGGATTAGGAATGGAGAGGAAGCACATGTGGCACAGGAGAGTCATGTTGCTAATTGTGCTCAGCTGCCCCACTGCCAGGTGAGTGCAGCAAAAATCTCATTTATCTGCAATGTACCTGGGTGCTTCCTGCATCAAAGCCTGGGGAAGGCAAACGAGAAGACTGAAAAGTGAGAAATCCCACTCGAAAAAGATGGCAACTTCCAGATGTAATCACCAAGGCAGGGAGGTCCTCGAGTGCCTGGAAATTACCTCCAGACAAACACGGTGAGGATGACTTTGGGGAGGATGTGAGGAAAAGCACACCGTGAGGAGCAGCAGATGCATCTTTCAAGCTCAGAATTCCTCCTGCCTCTAACTCCTCATGCCCTTTACACAGCCTTACACTAATTTTCCTACACTGATAATCTATAGAACCTAATTACACCGAGTCTAAAAAAGCTCCTTCTCCGAAAGGCATAATGCTGATATCTGAGTCACGAGCACAGTTAATGTAATCTAACACATATTGCAGGAACCTACTGCACACAGATATTACCAATTAGCACATGATTTTAACAATCAACATTCATGCAATTAATAGAACACTTCATATTCCTTCTAATTTTGAGCTCTGCGTGAGCATATGTTATCATGACGGAATGTGGGATCATTTATTTATACTGGAAGCAAGGCACCACATAGAAATCAGAGATGCTGAAAGTTAGCCTGAAAGTGAAACAGGCTCAGCTTTGCATTGGGGTAAGGATATTATTAGTCTGACTTCTAAAAGTTGAACCTTTACCTTGCCTTCTTGATGATCCTTGCTGCTGGTGAACTTCTGGAGAGGAAACTGTGTCCTGGTTACAGCTGGGGAATGCAGTCTGTTCATCAACAAGCACTTCTCTCTAAAATTGAAAATCATAACATAATCATCACTCAAAAAAAATTAAATAAATATATCTTGCTTAGATATTTATATATGTATATATTCAAAGATAACAATAGCTAAGCACCTTGTTTTCCATAATATATTAGTTATTTTACTTGGCTGTGAACTAAGAATAATTACTGTACTTATAGGGCAGATGAGGGTCTGAGGCATACAGAGATCTAACCCAGATCCCCACAGCATTTAGCCACTTTAAATTCCATAGGATTTTAGCTTTTGATACCTTTAGGATCCAGTCCTGTCCATTTTTCTGGCAGCAGAGGAAGCAGGGAGGTGAATACTTGTTTCCCAGAGTGGTGACCACCCTACCTTTCCTGTCTCTTTCTTCTTCCTCTTTGGTGCTGACATCAGTAAGAAGCAAGAAAACATTACTTTAATTACTGGAGGCAGAGATGTGTTACTGGCTCATTAAGGAGTTGAGATGATCAGTAAAAGAGGTGTTTTTTACACAAGGACTGCAAGGATTCAAACTGCACTGCTGCAGTGGCTGGAGCTGCTGCATTCCCTGTCTGGCTCTGAGAACATCAAAACATTGGGACATCCTCACATCTCCAGCTGCTTGGTCACAGAGAAGTCCTACACATGGCTCCTGCCACTGAAGGCATTCCTGCAGGCCTTCCCAGCCAAACACTCCATTCAGGAGCTGCTCCTGGTGGCTTGGGTACACGCAGGTGCCATGCCAGTACATATATATATATATATGTTCATGTTAGGAAATATTTAATAGAATCTGGTGATTTGAAAAGGGAAAACTTAGAGCCCCTTCCAGTGCCTGAAGGGGCTCCAGAAGAGCTGGAGAGGGACTGGGGATAAGGGCCTGGAGTGACAGGACAAGGGGCAATGTCTTGTCAGTGCCAGAGGACAGGGATAGAGGGGATATGGGGAAGGAATTCCTGGCTGGGAGGGTGGGGAGGGCCTGGGCTGGAATTCCCAGAGAAGCTGTGGCTGCCCCTGCATCCCTGGAGTGTCCAGGGCCAGGCTGGACATTGAGGCTTGGAGCAGCTTGGGATAGTTGGTCTCAATACATTTAGGAGAACGTGACAAAGGCTGCTGTCACCAGGGTGTCCCTTTCCCTTTGGAAGGTGGTGGCTGTTCCCTCCTTGCCTTTCCAGTGGGTTGGGAACAGCTTTAGATTCCCTTGGGCTCCTGCTTTGGGAAGAGCCCAAAGTCCAGCACGGGGAGGCTGTTGGAGTAGGGAATTCTCTCCAGCAGCAGATACCAAAGCCGCTCAGGCTGCAGATGTAGACTCTAAATCATTGTGTCTTTCCCTCTTTCAGGACAGGCTCCTGAGAGGATTTGGTTTACCACACATCTGATGTGTATTTGTGAACAGGAGAAACGCAGCCATTCTCTGGAGTAACTGTGTTTCTAACAAATGTCAGAGGAGTATTTATGTCTCCCATTGCTGTCTCACCACCGAGGGAGCCTTCACAGAAACATCACTTTTTGGGCTGCTGCTCTTTCAAAAGAGAACAGATTACAGTAATCTACAGGTTGTTAAAGAAAATAAAGATTTCACCTGTGACTGCACCTCTCATTTTTATCTCAAGTGCTCTCCAGCCCAGTACTGGTAAAAAAAAAAGGTGGTGAACCCTCTCTGAAAGTCAGTGCAATATCCACACTTTGAAATAAGGATGCAGTTCAGTCAGTCCAGATTTCCATGATGACCAGGGGAGATGCACAGCTATAGACAGATAACAGGGGAAAAAAGGAAGGTTACAAATCCAGTTTGCCGAGGTCACTTCAGTGAAGGTAACAGAGCAGCCTAAGTGTTAATGACAGGGAGGTAAACTAAGCAGAATGGTTTTTACACTGAGTAAATGCATTAGCAGTGGCCTTCCTGCCAAAAAGAAAGCGAGAGATACTTTTTTCCCACCAATATCTTCAGAAAACTTCCATTTTTCTTAACCATTATTTTTATTGAAGGCTTTACTGCACAAAGAATCCAGGGGGAACAGGAAATCACATAATGGTGCAGGTTGGGGAATTCTCTAAAAATACGTAACCATGGCACCCTTGTCATTACCAATCAAGTATTCTTGATAAAAAGTAAAGTAATTAGCCTTTGAGAGGAGCATAAAGCTAATTAAAAATGACATCTTAGTCATCTCAACAAACAACAGCACCGAACCAGTCCAGAGTTCTAACTATAGCACAACGTGATAACCTGACCTGCCACAACCACTTGCCTTCAACCCCTTAAAAGAAACCACAGTTTGTGAGAGTGAAACTTTGATAAAGTTGGAAAATTTAGATTTGTCTCATCTACCGCCCAGTATTTCTGTTCTTTCTCTGAGTTTCTTCATCTTTTTTCTGAGACAGTTTTGCCCAACTATCAGAAATTTCTGTAAGTGAAATGATGGAAATTCGTGTAGTCTCCTAAAGGGAGATGACAAAATGTGAAGCATGAACATATGCATTGTCAAACAAATTCACAAGTTGCAAATGAGTTTAGTCTCAAAACAAAGTTGCTTGCTCAGAATTTATAAATAATAACCAGAAACAAAAAGAAACCACTGGTCTCTCACTTAGAGAGCAGCTGGGGTTCTGTCCTCTCACAGGTGGTAATGACAAAGTTTTAATCCATTCCTATGGCGAAAGAATTAATATTTCTCCTTTTCTTGCCCTACAAAAATCTTTGAGGAGGACACACTCTCAGAAAATTATTACAATTGCCAACATTTTTCTTGGCAGGTCTGTTTACTCCCATTGCAGGTACTGAAGAAAACAAGTTGCTGTATTTTCATGGAATCATAGAACGGCTTTGGTTGGAGGAAACCATGAAGATCATCCAGTCCCACAGCCTGCTGTGGCAGGGACACCTTCCACTGTCCCAGGCTGTTCCAAGCCCTGTTCTACCTGGCCTCGGACCAGGGATCCAGGGGCAGCCACAGCTTCTCTGGGAATTCCAGCCTGGCCAGGAATTCCTTCCCCATCCATCTATCCCTGTCCTCTGGCACTGACAAGACATTGCCCCTTGTCCTGTCACTCCAGGCCCTTGTCCCCAGACACTCTCCAGCTCTTCTGGAGTCCCTTCAGGCACTGGAAGGGGCTCTAAGTTTTCCCTTTTCAAATCACCAGATTCTATTAACTATTTCTTAACATAAACATATATATATATATATATATATATACACATACATATACATATATAATATATAAATATATATACATATAGATATAAATAGATATATAAAATACATAATTAAATACATTAACTGCAACCAGTTACCCATGGCACTACATTCCTTAAAGCTGAGAGCTCATTCTCTTTCAGAATTAGAGTTCTGGAATCACAGAATCATTAAGGTCAGAAGCAACCTCTGAGTTCATCGAGTCCAACCACTGTGCTAAGAATGTTGAAGTGCCCTAACCTGAGATGTGTGCACACCCCAGAGTCTCAACAAAGTTTTTACACAGCTCCCAAGCTCATACTCACAGGGTTAGATTTAAAAAGGATAAACCAGAACTGTGGTGGGCCTGGCTCCTCAACAGGTCCTGCTGAATGATGCTGATACTTCACCGTGCTGACAGGGTTTCCTCAAACACTCAGGAAATGCAGATTTGATCCTCAAAATAAGGATTGACTGGAATAGGAAGAGAGGTAGAGGAGATTATGGTTAGGTTTTGAGTATCCCACGCTAATCTTTGACTGCAGTTTCAGTTCCTGCTTGCTGGGAAAATCAGAAGAGTGACTTAGAGAAGGCCTGAGGCTGCTGAGACACGGCCTATAGGAAGCACCCGTGAAACAGAATGATTGCAAAGCAATGCAAGAAGTGAAAACTTAAGCTCCTTTGACTTACAGCATATATGAATATATGAGAGGGTAAAATACTTACAGATGTGTATCTAGAGAAAATAAAAAGGCCTTGTAGAGACAGGGAAATGTGTATCTTGTGCAATGCTGCTCGCAGTCCTAGGAAAGCTGGGAGCAGAAATAAAATGTTTGCTTATATTCTGAATAAAGGATGGATGAAAAGAAATTCTGAGCAGCCGTGAACTTGATAAAGATCTTGATCCTGCTCTGTAATGCTTGGTAAGACACAGCTCAGGAAGGGCAGCTCTGGCTTAGGAAGGAGAGTCTCCCTAAGCCTCCTCTGTAGTCGGTGGAGAGAGGGATCATCCATGCCCAGCTGGAGTGAGCAGGCATTGCTGCACTCCAACCCGTGGAAGCAGCCCAACACACACAGGCTCAACATCTTAGGCTGGGATCCCAAATCTACAGATCTGCACCTCTTCATGATTCTTCACACGCCAAACGTAACAACTTTGGACAACCTTTACAAGCTTCTTATTGAAAACGTTTTGGGGGTCAAATTTTCCTCCAGTTGAATTCTGTGTGGTGGATTCAGTGCGATTTTGGGTTATTCCAGTTTGCTTTTTTTCAATTCTTTTAAGTGTTCTCTCAAATATTTGTAAAGACTAATCTAAAGAAGTTTTAAAGGCCCTAAAGGAAATGCAGTTTCTTTTCATACGCCTACAGGACAAGCAGGTGTTCTGGTCTCAGACTCTTACACGTTATAGGACATGAGGGAAGATAAGAGAAGTGCTGCTTTTCTCTTCCTTTTCTGCTTTCCCCAAGCAAAAATTAAAGTTTTACAGGGATGAGGTAGTAATCTACAACACCTGCAAGGAGCAAGCATCTACTTGATCCTTTGACATGCCATTTCCTTGTGCAGGGATGGTGGAGATGAAAATGAGGTATTTTTCTAGTAAGGAAAGGTGAAAAGAGTGAAATCTCCACTTATTCTTGTACTGCTCCTTAGACCTACAGGCTCTAAACCTAATTCCAAGTTTAACCTGGGGAAAGAAATGGAAAAAAATTCTCTGTAAGGAGCAGGGCTGTGCTGGCAAGGAAGTGGTTTCAGTGATCTAACAGTTCTTTTTCTAGCTCTGATTTCTTTGATACTATTTATAAAAAGGAAAGAAAAATCATGGACCACTCCAAACAAATTGTTACCATAAACCAACAGCAAACATCAGAATTGGCCCTTTAAGAGTTGTGTGGAGAGAGGGAGAAGACTAATAATGTACCTTTCCTGCTCCTGGGCTATGTTTATCTCCCATATTTATTTAAAAGCAAATCAAAATACTTTCAAGCATGTCGGCTGGTTCCAAATTTAGGAACAATTGAACAAAGAGGAATCTGCTAATTCCAGATGGAGTGCATGTAGTCCCTTGGCACTTATTACTTACCAAATGTTTCAGAAAGCAAACACATGACCTAAAAGATTTCGTGAGTGTGGGGTCCTCAAAAAGCTTTTAACAAGTCATGGATTTCCAACCCTATTTACTTTACCCACACAGAAAACCCCTGTTTCGTTTTCCTTTAGGTTTTTATTTTGGTGGGGTTTTTTTGGTTTGTTTTTTTTTTTTAAGCAGACAATGCTGCCTTTAAAGACTATTTCTGGATAATTCAGTTATCCCATAAGGGCACGAGCTCTAAAGGTGTCTCCTTTGAAAGGCTTCAGCTGTGGAGCAGCTGCTGCCTGCCAGGGCCACCTTCCCCGGCGGGCACAGGTGTTTTGCTAAAGTGGGACCCTCCTGCCCAGCCCTGCAGGAAATGGGCACCCACAGATGGTTTCTCATCTCAAAGAGACACAAAATATTTCTCTGTTGTGGGTTTTTTATAGGTTTGTTTTTTCTTTTTTTCTTTTAAACCTGCTCCTTTGCACACCAAAGTTGTCCTCCCAAAGCCACTTTTGTGACACACCTCTAGACAAATTAATTGAGATTTTATTTTTTTTTACTGAGGTGTTTTAAATTAATTTCGTAGGAAAATGAGCCTAATGAATACAACTTGGAATTTTTTAGGAAGCATCGTGTTCCATTATTATAATTGTTTCCTCCCCAAATCAAATACTTCTGGGGAAGAATAAAGTAGAAATTTTTGATTTTTGAGGCAGTTTGATGAAAGGCAGTGATTTTTCAGCAGCTCTTCCACCCCAGAAGCACAGAAGTGGCAGTGATATTTCCATTTTTGCCTGTCCCAGGCCTCTGGAGCCAGCAACACCTGGCTGCTCCGTGTAGGAAAACCGTGTAGTCACCCCACCTGGGTGACTGCTTCAAGATATCTTCAGTAAACCCTTCCAGTCTGAGAGGGTGGAAAGGTTTCACTTCTGTTTTAGGTGACAATTTTCATAACATAGACTACAAAAATGTCAAGATTTTCTGCTGTGCATACTTTGCTGCTGGAGGGATGAGCATAGTCCTGCAAGAGGGGCAAAATCAAAGAGAGAAGAGGAGCAAAACCAAAGAGAGCAGAGGAATATACTTAATAAATATTTAATTATCAATTGAAGTGATTTTTTCCCCCCTGTTCTTGCTTTCAATATTCTACCATGTATTTTCTTAAAAATCAATCCTACTGTTCTCAAAGGAAAAAAAGTCTAAAGGCTGTGAGTTGTGACTGAGACTGAAAAGAGAAATAACTTTTCATGATAATACAAACAGGTAAATGTAATTTAGTCTTGAGTTTTTGACAAGTTATACTCCTTCCTTTTAAGCTTTTTAGCCCTTTTTCCCCTCCTCTAACTCTTATTTTAACAACCTTACTTCCAGTTATGCTGCATCCCTTTCCTTTGGGCTTCTGTATTTGCCATTATTTTGCAGCCACAGACTCAGCTCAGAAAGAAACTGAGGGCAAACATTGTTATTTCAATTGGAGTATCTGCAAGGTGAAATTTATCTGCTGACAAAGCCTCTCTTTGTTCAGAAACTCCTCTCTCACTGGGTGCACTGTGACAGTCCCTGAAGTTTTCCTACTGCCGGCGTTTCCCTGCAAATCCTTAAGCTGCACCAGCAAACCCAGCCGAACACGTTATTTTACATTTTTAACTGAAATGCTTTTTGTTTTTATTTTAATGAATCCCCTAACTCCAAGTTTAATTAAACTCATGTTTTTTAATTAATTACCAACACATGCAAATAAGGCAAACTACACAAACATGTATTCACCGTTCCCTGATAGATACGTGGGTGGGGTTTTTTTTAATCCTGAAGTGTCGGGATTTAAAAATCTGAAAGTCTTGAGGGTTATAACCCAAAAAATTCTTTTCATTTGGGGGTTTATGAGACTATCTTAGTGGTGTATGACTGGGAGCTCGTCTGCTTAAAGGAGCAGAAAGCAAACTGCAGGTTCTTCAGCTTTACCCAAATTATTCTTGCTAAACAACACTGATATTCAGCAGATTGAGGCCAGTGCATGCATCACTGCAAGAAAAAAATATATAGAATGCAAGAATTTCACAGAATCCCTGTTACGTTCAACTTCTCTAAATGCTGACAAATGTGGATTCATGAAATGCTTTTTCTGGTTATTTAAGTGCAGCTAAACCAGAAATTCTAAATGAAACACATAAGAGTTCAAGCATCAAACTTAAGTGCTCTGAAGCACAGGAACCCCAAATTTAGGGCATGTAATATAATCATGCTTAAGAATTAGAAACTCTCTCCTGTGAGGACAATACACTGTTGAATTACTTTTTTTAACTAAATAAGTATTATTCTCAGGAGCAAAAATGTCAAAATCTCGTTAAATATTACTCTGAAGCATTGCTTAGAAATTTCTTAGCTTCTCTCTGATCACTGTTTTCAGCCTAAACCCTGCAAAAGCAGCCTGACCCTAATATGTGGGATTATTTAAATCATTAAAACAAACAAGAATATTTGTTTCTGCTCCCTTCCTGGGCTCGCCATGGATGAATTTGGCTGTGTCCACATAGTTCAGCTCGATCTCACAGTCCCAGGATGACCTGAATCCACACGCAGAGATCTCGAGTTTGCTCAAAGCCTGAGCTCAGTGCTTGAGCTCTGGATCCCAGCCCAGAGTGCTGGCCCTCTACACCCTGGACACAAAGTAAAGCCAGCACTGGAGTGCTCAGAAATTCCCTGGACAAAGCATTTTCCCATCAGTCAGCAGGTAAGAGCAGTTTTTCTTTCTTGGCAAAGGTTTTTCCTTATTTGCAGCAGCACTACACAACTTTGGGAAACATATTCTGCAAGTGTTTGTAAGCATTCAGGTTTCCATTTCTCTTTACAGTCACTCTTAGCTCATATTTAGAGTTTTATACATCTCTACATTTATATATTTTATCTATTTTCATAAATTTTGTAATTTTTATGCACAGACACAACTCTCAATGTGCACATCCACAGAACCTCTTCTGCTTCTCCCTATCTAAAATAAGAGGCAGATTTCTCCATCGCTCATCACGGGCTGGAAAGAAGACATCAAAGAACTGACATTAAACCCCCTTTACCTCCACAAAGAGATTTTCTGCCCCCTAAGATGCAAAATGAGACTGCACAAATTTGTGGTGCCTCCTTTCCCACCAAAAGAGCAAATAAACAATTTGAAAGGGAAATCACCAGCTTTGAGACCTGACTATATAGATAACTTTTGGGCTACTGGGAGATTTTCCAGCTTTCTGTCCCTCAGTTTGCCCAGATGAAAAATGGGAACAAGCCGCCCCTAACGATCTTATGCAAAAATTTAATTATGTTTAGCTTATCTAATTGATGTATTTTGAGGAGCTTGACTAAAAGATGTCATATGTGCAAAGCTATTTGTTGTGTTTAAAGATATTTGTGCTCCCATCCTTGGGAAAATTCCTCACGTTCCCTGTCCTGCTGCACTTAGCAATGATCCTATCTTGATTGTGTTCCAGTGTCAAAAATAATCAGGAATAGGCAAGATAAAGCACAAGAGGGTTCTGTGGAAGGCTTGAATCCAATGGCTTCTCCTTCCCCTCCTTGTCCAGTCTAAACACATGCAGTCCTTTGGAAATGATAAATAAATAATTAAACCAGCAGGGCAATGTCCACTCGTCTCCTGAACGGTTCCTGTAACACGATAGTCCATGGGCAGCCATGCAAGATTTATCGTCAAGATTCCAAGGCTTAAGAAAGCCCTTAAAGTATCCCACATCCCCCTCAGACAGCTCTTCCAAAAAAATAAGGAAATAGAGATATTCCCTCTTTTGCTTTTTTCCCGGTTTCCTTCCAGCCCTCAGGTTGGCGAGAGGCACGAGGACGGTCAAAACCAGCCCCGGCAAAAAGGGGTTTTCCTTCCTTAAGAAATATTGCAAACAGAAGATTCCCATGTTTGAAAGGTCAGAGGAAAAAAAACCATAATGCACTCATGAAGAGACAACCTCATTAATCCTGTTGTTCTTGGCCCAGTCAATAGAAGAAACATAAATGCTGTCAACACTGCACTGCTAGATAAAGGATAAAAAGTGGGAATGAAATGTTTTACTGCAAGGACTGCTCTTATGGTTTGAGAACATTTCTGGAAATAACCTGAGCTGAGAAAATGTTCCCTAGGAGGAATACATTCTGTGGGAAACTGTGTGGAAGATAAAGTTTGGTCAGTGACCTTCTCACTATCCTCTAATCACACAGCACACACTGCTCCAAAGAGGGAAAAAAGGGATACTGTGCAGCTAGAGACACTTTACCTTCCCTGCATTACATGAATTGAAGTGGAAAACACAAGAGTATCATAAATCTCTATTTCATGCTTTTGGATACTGTAGCAAAATAATAATCCACTGTAGCTCACCAGGAAAAAAAAAAAAGTGACTTTTCGTTTAGGGCACTGCAATAACACCAACTGTGATACACCTTCGGTGAGCATAAAAACAAATGACTGGAAGTTGCTAAAAGGGGAATTTGCCTTTTGGTCTGTGCAACGTTAGAAACTGAGAAAGAACCTCACATTTCTCATCCAAAAGCAGGAATGACAGGGAGGGGGAAGGCGCGAGGCGAGACCTCTCCTGTGCAGGCAGCTCCCGGGGATGAGACAGAAAATCTCAGTTTAAATACTCGCACATTAATGCAGCAGCAGCAGCGTTCAGATACTGTATCTGCACAGACAGAGAGAGTAAATATTGGCTTATGTGGTTACTCCTGGGAAGATTAGGGAGACATCAAATATGGATGTCTCCAGCACTCCTCACACAGGGAAAACTCCCACCTATAGAAATTTGTGGGGAATATCGCTTTCCCCCTTCTTTTTTATTTCTTATTTGTCCTTTGAAACCAGAATTACTGTAATTACTGTCTCGGAAAGGTGGTTATTTGAAGACTGGTGTTACACGCACGGAAATGTCAAAGCTTTTTTGGTTTGTGCAGCACGAATCTCGGGAATGCGGTGTGATCTTCCCGAAATGGCATTACTGGGGTAATGCCACGGCACAGAAGTTGGGTAAATATTTTCCTTGTGCTCATCAGTTGCTGGCTGTTGACAAACACACTACCTAGAGCAGTAATGCAGGGTAATGATGTCATTACTGAGGGATAAACATCGCAGCTGCCCTACGTGCCTGTAGCTCCCGCAAAATGCAGCTGAGGGTGAATTAATTTGTGTATTCCTCTCCGTTCAAATATTTCACTGATCACCATAGAAATAATTGGTGAGTTAATTCAGACACAGGCAAATCTGAATTGCTCGAGTTTGAAATTGCCTTTTTGGATTTTTTGAAGAATCCTTAAAGATAAAGAGAGTGGGGTGGACAGGATGAAGAATCTTTGTGTCTTCGTCCCTTGCTGGTTTCCAATGGGACATGAAAAAGCGAGGGTGCAATGAGATGTTCTTTGATTTTCCTTCCATCCATCTGGAAACACGAAGTACCAGAAGTCTGACAAGACAGCCTGATCTCTATCCAGATTTTTAGAAATGTTAATAAGAGTTCCTTATTCAAAAAGCACCTTCAAGACTTCTTAACTACCAGGAAGAGAACCTCGGATGCCTCATCAGCCACCACAATCACTCCTGGAAAAAATACCAAGAATGCCCTGCAGAATCTTCTGCTACCAAACCTGTGTATGTGTGTTTTTAACCAAACCTGTATACACCAAATCATAGAGATGTCTCATCCATACACAAAATAATGGTATCGACTGCTCAGGAATAAAACCCTTTAGAAAACCTTCAAGAGATGGACAGAAAGGAACAACATTTTAACAGATATTCTCTTCAGGGCTTCATTCCAAATAAATTTCTGCATTCAAGTGTATTAATTGATATATTAAGGAGATTCTTCCCTTTGCTTAGAGCTTTCCAAGTGTAAACCAGGAACATCTCGGAGTTTCACAGAGGATGGAGCACCATGTCCAGGGCTTTGGCCAGGTACATATCAGCTGCAAAACCCAATCAAGACCACACAGGACCTGCAGAGGCTTTGGGGGGGTGGTTTATGACACCAGCAGAGAGGCACCAGCAGAATTTTCTTGCTGCATTTTGCGCAGTGTAACTTAATGGCATTATCGACATCTTCTGTGATATACACCCTGTGATCAGTGCAATTACTGCATGTCATCACCACTGTAAATTTACCCAGGCTGAAACCATTTTAAACTTAAACTGCATACTTAAGAACTACTATCCACCTCCTCTTTGTAAATTAGCTGTATGATTTATCTGTGGGAACCATTTCAAAAAGTATACATTCAGAAATACATATACCACATGATGTCTTTTCCATATGGCATCTCATAATTATTTTGCTGTGTGTGAACATGATGAAAACAGTTTCATAATTCTCTAAGGGTTAGGGTAAATTATTTCAATTAGACATATTTCAGAGCAAACATTACCTTAGGGTTTATTAATAATAGTACCTGAGAAGGAACAGCTGCCTTTTAAGCAGTGAGAGCTGTCAACTTCTCACTGCCCCCCTGTAGCACCCCTTTTGTGACTCTGAAAAAATGGTAGATTTTCTCATGCTTTACCTAAACAGAGAACTTGGCAGCAGAGACCTGGTTGTAATCCTCAGCAAGGGAGCTGGTGGGTGGATTTTTTTCTCTATAAACTCTTGTATAAACCACACCAGTCTCCTGGTATTTATTTTGTGTAATGTTGGAAATCATACACAGATCCAACAGGCCATGTAAAGGGGTTTTGTAACTTCCTGAAACCCTTTCAGGCAAAATCTTTTCTCCTACAGAAGTCCCAGGTTGTCAGGATAATATCATCATTCTTTTAAGGGCAAGGTTCCTCAACTATTTGTAATGGGATAGCTTTGAAAAGACAAAATGCAAATCTAAATTAGATCAGCTAATTATGAGGAATTGCTATTGGAATTATTAAAAAGAAAATTAGCCTCATTGTCAGAATATATGGACCGTTTTGCAAGCTTGCCTTGCAGTATTCTGTGTTGCCTTCCTCGTTTAGCTGGTTTTCTGTTTGAAAACTGTAAAATGATGTGCCTTGATTTTGAATCACCAGTTGTGTGGGGATCAGGTCAGCCCACCTGCTTTGATGCTCCATGTGAATGCATCTCCCTCTTTGCAAGGAACACTTTAATTTAACTCACAAATGCCTAAGAATCCCTATAAACCCCTAAATCTGGAGGGGAAGTGTGCTGAGGGCCAGCCAAGGAGCAGGCAGGGAAAATCCCTGCCTCTCCTCACCCTCCACAGCGAGCAGAGGGGTGAGTGAACTGACCCTGAATGCTCAGTCACTAAAACTGGGTTGAAAAAAGGGACAGAGTTATGTCTGCTGGCTGATAAATAATGCAGGTACAATCTCACAGAAGGCTAGTGTGACTGAACACTTGTTACAACCTGTGGGCTGCAGGGAAAGTGTTGTGGAGCTGTAATTCTCAGTCAAAGAGTGGGAGGTGAGGGCATCAGCCCTCCCCAAACTGCTGCTCACCCCAGCCTTATGTATAGAAGGGGGATGAAAGCACCCAGTGTGGGGAAAGTAGAAATTTAAACTGAAATACCTCCAGCAAGAGTTGAACTCCCTGAGTTTTAAAATTGGTGTGTTGAGAAATCAATTCTCACCTTGGCTGCCAGCCTTTGATCCAGCAATGCTTTTGTGCCTGTGGGCACAAAATTCTAAGTAATTTAGTTTATCAATTCCACTGCAAATATTTACACACACACACACAACACAAATAAAGAGGAAGAGGAAGTACTTACATGCAGAACTGTGGGTGTTAAAAATTTGTGGGACATTAAAAACCATCCAGTCCCATCCTTTTCCACTATCCCAGGTTGGTCCAAGCCCCATCTGGCCCGGCCTTGGACACTTCCAAACCCATGAAAGCCCATACCAGGCTATCCAAAATGCTCAGTTATCACCCAGCCAGACATGACTCTTCGATGACATCGTTATCATACTTTAATCTTTTCATCTCAACCGCAAGAGGAAAAAAACATTTCCAAAGAAAAAAAAATTGATAAGTGAAAGGCATTCAAGCTATAAAATATTTCCTTTTGATTCAGGTCCTAGTATTTCTGCCTGGCTCAAGTTCAGGAAGCTCTATAACTTTGTTGAGTAATTTCCAAAGGCCCCTTGCCCGTGTTTTTGCTCAGGAACACATTTAGCTTTGAAATTGCCACTTTAAATAAGAGAGAAGACACTTGCTCCTCTGCCATCTCTGGTGCAGTGAAGCCTGTGGATTTCTACAGAGGTTTTTGCCTGTCCCTTCTCCAGGTCCCAGCCCCACAAGGACCTTCAGCACAGGGTGCTCCATATTCAAATGTTCTGGGGCAGACCGTGTCCTTCTCCAGTGTGTAGAAACCCAAAAGAAGTGAAGGAATGCGAATGCTAAGCCTGAGACATCTTTAATAGATTGAATAAACAAGCTTTTGGACTTTGAAACTATTATTTAATTTTGGGAAAACTGTATTCCCAATCATGGAAACTTCTAATCTCTTTCTCCATGTCATCCACCTCTGTCCTTTGCTTTTCTCTCTACGTAATTCCTTTATTTGCTCTCCTTCACTCACTCCATAACCAGACAATCTGTGTTACAGTTCAAATGCTGCTATACTTCTCAAAATCCCACACTTTTCTGAGTTCAGTTCTTTTTGGGGAACTCGCCTGAAGTAGTGAAGCTTTCACACTGGCCCTGTCTGCCAGACCTTTTCTTCCTTAACCATTTGCCAATTCATTGGCTTATTTCAATCCAATTTAATAGAGAGGTAGAAGCCCTGAAGATAATTAAATTCCTGTAACTTCTGCAAACATTGGCAGCTGTAGACAGGTAGGGGATTGAAAAGAGAACCTCTGCCACAGCAAAAAACTGCAGTCATGGGTTTAGATTGGATATTAGGAAAAATTTCTTCACCAAAAGGGTTGTTCAGGGCAGAGGTGGAGTCCCCATCCACAGAGGGATTAAACAGCCACATGGATGTGGCACTTGGGGACATGGCCTTGTGGTGGCAGGGCTTGGGAATGGTTGAGCTCAATCATCTCAGAGGGATTTTCCAACCTAAGCATTTTTAGGAGGCTCTACAAGAACATTTCCGCTGGCCAGAGTTCAGCCCAGAGACAAATGTGAGACACGGCACCTAAGGGGAAACCGAGGCACTACAGCAAAGGATGGACATGTTCAGATCCTTTACATCAAAAGATGAAGGACCCAAATACTGCATGTGCAGTGGCAATGAGACCTCAGGAATTCTGCATCTCAGGGGAAAATGTTAACTTTGCTCCTCCTTTCCACAAAGACTGATCCTCAGGTCCTTGTTTCACCTAATTTCTGCAGAAGTGTATAAGAACTGATGTGACACCTGGTACCCAGGGTGGGGAATCTTATTCCACATTCAGCATCTGTGCATAACATGTTGTCCTCAGCCTGTAGTTTTTGAATCTGAAAGTTAATGACAGCAGCACATTGAGTATTGGTATTGTCATTTGTCTTTACCACCATTTCTGGCATACAACAGGGTTTGTGCTGCCCTCATACCTGTTCACAACATCGTAATGTGAGTGACTTGGGTACAAACTTGTGCTCAACATTTGCACAATATCCTTTACTGGCAGTGGGACTCGGCTGGGAGTCAGGAGACAGACTTCCATCTGTTAGCAAAAGGTTGTGGGACTGAGAAAAGTTATCTTTTTTTTTTTCTTCTCCCCGTCCTTTTTTCTCTCCCACACTTCGCCTTTTTCATTAGTTCAAGCTAAAAGTCCTCGAGCAGAAAGGCCTGTTTTTGCACCAGATGTTTGCATGAGCCTAACACATTGGGAGCATTTCTTAACTCAGGTCCAGATGGGCTATTGCAAAGAAGATAATAACAAGACTAGCAAATACTGATGTTCTCATGTCTATATGACAACATCACCTTTGAAATGGGAACACTTGTCTGTATACGTTATGAGAAAACATTTTTTACTCACATATTTAGCTGTAACAGCCCCGCTGAAGTGCAAACATAAGATCTTGAAAGTGCCTCCATCAAAATTAATGGACAGCCTGACAGAGATCAAACTTGTTTTCTGCATAGAGATTAACAATCTCGAGGCATCTCTGATTTTGCCATGCCTGTCTTGAGTCTGCTTCTCTTGCTCTGAGAGAAAGGCTGGACCTCTCCTGAATGTTGTCTACCACCCACAAGCCTGGCTCAAGACCCATCTATAAATTTCATTTGCCTTTTGAAGAGACGAAATTTTCCTTGACAAAGGTGATTATCAGGTATTAAAGGCTAATCTTATAATAAATTTGTGAATTAGTAAGCTTATTTCTTAACTAGTCAAAAGCAAATCCCTCTTGCTCATACCTTGTTACGCTGGCATCGTGTGCTATCGTATCGTTGGAATTTAATCATTTGTCAGGGTGAAAAAAATCCCAAGCAGAAATATTTGCTCACTGAAACGAGCCAGGGTGGCCAGGTTACTCCCCATAATGTGTGGATTTTTCAGATTTTTTTTTAAATTTAATCCCAGAGGGCTTTTATTTTGTGTCAATTCGTACAATAAAGTTCTCTTTTATGAGGCTGACTTTGCTCGTGTGTTGTTAGCGCACTTAATTAAACTCTGAAATGCTCAATTCTTTCTGGGGCCCGGATTCTGTTCTATACAAACATTGCAGTGTGCCCTCAACGAGGGAAAGTCAGTGTAATTCGACACAAATTTCAAAGACATCCCCAAAGCATTTGTTTGTGTGTTGGGCAAAGGAGAAGGGAGGGAAAGAGTTGGATCCTGGCTCTGGAATTGCCCGCGATCTGAAGGTGAGGACCATCTGAAACACTTGGACCCACTTTAATCCCCCTGCAGTCTGGAAGCTCGGCTTGACTCTGGTCCAGCTGTACCCAAAAGCAGGGATAAATTATGCATGTGAGGGGCTGCAACAGCCTTCACATTAAATATTGATCTGCTGGTCCTGTGCCACGCTGCGAGCCCAAGCATCTCCAGATCCACCTGTCTGCTCCGCGGTGACGGCCGCTCCCGCAGGACCGGCTCCGGCGTGGCACACAAAGCCTCCCGTCTGAAATAGGTGGGTCCAGAGCAAATTTCCTCAGCCTAATTTATTCCACACCCTCGCTAGCATAACAAGTGTTCCTCAGCCTCTGTGGATGTGTATTCGAGAGGGAGCTGTCTGTCTACATTTGGTTTTACATTTCCTTCGGCTAGTTCAGAGATCCATAAGCAAAACTTGGCACCCGGGGACATCCAAGAGGATTGTGAATTCATAAACAATAAATGGATTACAATCAGACACACCTTAACATTTTAATTGCTGGCAGAGAGGGTTTAGATAAGTGCTTTTGGGTGCCTCTGTGGAATAGTTTTATTTACCAGTGTATGTATTTTACTTGACCGTTTCTGCACAGAAGGATTGTGTGGAGCTGAGGAAATGTAAAGTCTCCTCCAAGGGTGTCCATCTGCACTGTCCCATTGCTGGCCTGGCAGGCAAAGCTCCCTTTCAGCCAGCTGGAGCACTGGAGCACAGGCAACACCCTTTTCAGAGCAGGCACTTGGCACATCATCCATAAAGGAAAACCTCTTTCAAATCCCACCACAGGATTTTTTGACCTCGGCCTCCTGCGGTGGGAGCCATATCTTGGAAATGCCCTGTGGCTTAGGGGACAGATCATGCCCTTAAGAGCCTTCCTTCCAATGTCCTTCCCCCAGCCTCTGATATAAAATGGTCAGTTTTTGATCTGAGGGAATTTCTGGAGCCACAAAACACCTCTGACCTCTATGGGAACTGCTTCCCCAAGAGATGGGCAAACTGCACCCAATATGACCCAGGTTTCAGATACCATAAAAAAAATCCTTCCTGGGCTCTCTGTCCCATCCTGCAGCAGTTCTCCTACCTCCAGACACAGGTCCTCGAGGTACATCAGAATTCTGGAAGCAGATGTCTTCTCCAGCCCACTTGCTTGTCTCATCCACTTGTCAATGTGCTCCTTCAAAAGGTGCTGACGTTTGTTTGAGACATCAAAACTGTAAGACTGAATCAGACCTGTGAAGAATACAAATAACTGTGAGTGTTAAGTAATTTCCTTAACATTAACTGAAAGCAGTTTTCTCAGCATTCCTGCATTACATCCAAATTTCTAATTTATAATGAGTCATCATTTCCAATTATCATCACAATTTCCAATTATTTTATTAGATGTTCCTAACAAGAATCTGAGCAGCCTGACCATATAAGAAAGGTTGGAAGGGTAAAAGTACAGAACTTAAGAGCCCACTTCAGTTAAACATTTCCAGTTAAGTCACACATTGAAGTTTTTACTCACCTGAAAACATAGAATCTTTCTGAAAATTACTTAGTAAAGTTTTAATGTGGCATACCCATTGACTTGGTATTCCAATGTGGAAAACTCTTACAAGCTCAGCCTTTACTATGTTTCCTTTATTTCTTTTTTTTTTATTTTTCCTAATTGCAACAAAGCCAAGAAGGCACAAAATTGGAGAAAACAACGCAATTAAAAAAAAATTGGAGACTCATCCCTTCTTATTGTTTTCACAGGAAAATTTGGGTTTAACTCTTGGGAGGAAACTCAAATGACATTTTCACACAACCAGTACATCCTCTCCTATCTGATGCACCGAGCTGGGTTCAAAATAGCTGCATAGCAATAACTACCAGGCCAGTTGTGGATCTGACATTCAGAATTAAGCAGATGGCAAGCACAAAAATACAGTCTGGGTTAAATACTGACCACATTTGCCAGAAGCACAGACAGAGAAACCCCAGCCACATCCAGATCACAGGCAGAGCACATCCAGATCTACCAAAACAGTAAGAGCAGAATTCAGTATAAATTATTCTGTGCTAACAGTACATGGACATCTGACAGTATTTTTCTTTTTATGCTCTTTTTTTTTTTAATTATTTTTTTTTTCCTTCCAAAGGATGGAATTTCACTCTGTACCAGCCACTTTGGCCAAGAGCTGTTTCCCAAATGGATGCAATCCCCTTTCAGATGTGAGTGCCTAACACCAGTCTCCTACCACTCCATCCAGACACGCTGCCCCCGCGGCGCTGCCGGGTAGGAGGTGATATTTCAAGCCATGCCAATGGAACACAACAGGGGATAGGCAGAGCACAAGCAACAGAAGGAGGATTTTGCAAGAGCTCGCTGGGTCACGTTAAACTCCTTCTCTGGCCACATCCAGTGTCCAGCCCGTATGTCTGAAGATCTTTGCTGGAAAGCCTTTGTTATTTATTTGGAAATTTGCTGTGGCTGTGGCTTAACTCTGTGTTTTGGAGCTGTTCTTTAATTGATACTGAGCACTTCACCCTTCATAAACAACAATCAGAGGAGGACAGGGAGGCAGGTGATCAATAACAGAGGATGACCCAATCTCTATAAGGAATGCTACTTATACATCAAAAAATTTCTCCTGAAGAAGAACAAGCGAGTGCATAAGAGCTGTATTTATGAGGTTAAGAGACTCCTACCTTTGGCTAAGCATCAGTAAAAGCCTCACAGAGAAACTTCTTTGTTTCTGGCACAAATAAATATTTATTATTGCACTGGGGAAAAAAGTACTCTCACAAAGCCTAACTATTTTAATAAAAAATTTAATATGTTTATTTCTTCCAGACAGGAGACAAAAAGCTGTCAGAGAAATAATGGTTTAAACTACAGTGAGATGTTTCCTTGCCTAATCTTTCCCTTTCTTCTTTCCCAAATATCTACGTGGCGTGCTCAGAAATTTTATTTTTAGTGAGAAATGTCAAGGAAACACTTTATGGTAAGTGGCTGCTCTCTATTAATTCTTTTGTTATTAAACGTGGGAACATTAATTACCATTAATCGTTTTGGCTCCAGTATAGATTTCCCACAATAAATTCTTTAAACACATATACAAACCCTATAATCTAATCAAGTAATTTTCTTCTACCTACTTGGAAGGGAGAAAACAGCAAGACTGTTATTGTTATTTCTATTTTTTTTTAATTCTGAGGAGGTGGAGGAGAAACTGGCAATGGGACCTCTATAAGAACAGAGAGAAAAACACCAATAACTATTCCTGCAGACAGTGTATATGCTACTCAATAATAATCATGCTTTATAAAAGGTAAAATACTTTTTAAAAAGTAAATAAATTCAGTAAGAAAGAGATCTATGCAGCTCTAAGTTATCAAAAGCAAAGATAATAGTGAGACTGTTTTTCCTTGAGAAAAGAAAAAGTAATACCTGAATTAATTCTGTAATAATAAGCACAGTGCTTCCCCATGTAGCTGTGATGCAGCCCAAATTTCCAGTGCTGGCAATAAAAGTTCACATTTGGTGATATAAACATAAGTTCATTGAGATGAAGAAGAAATGTAAAGTTACAAATACAGGTTGCTGTTATCAAGGAAGTCACAGGAGCTTGTGCTCTGCTGTTTTTCACAGGGTAACACTGGGCTGCTGAACTCCTTTTAAACCTGCCATCACCAGATTCCCAGATTTTCATACTGACAGGTGCATTCTTTAAACCCCAGCAGTTAATTCTGCACAATAACGTTGTCATTACTCCTTTGAAGCCTAATTTGAATAAACCTGATGAATGAATGCACTGCATTTCTCAGCACAAACAAGCTGCAAGCTCCATCTTAAGCACAGAAGCCACCGTGTGACTGATTAGCTATGGATGCTGCTTGCCAAATCTCACTTTCACTTTTAAACTTGTAATTGTTCTCAGAATGAAGTTTCCATAATGAACAGTTCAAACCATTCACCTCAAATATTGATTTACAGCTGGAGGTCTTGCATTAATACATGTCTTAGCCACTTTGGGCCTTTCAAAAATCAAAAAGACCTTTCACTAATCACGATCTGTGCAGGAAGAGGAGAATAACTCTGTGAGGATTCCCTTCACTGGAAGGTGAGCCCCAGATTGCACTTCAAAGTCCAGAGTCATCCATCCAAAATCCAGCAGCCCCTCAAGTCTCACCTCATGTTATATTCTCTGGTCCATCCTCATACAAGTTTAACAAACAGGTTTTAATCTCTCCACTTGTGCCTTTCTCCACTCCAGGCAGCTCCTACAGTTTCTGCCTCTAAACTTCAGCTTTTCTGCAGCATCTGATCTCCTCCACAAATTTCCTTTTGTTCCCTAAGATTCTGGTGTCCTCTCAATCTTCTTTAAAGCCATACTAGACACATAATTATTTAATATAAAACTCAGCCTTCTAAGAAAACTTAGCCAAACATTATTTCTTTCTTTTTTATTTTCTCTTCCAGAAACTCCCTGAACTGACATAACGCTTCACAGCTGGGTCAATTCCTGTATCATATCCTATTTCCTTTCCTAAATCTGTTGCCTTCATAGACTGCAAACAACTTCTTCCAGCAGGCAGATCAAAAGTATTTTCAAATCACCTGCAGCAGAGGCAGATGCAGAGCTGCTCCAGGGGTTCTAGACCATCAATGTGAGATGATGCAAGGATGTTCCCACACTTTATTTAACGGCATTGTTCAGAGGGAAAATAATGATGGTCATCACAGGTTGTATAAATTCCATACTAGTAGAAATACATTCAAGAGGAATAGTTACTCCAGTAGTTCACAGAATCTTTGTGGAGAACATCATCAGAGATGCAGCGTGCCCAGGGCAGTGGTGGAGTCCCCATGCCCATATGGAGGGGTCTAAAAGCTGTGTGGATGTGGCCCTTGGGGACATGGGTCACTGGTGCCTTTCGCAGTGCTGGGAATGGTTGGAGTCAATGACCTTAGAGGGCTTTTCCAACAATAAACCCCATGATTTGCCAAAGCATTGCTGGGAAAACCTGACTTCCCATCTGCTCGGCGGAGAAATCTCACCAAGGCCCCTCTGGGAACGTGCTGGAGCACGGAGCTGAAAAGGCAGGAACGTGCAAACCTCCTTTTCACCCCTTCCATCCACCAGCAGAGCTGAGGGTAACCTACTTTCCCCCAGGAGTCCCTGTGCTCACGGGGAGCGCAGGCACAGCGACGCGAGTGCGGGGCGCTACCTCACATTCATTATTTGGTAACGTTTTAGCACCCAACTACCCAACATCCCACGGCTTTCCCTGCTCCCAGGATGTCACAGAGTTATTGACATTGACAGAACCAGGTTAACGGAGACTAAAGGAACAAATTCCTGCCCCTAGCATACGGGATTGAATAATTGCTTTTCCCCCTTTCTTCTTCTTCTTGTTTGTTTTTTTTTTTTTCCTGGTGTAAAAGTTCTCAAGCTCTGAACAACAACAGGTAGCAACACAGGTTGCTGCTTACCATGCTGAAAATGTGCTTTGCATTTTGCACCCTGATCACTTTGCCTGGACCTCTCTCAAAATGACTGAATAAAGAGGTAAATTCTGAGATATAATTTTCCTCAGCTGTGTAAACCCCAGCATTTTTGCAAAAAATTATCTGAGTTCACATAGCATACCTGTGTGATAAGAAAAAAATAAAATAAAGTCCAAATTTTGAAAAGAAATACAGTTTTCTAAATTTATCAGTTTATCTCAGTTCATGCCACAGATAGTGAAAACCAGTCTCCATCTTTCACAGATAGTGGAAGACTAGTCTCAATATTAGTAAAATATATCCTGAAAAATAAAATTAAAAAAAAAAGACTGATATTTTCCCATACTGTATGTTTAGTAATTTTTTGTCATTTTATTAAAATCTATTTCACTAAATTATGGTTGCTTTTTGGGAAAAAAAGAAAAATAAAACAGAAAACAAAAGTGAAAAACCCAAACATTTTCAGTTTCTGCTGTAGAAGAGACAAAATGCCTGTGACTTAGAGAACCTGTCACAAGTTATAAGCATATATAGCACAGTTTTATATCTTCGGGAATAACTTGAAATACCCAGAACAGCCCCCTGGTTTTAATCTTATTTTTTCCCTTAATAATTGACCTACATAAGCAACCAAATCCTTGGTACACTTTAGTGGCATAATTTAAATTTCTCTTACGTGTACTGTAGAGTTGTCATTGCAGTCCCTAACCAATCATTACAGAAGACTGAGGGCTGGAGTGATGCTTTGGTTGCCGCAGTATTTAGGGAGAAAAAAAAAAAGAGAGAGAAAGGAGGAAAAAAACCCAAAAAACCCTCTAGAAATGAACAACCTGGTGGAGGTTTCAATCCATTAGCAGCACTGAGCTTGCCAGTTCTGTACTGCAGCATTTGACAAGGCTCTGAGCCAGAGATTAAGGCACGTCTCCTGAGGAAGGGAAAGAACAGGAGCTTCCACACTTCATTAAGGATATGTTTTATTTGCAAACTGCCAGCCCACAGAGTGGCACTGACTTTTGGGTCATGGAAAAGGTTGCGGTTGTGCACTCGAGCCGTGCCAAGCTGAGTTGGATAATACCCTTAAAAAAGCAAATCAAAGAAAAATGATAAGGGAAATAGGGAAATCCATGATTGCAAGACACCTAAAATAGGACTTGAAATGTAACTTGTGCTCCAGTCAGGATTTTCCTCCTCGAAAATCGTACTAAAGCAGGACAAGAGCCCAAAACAACAGGGAGCTGTTAACTCCAAAATGCATATTCATGCTGTATTTTTTTAAATATAATTTAAACATTCTCGGATTTATTTCACATTGATTGCTTTAAAAAATGTTAATATCCCTATAGAATCGAGCCTTATCTCTATTTGATGCTTTGCCAAGGGCTGTACTAACATTCCGCAACTGTACACATTTTCTTTTTTGCTAAGCTATTGTTGTTTTTTCCTGGCTTGTTTTTCAAAATCCAAATAGAAATACGTAGTTTCTATAGTTGAGAGCATAAATCATAAATCACTCATCATAAAAGGCCAATTCTTGGAGTCTTTATTTGTTGTTTGCACTGGCAATTTCCCAATCATTTTCACAAGGAGCAGCATTTGAATAAAGACACGGCTGCCAGTAAAGGTAAATTTTCTCTATTCCAGGAAAAAGAGCTTTAACAATAATATTCTGGGTTAGGTTCCAGATCCTCTGCACTAACATCAACAGGACGGTTTGAAATGAAAGGTGCTCAATGACTAAACGTAAGAAAAAAGAGCACCCATGGGACCATCACTGGGAAACTTGCCTGAGAAGACGTAAATTATGCTCTTGGAATATCCATGACCTATTTCCTTGGATTTGAAAAGTGCCAGTGGTGATCACCAACGAAGCTGTGAGTTGCTCTGCCTGTGCACCCAGTTGCAAACACCTCTACAGTCACTGCAAAGCTAGGAGAGGGGAAGGTACAGCTCTACCAAGGTCAAAGCTTATGGCTCTGTATCATCTTTAACTCCTAAAGAAACTGAATCAATTACTTTTATTTTTAATCTGTAGCTGAAAGAAGAGCATTTATGGATGGAATACGCTTCTGAATCCTTCAACAATCGAGAAAATAAGAATTTGATAACATACTGCTGCACAGAACAGCAGGGATTTTCTAAAGTACTTCAAGCTCAATCACCTCAGTAGAATTTCTTTTTTTTTTTCCTTTTTTAAAATACATGCAGATCTCAGAGTACTTCATTTCACATGTCCACACATGGGTTTACCAACCACAGCTGTCTGGTGGTTCTCCTGTGTTGAACTTCCTGATTTTCACCATTTCACCACATTTTCAGCTTGAACTGGTACTTTTTGGGTGGCCCAAAATGACAAGATGTCATGGGAGCCGTAACTGGCAGCAAAAACAGCACCCGGCTCAGCCCAGGCAAAGGCTTTGGGAAGCATCTTTAATGAGATCAGTGGAATATTTGCTTTGCTTCTCCTCTCTGTTAGAGTCATGCAGAGAAGGGAAAGTCAACAGCTGCCAAGATATTGGTCTTTTTTGGTCTTCTCCATTCAGGATAACCGAATTTGTGACCTTTGAAGGAACAGTTAAACTATTTGTAAAGCTGAGATGAATAAAATCAACAGCCAAAATAAAAAATTCATCCAGAACAGAATCATGGCATCTCCTCTTAGTCTTAAGAGCTGAGAGAGAACCAGTGATAGGGAAAAATATCAAAAGCTTACAAGAGAGAACTTTTGAACTGTTGGCCAATTTTTCTTTGCTCCTATAAATTTTCTTCACTTGCCATGTTCCTCTTGCATGAGAAAAAAATTTTAAAAAGAAGAAACAACTAACAACAAAAACACCAAACCTATAACCATTAGTTAGCTCTGTGGTGAGGTGCTTGTCTGCCAACCTGAGGTCAGAAGCAAAGCTGGGATCCCAAGAACGAGGCTTTGTATTATAGCATTGTATTTTTGATGCGGTAGTTGAGAGTCAATTACTGTTTCCATTATAATCCCTGTTTTCCAAGGGTTTATACCTCAGCCGTTTTCATTTTCATCATGCTGAACTTGGCATATGAGCATTATGGGTACACAATTTTTAAATAGACCAAATGAGGTTGGCCCATTTTTAGATACTGAGTAGTCAGAAACTGTTTGTCAGTTGCTTTTGATTTTTATTCTCTGAATTTCACAAACTAAGCTATAGTTTTGATTTTAAAACTGCATTACTTCAGAGAATTAGTCTCTGTGGCTCGGTCTGATACCTCTCGGCACTTCTAAGAAAAATTTAATTGCATTTTTTGTGTCAATAAAAAAGCCTGTTGACAAACTTCTCCCTTTAAGAGCTGATTCTCTTCGTGTAATTTCAGACACTGAGGCTCCCAAGCCATATGTCCCTACAGAGGCTGGTGCACATCAAGCCACTTTTCCAGCTCAGAGGTGGATTTTAGCCCAGTAACTTACCTCATTTTGGAAAACTGGGGCCAGTGCATCAATTCAGAGGTCAACATCTCCAGTCATAATCTTTCCGGTGACTTCAGAAAGCTTTGGACCTGAGAGACCTGGAGGAATTGTCTCACTGTTTCCCCCACCAGTGACTCAAGGTTGACTGTGCGACGTGGGGCAGAGGGAGGGCTGTCTCCTGGGCCAGGTGAAACCCAGAACAGAGTGTACCCTTCATAAAGCCCGAAATCCAGATGGCCCCTGGCTGCTGAGCCCTCCATCTGGGGCTGCGTGTCACTCAGTAATTGCACACAGCAGATGCTAATTGCTTAAAAGCTCCTTCAGCTCAGAATACTCACTTTGCCAAGGCCACAACGAATATTTTTCTTTGACTTCAATTTCCATGCATTCCTTCCACCTGAATTTCCTGCATTTTTTTCTGATAATTGAAGATAGCTGGAATCACGGGGCAATGACACAAAAGTTTCACAATTTGGCCGTAGCACTCTTGGACTGACTCACATTCAGTTCATCCCTGTGAATGCCTGTTTCTGGAGAAAAGGTTTGTTTCCTGTGAAGTACAAAGAACTCAAAGTTCATTTTTACTAGAAAGGTTTCTGGTATTTTGCCCCAACAGAGCTGCTCTATAATCTAAAATCAGAGCAGAGTCTGCTCTCTGTGAGCCAGATCTCTACTTTTAAGGTGACCAGGAAAACCTTTAACCTTAAAAACACAATTCCTCTTAATTTTTTTACAAATCATTCTTAGAGTACACCGGTAAGGTCTGCAAGTTGGCTCACACTAATTTTCTTCATTGGGAAAATGAATCACAGTGAAGATGTGACTCACCCAGAACCACAGAGAGGATCAGGGTCAGAAACAGGAGGAGAACAAGTATTCCGATTCCCGCTGCCGTGGGTTGCTTTCCCAACACAGAAACTGAGCAGAAAGCAATTAGGTTCTATCCAAATTTTGCTGTTGGCAATTAATTTCGGTAAGTTCTAGGGTGAACCACTGTTTCTCACTTATTCTGGAGGAAGAGATAAGTGAACCTCATCTAACATCTGTAATGTCACCCAACTTTGTCACCTCTCCTTACACAACCCCATCGCAGCAAGGTGAGCCACCAAACCAGGCAACACCAAGCTTCATTTGCACTTTATATCGTATCATCAGGTCGATCCAATTTTTCCCACGTGTGATTGCCAGGATGCATTTCAGAGGTGGAATGCAGAGTTTTGGGCTGCTATCTTCCCTTTCACCGTCTCTGTACTATCACCACGGGCTGTGTGCTCTTGCCCAGATCATGTTTTTGTTAACACTGACAAGAACAACTTTCTTGAAAGCTATCAAAGGCATCCTCATTATCCTTTATGGGCTGTGTAGAAAATGTCTCCACTATTAGACATTTAACTGGAGTGCAGCAGAATGATTTTGCTGGCCCCCTCCAGTTCTTTGGGTAAAAGCTTGGTTCATAATCAGTTTCTGTTTTTTTTAATGACCCTCAAGAGGTCCCTTCTGGTACACTTCAGTTCCCTTTCTAGTGTCCCATTGATTTTACAGACTTTAGGAACTTGCTCTTAACCTTCTGCTTTTTCCCTGGATCACTGCTGAATGATTAGGCACTACACAGCCCTTTGTTACCCAGTACACTGAGAGTGATATCTGGAGAATTAAAACACCAGTTACAATAACATTTGCTGGGGAAAGAGACTGTTCTTCTCTCAGGGCTATTGACCCCGTTTATGTGCATGATTTTCTAAGAGGACGAGAATGACTTCAGACTCAGGGAAAAAATACAGTACGATCTGCTTGAGTAAAAGATTGAAATCCACTCAAGAGCCTCTGCTTGTACTGTGAATTTTAACAGCAGAAGTGGAAGTATCTAGTTTTGGGAAGGGTAGGCCAGAGCCCGGAATATGGTGGGCAGTGTGCAAGAATAAAAAATAAGAGATTAAAGAAGTGGATTTTAAAGGATTTTCCAACTAAAGTGTTTCCAGTTATCTGATTTGATTCACATGGAGCCACAGCAGTGCCAAAAATGCATGCTTGTTGGGTTTTTTTGAAGTTGGAGAAGTTTGAGAATTACTTCTTAAGACATGCCAGGTAAATTCAAAGAGAGGGATGCTTGGTGCAAGGACATCCTCCTAACCACAGAATAGCAGTGCCACAGGCTGTGATTAAATGTGCTGTTCCTCCCAGAGACTCTGATCCTTCTCAGATGCTCTCATTCCACCCGAATCCTGGTGCAGGAATCACAGAATGGTTTGGGTTGGAAGGGACCTTAAAATCATCTGGTTCCAACCCCCCTCACCATGGGCAGTGACTTTCCCATGCAATTTTAGGACATGGTTTTTTTCCTTTGCCATGTCCTCCCCAAGTAGCACATCCGACTTTTTCAAGGTAGATCAGTTACATAAAGGACCAAGCTCGGATATCATCCTGAAAACTTCCATTCCCCCCCAGTATTTTCCCAGGGGGGTGAAGTTCAGGAAACTCCATTGGCATCAACAGGTTTGAACCAGAGTGCAGAGTGGGCTGCAGCCCAATTACCGCCTGCCCTCAGCTGCTGCTGCCTGGCTGAAAGATGCTGGAAGGGGGGGAAAAACAAAAAAAAACAAACCACCCAAAGCTTAAAACCAGAGAAAGAAATCGCATCGTTGTTGTGGTTGTTGAGATGCCAGCTGAAAAGGAATCATTATAAAGAGGCTGATACTTTCGGGGGGAGGCAGAGGACTCACCCGAATGATCCCAGTTAAGGGCCTTAGCAGAGAGGCGGCTTTAACGGCTCTTTGGAACTGGTGAGTCTCCCTGCTTGGCTGGGTTTGAATTGTGTGTTACTGCAGTAACATCTCACAAACAGGGACACCCCTCCTCTTAAAAAACTGTTTGCTCCCGAAATAGCAGCGCAATTTAGCAATATTTTGTATCAAGACAATTACATTGTAGTATTATTGTAGTCTTAGTACCTCATTAAAACAAAAAAATGTTAAATCCTTGTTTTGTTGAACACAAGAGATGAATAGTAAATATTGATTTAGAATGAATGCAAACATTTCCCTAGGAGTGGATAATTACAGCCTTTCTATGCAAAACACTTATATTTGAAGAAGCACTTCACTTACTTTGCCATGTGGTATACATTCTTTAGTATATTTTAAATTATACGTTGTCCTGGACAGTGTCTGCTCTATAATTTCTTGTGTCTCTACACCAGAGTCAGTATGTAATTTTAAACTGCAAACTTTCTGCCAACGAGAAGGGGAGAACAAGCTTAACTCTTTCCCTTAGCTGGGCTCAGAAATCAATTCAGACTGCACACAGAGTCCTACGACCAGTGAGCTCAAGGCTCAAGCAGCAAGGAACGAGTTCAGAGTAGCTGGAATTTAACAAAGATGCTGCTCCCAGCAGTCCTCGTTTTCACACGGCATTTTCTGATTACGTCCGAGGCTCCGTGTGCTCCAGTTTCCAGCCAGATCGCAAGGAGTCCAAAAGTTTGAACAAAAAACTCGACTTCCAGAGAATTCACAAATGAACTGAACATGTGAAAAAGAGCACTGAGGTTGAACACATTCAAATGTATCTCAAGGAAATAATTTATTCTACTTGTTTTGGCATTCAGATGGGCAGTTCCTTTGCAGATTGACATGGGAGAGACTCAGCTCTTTCCAAGGAGGGTCAGGCATCCATATGGTGCTTCATGAAAGTAGGGGACAGAGTTTATACTCCAAACCCTACAGCCACTGTCAGCCATTTTAAACTATGTCTATTAGACTGAAAAACTGGAATATAAATTCATAAACAGGCAACACGAATGTGAACAAAATGCGCTCCTGTAGTAACTTCAGAGATTAATCCAAATGAGTTATGAATTTTGTTATCTTATATAACCACAAGCACCCTCACTGCATATATTTCATGGGCCAAGTTTTCTAAACCCGGGACCTTGCACCTAAATGACTTTTTTTTCATAAATATTCACGCCTGCTTCTCCCCATCCCAAAACAGAGAAAGGCTTAAAAGGATATTTAAACTCATCCTAGTTTAAGCAGCATTTGAGGATGCAGTCAGAACCCCTTGACACATCATGCAAGGAGAGGGCTCTGTGTGTTTCTAGATGAAGAAACTTCAGGCCCCACAGAAGATTAGAGACTGTGGTTAATTCGTTGCAGTAATGAGCAGAGCAATGGCACTCAAAGGAAGAGCAGACAGGCATTGAATGTGATTCCAGACATTGACCACAAATTGCATTGACTAACCCAGCACTGGATGAAGCACAGCCCTGGCAGGAGGCTCCTACGTGTGCCATATACTCTGGATATCTCCAACTTTTTCTGTAAAACTTACGAAGAAGGCTGTAGCTACAGGACAAGAGGAAATGGCCTCAGGTCGTGCCAGGGGAGGTTCAGGTTGAACATTGGGAAGAATTTCTTTATGGGAAGGGTGGTCAAGCTGCCCAGGAGGTGGTGGAGTCACCATCCCTGGAGGTGTCCAATCATAGCAATCAGTGCTCTGGTTTAATTGAAGAGGTGGAGATCAGTCAGAGATTGGAGTCAGTCCTGGAGGTCTTTTCCAACCCTAATGATTTTATATGCTATGATTCTAGAGGTCTGACATCCACACATGTACCCTGGCACACTCGTGTTTGCTCACAAAGCACATCCCAGAGTTACTCCTGCTGGAATTTTAACCAGAGTGTCTACTACTGTACATAAGACTTAAATATAGGTTCAAGGACATATTGTTATATTAGGGCAGAGGTGGAGAGAGGGGAAAGAAACAAGATAGATTTGAAATAAAATAGATTTTGCTATTTCAAAATAATTCCTGGACAGGGGAAAAGGGGAGAACGTAGGAAAAAAAAAAAAGAACATCAAAATACAGCAAGTTCTAACTGAAACAGCAAAAGATTGCTGGGAAAAGCAATGGAATGCTGATGCCCCTTATTTTCTCCAAGATCTTTCTCATGAGCCTCACACTTCACCCACCACCAAACCCTTTCCACACCGAGGTTTTATCCGGCAGCTGAGCACAAGGAGACATATTTCCCCAACGTGTGCTTCCTTAGGCACAGCTTTGCACTTCCCGAGAAGCTTAGCAGAGCATTAAGGCAAGAGACTTCAATCCTGTGGGCAAAGTTATGTGTCTACAAGGAAAATATTCAACCTCCCCACTTGGCACCTACCCCTGTGCTATTTGGAGGCGGCCCCATCTCCACAGCAGCACCCAGGATGGTCCTGCACAGCGCAACTGAAGAAAACTTCCAGTGGAATTTACTGGCTTTAAAATTACCTCTTCCCTTTGCTCCCTATTCCATGGACTTGCATAGCCATAGGGGAAAAGACGACATGAGATAAAAATAAATGTGGCCGCTGCGGATCCAAAATCAGGGGGAAAGTGTCAGGGCAGTGTTTTGCTTTGGGTTTTAGTGGAGACAAAATAACTGAAACTACTAGGAAAGATAACGTATGACTAAGAAAATTCCCTGAGCAATCAGAGGATGTGTTTTCAGCTTTTTTACATTCTAGTTTTATTTTCTCACAGCAATGAAATAGGATGAGATTGGAGTCCCATGACTAAGCTGGCTCGATCCACGCACCCTACCTGGATAATCAGGGACTGTAAATCATCATTTTTTAAGAATTTAACTTTTCAGCTTCCAACATAATCAAATGTGGTGGTGAGGGGGCCACTAATCACGACAAAAAATATACTTCAGCTTCTTTCTTGAAGTGCCAACTCCAATAAGTTCTCCGAGTGAAATTAAATGCATGCTCTTATTCCAAACCACAGTTTCCCCCTGGGATGGCCCGATCTCAAGTGGGGGCTGAAAGGCCAGTTGTACCACAGCCCAGGGTTACACCCATTTTTGCAGTTTTTTTTAACTACTGCATGTAGTATAAATTGTATCCCAGCCCACTCAGTGACTGTGCTTTCCAGCATTGGTAATAAAAAAAGATGTCTTCATAGTTTCCACATTCCAGCACTAACGAGTGGGCCAGTCCATATCTTCCCTCGGTTTCTCACAGTTTTGTGTTTGTTTGCTTTAAAGGCTTCTCTGCAAAGCTAAGGGCAGAAAAGAAAGAAAGATCTGGTGTTTGGCGTAAGTGACGGTTGGCGCCGAGTCTGAGAACAGTAACAAAGAGTCATTTTAGAGTAGAAATTAAAGTGGAAAAGACCCATTAGCCCGTGTGCTGCGTGTCCCTGCCAATGTGAGGGTGCTCCACGGAGTGATGCTTTTCTGCAGGCTCAGCTCCCTGCTCCTGCCACCAACACCGAAATCGCAACGTTTGAGTGTGCAAAACGCTGCCCTCGACATCCCAAATCCTCAAAGAGGGTGTTCCACCTCCTGAGGCCTCCCAGAGACTGACCATCTCCTTTCCAATGCCACAGGGAGCCAGGAGGACCCTGCCCCAGCCAGTCCTCCAGCAAAGGAGCCAGTCATGGTGTCAGCATGCCAGCTGCTGCCCTGCCACCACACCGGCCAAAGCAAACATCACACCATACAAATTTATAACAAAAAGTGGAGCAGAGGCCAAACACAATGCCCTCCTGGTGGGAGGAAGTGTGGAGACAAGACTTTTTCCCTTTTTTTTTCCCTCCTTTTTTTTTCCTCCCCTTTCTCCTTGGAAGGGAGGAGAAATTTTGCTTGGCTCCTCACTGTGAAATACAGCAGTGGCAAGAGAAAGGGAAAAAATTCAGGCACTGGCTTCTGCAGATATCGATCTCTGTGCACTCTGAAGTGGATTGTAACCTTTGGCAACCTCACCCCCAGCCAGAGAGAGGGGTCAGGGAAGACTGTCTGAGATGGAAATAGCCATTTTAGTCACTTTTTAACCTTGCAGTCCCTCAACAGGGTATGAAATCCTGAAGATCGTACAGGTTCTGCAGCACAAGGCAAGTGCTGCGGCAGGGTGGGCAAATTGGAAATACAGGGTGGAGTGGGGTCAAGCTTTTCCAGCCCAGTTCCCAGATTATCTCCAGAAAGCTGATGGCATAGAGGGGAGTTAGAAAGGGTGAAGCCCTTTGCCTGTGGCATGAGTCAGATGTAGAGGCAAAAGAGAAGAGTGGAAGCTCACACTATTGCAAGAAAAAAAAAAAAAAACAGAAAGGAAAAAAGAAAAAAAAAGAGCAATTTTTTGCTTTAACAATACTGGCACTCAGGAAAGATGCAGATCTTGAAAGCTGTCATGTGTTTGGGACTCCAGTATTCCCCTCCAGACACATCCATCCTCCATTCACAGGACTGATGGCCAACACATTCAGGGCTAACTCGGCGCATTCCTGATCCCTGGGACCCGCTCTGCGTGTGCAGAAGAACTTCTCACAATGCAGGCAGTTGATCTGCACACACTGCAGGCTTTGTCCAGGACTTCTCCATGTCAGGCATCCAAACTGGAGCTGCTGAAGTCCGGAAACAGCCCAGACAAATAGCGAAAACACTATTTCTCTGTATGCAGAATATTTTTAAGCAGAATAAGGGCACTTGGATTATCCCGGCTGTGTAGGGGAACAAACTTAAAAGTCCATGATGAGAGTGTAAGCACACAGCAGGGCCAGGGAAGGGAGCAAGCCAGGGAACAAGCCCCTGTATCAAATGATAATTGTGGCTAGGAGAGGCAAATGCGAATTTCTTAAGCACGGAGAAGGCTCACAGGACTGGTGGAGATGGTGCTTACCATAGGAAAGTGTTAACAAGCAGTGAAAGAACTGAAGCGCATCTAATTAAAAATGCATACCAAGGCATAAAGACAGAGTATAAGAGTAAACAAATGGCAGAGACCAGATTTGTTTGCAATAAATGAAGAGGAAAACACCACACAATGCAAACTCATCCAGCACAGAGGATATGGAGGGAGGCGGGCAGGGAAAGGCACTGCTCTGCAAAAACCTCCCAGAGCAAAGCACAAGGCCAGGGAAAAGCACGTGGCACACCCGAGCATGGATGAGGGGGACAAAGGGGTGGAACTGGTTCCAAGATACCATCCTTGGTAGGAACATTTGCCATTTCCTAACAGGTACCACACTGCAATATGGTTAGACCAAAAGATGCTGCCAAGCAGAGCTCCAGCTCAGCATACGAACAGACCATCACGGGACACACAACAAAACAAGGCCTTCTGGGAAACAGTACATTTTTATATTTCTGCTGTAAAATGTCTAGAGATAGGCAGGAAGATACAGAGCTGGGCCAGGAGGTTGGGGCTGTGCTGAAAGAGCCACTTCTCTTTTACTGGCTGGTTGCACAGGGCTGATGGCTATTCACATGAATGGCACTGTCCCATCTGCATTGGATTGTCAGAAATAAAAATATCTTCAAATCTTAGAATGGTTTGGGTTGGAAGGGGTCTTAAAGCTCATTCCATCCCCTGCCATGGGCAGGGACATCTTCCACTATCCCAAGTTGCTCCAAATCTTGTCAAAGCTGGCCTTGGACACTTCCAGGGATCCAGGGGCAGCCACAGCTTCTCTGGGCACCCTGTGCCAGGGCCTCCCCACCCTCACCAGGAAGATGTGCCATTAGAGAGCTCTTGCATCCAGGAAATACTGAATCCCTCCACTGCTGGTGTGTTCGTCATTCCTGATTCTCAACAACACTGGAAAACAAAGTCCAGATGCTCTGCCAAGACTTGCTATGTCACACCTTAACCACAAGGAAAACATGGGCTCTCCAGGGCCAGCAGGAAGTCAGGCCCATTGGCAGCGGCTTGGCCTGTCTTCCCTCACCCCAGTCACAAGGCCACCTTTCTTTCTTCAATAATTTTCTTTCTTTCAGATCCGGCAGCACTGAACAATGGTGATCACACCATTTCCCAGAAGCAGCGTTTGCTTGGTTATTGCCGAGCACTGTCATCTGTTTGTTTTTTCAACACATGATAGGCCACTGCCTTCATCCCCTTGGGATTCCCAGCCAAGCGCAGTTCCCATCCAAATGGGGATAAAAGTTCAATTTTATTTCACGGTTTTGTCTTCCTTACAACAAATCTTTTCTGACAGTGTTTTCTGACTGCTAAACTGTTCCGTTTTGAGCGATTGATCTAAAACATCTGTCCTTGAGATTAAAAGCAACATTGAAGGGGCACTGCCACGCTATTCCAAAGGTGTGGAAGTTTTTGAACACCAAACTAGCAAGCAACAGATGTGCCAACTGCCACATAATACAGGAAGTCGTGCTTCAAAATATTTAAGGTTGCATTTCTCACCATTTCCTCCTTATCTTTCATAAGATTCACATTTTAAAATGTCAGCCTACATATGGGAATGTTTATTCTCAAGGATGCTGATCCTTTGGGGAACTTTTTTTATCTCTCCTAAAGCTGGGAGTTTTGTTGGGGTTCTCCCTCCCCCTTTTGCTTCTCTCTTTTCTTAATGGTTTGTTTCTGTTTAGGCTGTACCTCGTTTCTTAGCTGCTTTTAAATCCCCCAGCCTCAAGCTGTTCTCCCCTCAAAGAGGACTTGTATACAACTTTTGTAATACACTGGAAGGCAGTAATATTAGATTCTCCCAATATTTTAGTTTTCCAAGGAATACAATACAATTATAAACCAGTAAATTTAACTCAGAACATTTAAACTGTGGAAGTTTGTGTGCAATAGATGCACATAGTTCTGCAATGGGCCTGAATACCAATCCTTAAGTTTGGCATTGCATTTTTGTTTAAATTCCATCACTTCCGCTTGCCCATATTACTGCATTTATTTTTAGTGAGTGTGTTACTTACTGCCAATTTAAATTCATTTAATGGTAGGCCCACAACAGTTTTTCAATACCTTTCTGTTATTTGGCCATACAATTAGCTTTCCAAAATATGATTTATTTTAGTTGAGTTAAGTTTTGGCAAGAAAGCAGGGGGCATGGGGGGTTCTTCAAGCACAAATTTACTACTGGCAACACTGCTATGAACAGCATAGAGACCAGCATCAGAAATCCATCTTTTTCACAGAAAGGGCAAATCCACTGGGGATTAAGTGTAGCCCCTCTCCACCCTCCCTTCCCTGACCCCCTTGGCTACCCTCCATTTACCAGCTCAGACATGGAACTGAGACTTATTCCTTGATTCAGAAAAAGGAGCTATTAGAAGGCAACACCAGTTCCGAGCGTGCTGGACTCCATCCAGGCAAAATTTGTTCATTTCTTAATAATAACAACATCGCATCCTTCTAGGTCATTAATAAATAAAGGGTTTGGAGGGGGCAATAAAAGGACTTTTCTTTTTTCCTTTCCTAGATGAAACTATTGCTATAAATGCCCTACATAATTCGCAGTAACCTGTGGTATCATAATAAACTATGTTCTTTGGCCCCAAGCTCATAGAGTGCTTAAGAATATGTTTAACTGAGGGAGTGAATGTGACTCCAATTTAGAAAAATAAAAATAAGTATTTCCCTGCCTTTCAGGAAGAACATATGTGCCAGTATTTGGATATCTGGGCACCTGTGCACCTCGGCTCCTGGAAACAGCCATGGTGAGGTCAGTGACAACCAAAAGTACCAGATTCTGCATATTGTAGAAGGTATTTTATGCAAAGCTTTCTTTAGAAAGCTCCTAATTGCATCAGGAATGGAACTAGGATATCTTCCCCTATAACACCAGTGGACCAAAAAGAGCAGCCATCTTCAACAAGTGTTTCAGGATTTCTTCTTCATGCTAAAGGACCTGTCATCCTCTGTGGATGGAAGCAGTTCTGCTCACCAAACAAAAAGCCAAGTATCACACAAAAACTGACCAGCAGTTCCAAAAGCTATAATGAAATAAATTCTATTTACTATAATGACATTGAAAAATTATATAATGAGGAATATGTGTATGTGTATATCTATCTATCTATCTATATATATATATATATCTTCATATAGGCTGGGCATCAACAGACACCCATCCCTCATACGAACACTGTCTCAAGGGTTCTCTCTAGGAGAGATCCTTTTGGAGTAGATTTCTGTATCTGCTGATAGGGACCTTTAAAGGCCATCTAGTCCCAACTCCTTCCAACAAACGGGGACATCCTCCACTCACATTGCTCAGAGTTCCAAATAACCTGACCAGGAACAGGGCAGCCACCACTTCACTGTTTTACCTTCTATATTAAAAAAAATTCTTCCTTATTTCCAAGCTAAACCAACCCTCTTTCAGTTTATCCCTCATCCTATCACAACAGGCCGTGTTAAAAGTTTGTCCCCATCTTTCTTATGGAGGAAAACATGCACAGTGTTGACCCTTTGGTGCCTGGCAGCCTGAGGATATGGTGGACACCATGTAGATCCTGCTCTTCCCTCTGTTTCCTCCTGTGACAGAGCACTAATAAATGCAATCTTGTATCTTTTGGATTATTAATCCAATTAAAACACACGGGGAATGCAGTCCTGAACCGTCAGAAAAAGCCATCACACTCATAGTTTTAAGACACAATGTGACCCTGATGAGTCCTGCCCTTCATCCAGCTCATCAGAGCCTCCAGGAAGAGGTGAAGTTTCATGATGACAATGTGGCTGTGGAATGGGGTCAGCTGCTGCCTCTCCCAGTCTCACCTTTCCCGTGTGGAAAACAGGATGTCACTCAGTGATGTCTCATGCCTTTCCCCCAGTCAGACTGAGAAATGGGGACACTGCACATCCTCTTACACCACTCAGCTGCAAAACTGGTGTGGGGCTTTGAATAATTAACAGGAACGACCAGCCGTGGCTGCTTACAGGAGTCATCAAGAGAGATTAGCAGGAAGCAAGTACTGATGCTCTTAAACTTCTTATGTCTACAGCTGGCCTTGTTTTTTTCCCCCCTGTTTCATTTAGCACCAAATCCTCCAGGTGCTTACAGAGCAGAGCTGTACCAGGGGCTGGTCCTTGCTGCCACCCCAGAGCTCAGTCCTACTCAAGGGCTGCCCCACTGCAGCTCTGCTCCCATAACTGCCCCACCTCCATGGTGTCAGGTTCAAATTCCCTGGATCATGTTTGCTGTGCCATAAAAAGAGCATGGTAGCTGCAGTCCATCATGCTAAATCATTTTAGCACCTCCTTTACCCTACATAGACTCGCAGTGCTGAGAGCACATTTGTATTTTTCTCCTGCTACTTTGGATTCATACAAAAAATGCCCCAATTTCCATTTATTTGTGACAGAATGTTGCCTGTCTTCTTGTTTTATCTTTTCAGCTTAAGAAAAATAACACAGGACATGATCACCACTAACAAGACAGCACATTCTATATAACTTCTCCCGCTGTGTTGTTTTATTTACCAGCTTTTAAATCCCTAACCTTCCTCTCTCCAACTTCCTTTTAAATGAAAGGATCCTCTTGTCTCTGTGAAGTTCTTATCATCTGCACTGGTTTGCGTGTTAACGTTTCAGCATCCATTTAATCAGTGATGGTTATTCTGCCTAATGACTCCTATACCCCTGTTAATACTCTTTTATCTGGCTCTAATATTTTAAGATCTTGTCTAATATTAATGCTAAATGCTAATATTAAAGATTTGCCACTAATATTTTAAGCTCTTGCTGGTAGTGTACTAATGTTTGGGGAGGTGCTTGGGAGTTCGTTGTGTTGGAAGGACCACTGGATATATTTTAACAGCCTCTATGAGTATTGCATAGAAACCTAGGCAAAATAGAGGGACAGGTTTTAGCAATTTATTTATGGAGTATCCTGCCAGCAATGAGCTCAGAATCAGGTTGAAAATGCATGTGTGTGTGGGCATGTGAGTGTGCACCTCTCTGCATCTCTCCGATAAACCAGAATAAAGAAAAATCAGTGTGAGGCAGAGGTGGGGGACATCTGCAGCCTCTCCTTCATCAGGTTCCAGCCAGGGCTGCCACTCCAGCTGATGCCACTGGGACAGGGAAAGAGGTGATTGCTGTCCCACAGGTATCCCAGCCCTGAGTTACAATTCTTTCAGTATTGCTACTTCACCAATCTTTTCCATATACCTACATCCAACCATGTTTATCTCTTGACAATAGAGCATCCTAAAAATTTACAGAAGACTAGGAAAAAAATAATCAAAAGAAAAAAAATGAAATTAAAACCTCTATTATTTCAATATCGGTTTATTAACATGAACCTCTGCCACATGCAAGGGAGAAAAGAATCCACTCTGCCTCCGAAAAGCAGCCTCCTCCACTAAAAATAAAATACAGTGCAGCATTTATTTCACCACGGTTTAAGAGTTAATGAAAGATTTGCACCTGTACAGCTGTTGCAGACTGAAACGAGCTTGTGGAGCGAATGTGTTTTCTGGTTGAGACAGTTGTAAATGCCTTGAGTAAAAACACTGAGGACTGCTAATGGATAGGTTTATTTTAAAGCATGCCATCTGCTATCAATCATAGAGAAGTATAGGAAGCAAGTTTGGCTGTGCTCCCTCCTTGTGAGCCTGATAAAGATAGGGCTGTGGTACTCTGGAACATTTAGTACTCAAGAGAATAAAACATCAAACCTACTCAGCAGCTCCACTAACAATAATAAAAATGCCTCTGCCTAAAGGTGACATTCTAAATTTACGATTATTTGTGTCTATAAAGTGTATTCTTTGGCTCCTGACTCATTCTGACTGTCTCACTACAAGAACAATACATTAAGCCTGCCTGAAGTAAATGGAAATCCTATCCTTTTATTAAACTAGCAGCCAGTACCTGAGATGTTCTAATGCCCTGTAGGACCCAAAGAAGGTTTTCTGCTCTGAGTGTTAATTCTTTTGGTAGGATTAAAGTCAACAGCAGAGAAAATGCCTATTTTGTGCTCTCAGAACTAAGCCCTTCTCCAGGTAAATGTAGATTTAAAAGAATAAGAATAAAAACAAGAAAACTCAAGGCGTATTCTGAATATGCAAATACACCAAGCAAAGGCTGCAAAAGCTGCAATTTACCCTGATAGCTCATATTTTATGCTACTTAGCATTTGAGATAGGAAAAGCTTAGTCTGTAAGAACCTGCCCAGGAAAACCATGCACAAAACTCCCAAAAGGTGTGCCAATCTTCCTTCCTAGTGCTGAGCTTCACATCTGCTGAGATTCTCCAGAATTGAATCCAGGGATTTTTTTAATGTAATTTCTTTTTCTCCTTTTTTAAATTTTTTTTTCCCCTACACAGCATTTTCCGCAGGAAAAGGCATTTGGAAGATGCAGAGCTACTTCCCCGAGACACACCAGCATTTGGTTCACTTCAGAGGTATAAATCATTCCCCTGGCTAACACCACATCCCTCTTCTCTCACTCACATTCTGGTACCCCCCTGATCAGGGGCTCTTGAGCCTGCCTGCTTCAAAATAATTAAATATATAACACTTCTTGGCAAATTCAGCAGATATAAAAAACACTTAGCAATGAAGCACACCGGATCCGATCACATTAGGCTCCTATCTCCTATCTGCAGCCTTACAAAATTCCCTTGCAAGCCTGCTGCTGGTGGAAAACATTGCTGTGGAAGCTTGGGGAAAACCCACCTGGTGATCAAGCTCATGAGCCTAATTAAAGTTAATAGAGAAATTAAAAGTGGGAAGAAAATTAGAGCAGCAGTGTGGAAAGAAAAAAAACAAACCAGGAGTAAGCACTAGGAATAGAAAAAAAAGATAAAAAGCAACGGGAAAAGTGAGCTTTCCTTTGAAGCCTGCTCTGGAAAGTGACAATGATTTCTTTCAGTGCCCCCCACACCCTGAATTCTTTACATAGTGGGCCACAGGTTCAAGCAGAAAAACAGAAAACAAAGGTTTAGACTTATAAAGTTCACTGCATTAAATTAAGGCCGATTTTGTACCATATTCACTATTTTGGACCACAAGAACTTCACTGTCTCTAAAGCCCATGGTCAAATGACCATTGGTTTCAAAGGATAACTAATCCCCTTGTCTGAAGAGCAAAAGAACTGAGAAAAAAAAGTTTCTAGTGGAGGATCAAAACTAGTAAATACTTGGAATGGACAAGATGAAAGATTTTGAAGAAAAAAAAATAGGAGAATGTAGAGAAAGAGGAAAACCACAAAGATAGAGAAGATTGTTCTATGGGGAAGTGGATAAGCTCCGAACACTGAGAACGTTGGGAGCAGAAACACAGAAATACGGGAAGAATGTGGGAATATAGGAAAGCAAAGCTGAAGTAACTGGAAAACTGGAAAACAGGCAGTCATCAAGACTTCATGCTCAGCAACACCTGGGAAATAACTCCTTGGAGGTACTTCTCACCTCTGGTGGGGATTTCTAAATAACTCCCTTTCAAAAGCAGCATCCCAACTCATAAGGAAATAAACATCAATAACCATCTCTCATTACAGAGCTCTGTACCAAAAACCAGTCTGTTCCACACTCCAAGAAAGGGACAGCAAGACACACAAGGGCACATCATAACACCAAGGTCACAGAGCAGGCACAACCATCAAAACCTCCAGCAAAGAGTTCATCCAAAATTCCAGGTGACCAAAAAATCATAATAGCATTGAAACTTTCACAGAGACGTAGCTGTTTCTCAAAAAATGTCATTGCCAGGATGTTAAGCGTGGGATGAGGGGTTTGGATAGCCAGAGAAAAGACAGAGGAAGCCAATCCAGACTCACCCATAGCCTGATGGTTACGTGCCCAGGGATGGTGGGAGGTCCAGGTCCAAACCCCAACTCTGAAGACATTCCCAACATTGCTGACAGTATCCAGAAGGAAAGATGTTCTCCATAGCCTTCCTCCAAGACATTTGGCAGGAAAGAAAAAAAATTCCCAAGGTTTTCTTTTCTCTCTCCTGAGAAATGGAAACAAATCAAAAGGCTTGAAAATTGTTCATGGCACAGACACTGGTCCGTGGCCAGCCCTAACCCCACTCTGCCCAGAGGTTCACGGGCACACTGCTCCTATCAGAGCTCACAGGGTGAACTCCCCATCTTTCACACAAACTTAACAGGATCATTTTAGACTCGTAGAGAACATTTTCCTGTGAAAGCTTGCAGGCTCGGAGCAGCTTGTCACCAGAGTTCAAGTCCCTGGCACACAGTTCATTGCAGCTCTAATGAAAAAGCACAATGATTGGGCCTGCGTTGCTAAGATTAGACATTAGTGGCCATATCAAGAAGAGAAATACCTGCAGATTAGCAGAGCAATTTGCTGCTCTAAATCTGAACCTTCTAATCTCTCTTTTTTTTTTAAAGTAAGTAGCAGCCCATGAATATGGGAGCAGAATTAAAACCGCATTTACTAAGTGATTTCTAAAATACTTCGGCATGTGTTTTAGAAAACTGACAAGTCATTAAAATATAGTTAATAAACATTATTCAGAACTCGTTGTTTTAGATTAACACTGCTTTAAAATCACAGGCATTGACTGGTTCTGTGCACTGCTGCAAGAGCAACTCTGGTGTCCATGCTCTGTGGAAGGAAACATGATGGGCAGCTAGGAGCTTACCTTGGGTTTGTATTTTCTAACTGCAAAAATATTTGCAAAAGACTTTAAAACTTGGTCAGTGAGGGCATGCACAGAGACTGGAATCACAAGTGAAAACCATGGAAGATTGAAGAGTGGCAACAGACTGAGATAGCTGGAGGTGTTCAGCCTGGAGAAGAGAAGGTTTTGGAAAGATCTTAGAACCATTTCAAGTGCCTAAAGGGACTCCAAGAGGACTAGAGAGGAACTTTGGGCAAGGGGAATGGCTTTAAACTGAAGAAGAGTTGATTGAGATTAGATTTTATGAATGGAGGGGAGGGAGGGGAGGGGAGGCTCTAACACAAGTTCCTAGAGAAACAATGGCTACCCCTGGATCCCTGGAAGTTTCCAAGACCAGGCTGGACAGGGCTTGGAGCAGCCTGGGATAGTGAAAGTTGTCCCTGGCAGGGAGGCTGGAATAAGATGAACTCTAGGGTCACTTCTGACCCAAAACATTCTATGACTCCGAGAAACCTAGAAAAGGAAGAGGGGTAGCAGCACCATTTTTAGTGACCAATTCAAAGGAACCTGAAATCATGAGCCATTTTTGATCAAACGTAGGTGAGAACCATCATGCACAGCTTTCACTGATGACAACTTTTCAAAATTTATTGTGTGACTGTCAAGAAATTTTCCCTTTTAGAAGCTCTGCCCTGAGCCAACTGGAGCTGACTGCTTTTCATATTTCAGGCAACCATGATCAACTCAGAGAGTGTGGGGGAAACAAAACTCAGGCACAACTCCTTACTCTGGATGATTGCTCATGTCCCAAAGACAACAGGTTAGAACCACCATTAGGTGCTCTCCCTGCTTCAGGTTTTGATGCTGTTTGTTGATATTTTGAAGAAAGGGGAAGGATTTGGTGAGGTATTGGTGTTTTGAGAAGAGGTTGATCAAACTCTCTAGAACTCTCTAGCCCTTCACCCTGTTTTATTTCTTTTTATCTAGGTACTGCAGGCCAAAATCTGACAGGAGAGAGCTGAAATTGAGGAGACAATGGTTCTTAAAAATGAAAACATTGTTATTCATAGTTGACTTAGAAATGCAGCTAATAGGAAAACAAAAATCATGGCTTAGTCAAAATTGTGCCCATCTAACTTAAGCTAAGATAAATATTTGCAAATGCTCTTAATGACCATTTTTAATCATTTGCAGGATTTTGTGGGCAGCTTTCTTTTATTTTGCTTTTTTCTAATAATAAACTATTTCATATTCAGAAATGTCTGTAACCTGGTGAATGGTTTTGATTTATGACATCTCTCAGGCATCAGAACCCTGAATTTGAAAGCTGAAACATGAGGGAGGATTCAGATCCTCCAAATGATTTTATTATTTGGTCTTTTAAAGTGACTAGGAGTTAAAAGCCTTTTATCATTGCATACTGCCACTCATATGGAAACAGGAATAACACCTTGAACCCAACTAAGATAATTTGAGTGATACCAGCAAATTTATGCTCGAAGGTTCTTATGATTTGGGTGCAATTAAACCCATTTTACCTGCCCTATCCAATGTCATTTTTGGGGGCCACCAAGCTCCATGAAACTCTACAGACCTGCTCATTTCCTCCCTTCAGCATTGCAGCTTGGTCATGTTTGTTCTACAGGCCTGAGCAGGGGAAATCATGGAGTCATGGAGTATCCCAGGGACCCACGAGGATCATCAAGTCCCATACGAGGATCATCGAGTCCACCAGCAGAAGGAGAATCTGAGAGAGGTGTTACACACATCAGGGTGCTGGGATTGATCAAGGTCTCACTGCAGAAAGGCAGCCAGGTGAAGGGTGACTCCTCCAGTGACACATCTCCAAGCAGCAGGGACATTCTGAGGCTGTGAGAGGCTGCTCTGGAGAACAAGGAAAGCAGCCTGTTTGAAAAGGAAAAAAAAAAAAAAAAGAAAAAGATAAAAAGGGAGAAAAACAAATCTTTAAGAAACTCAGAAGTGCAGCTAAAGGTCTTGTTTTCCTTAGCCCAGTGGTGAAGGAAAATTGTTGTCAGAATTACAAGTATTTCAACAGCCTATGACAGCAAGGAAGCAAATGACTTCTGCCAGTGACCGAGGAGAGCTCAGCTGCTCCCTGCGAGCCAGAGGGATTCACATCCAGCCCGGATCTGGGAATGCTCTCTGGAGCAAAAATCCCTCTCCTCAGCCTCCCTAGTGCCTTCCTCATCAGCCATGGACCAAATCTCAAAGCTCCTGCTCACATGGGAGTGTTCCCACTTGGATCTGTGCTGCCTGGCCCCATGTGGAGGGTGGCAGGAGGACCCACTCGGCGTGGGGCTGAGTCACCATCCTCCAGCGTCTTCCAGCACTTCCCAACAAGCCAACAGTGCATAAATATGTGAAAATATTTCTCGCCCACTCCCAGCCATGTTGAAAAGAAACCTGTTGTGGTTAAATGACTCGGTCAGTTCTTCAGGGATTTTCCAAGGTTTCCTATAAAAAGAAATCTGTGGGAAATGAGCGATTGCATAATCACTAACACATGCCAATTCATCTAAGCCTATTATCTTTTATGGCATTTTGTACTCTATTGTCCTTACTCTGGTGAGTTTCTGTCTTAGAATTCTTTTCCTTATTAAATTATTTACACATTTTGCTCTCTCAGACCCTTTCGCATCAGTGGAATACTTAGCATCTACATTAGGAAAGAAGGCAAATGGTGCCTTCACCTTTTCTCACATCATATTTTTCCCACCTTCACAGGAATATCTCAACAAAAATCTCCTCGAGAATCTGAAGGGCCTGCTCAAGTGAGAAGCTGGTTTAGCTGGTCAAAAAAAAAGTTTTTTCTTAAGGAATATGCATTTTTACAGAGGTTTTCTAAGGTCCCTGACAGAAATGACCAGTATTCATAATTTTAAAATTACATAGTCCCTTGAAAATGCTGCAAGTTGCCTACAGGTCATCATTTCTTAGAAACAAACCCCAAGTGTCTTGGAAGTCTTAATTACACTGCATTTCAATTGGATTTAGGCTGCTAAACCACGGATTTTTAATAGGAGTTTCAGATCTTTAAAAACCTTTTGATTTTCAACTTTAGGAGCCTGATGTTGCCTGAAAGCCAACCAGGCATTCACCTTTAGGATTAATATTTAATCATGTTTTGAGTGGGGTTTTTGCACTTTAGAGAGGGTTTTTTTTTCAGTTTTGAACTCTTCCCAAGAACAACAAGTTCATAAATATATGAATCATGGCTAAACACTCACCTCTCCAACAGGTGTGGCCTCTGGCATTGCTGCATTTTTAAATAAGGGAAAAGTGAAGAAGACCTGTGTGATTGAGGAATTACAAAGCTTTCTTTCCCTAAAATCCCAGATATTGTGAGGAATTATCACTGATGACTACTAACCACAGAGCTCTAAAACAAGGGAAGAGCCCAGATTTGCTGCAATAATCTTTAGATTAAACTGAGAGGTAACTCCTCATAATCTTAATGTGAGAGAGGAGACTGCACAGCAATAATGGGTTCTAGAGACACGCAGGCAGAGAATAAATGAGCTACAGGTTCACTGAGCAAAGTTCCTAAGCCTAAATTTGAGGTGGTGTAGCCACCCTTTGGTTTTACCACTGATCTCTGCATTGAAAAGTCCAGTTCCTCAGAGCAGATCTGCCTGAATTTGCCCCAGAAAAGAAGCAGGAAAACTGAGGGATGGGGAGAGGGATACCTCATGTCGCAGATATCTCAATTTTCCATCTCCCAGTGCAGAGCAGTTTCACCTCAGGAGAAGAAGCAGAGTTGGAAGGGTAGCCTGGATGTGAGATGGGAGGTTAATAGGGATCAGACCCGGCGGTGCTTAAGAAAGGGAAGAAGAGGAGCAATGTTTAAATATTGAATAACAGGGCAAACAGGAAAAAGTTCTGTTGTTGCACACTCATCCTCCCAACCATGCAAACCCTCAGTGCTCCTGCAGCAACTCAAACAACTGCAACAGAAAGGAACTGCAACTCTGTTCTCCTTTGCCATTCTTGCGATAAAAATGTCTTAGACTCCATTTGCCATTGAAGAGGGAAGCAACAGTCAGCAAGTCCTCAATTTATTGACAAATTTTACCAACTCCAGCAAACCAATAGGACCTACTCTTAATTTACCTCTGACTCCCAGCAAGCTAGAGCAGAATACTCTATATCAAGAGCAGAGACATGTCAGGCCAACAAAATCTCTACAAACCAGATCAGCTTTTCTAGAAAAACACTATTTCCTTTGCCCACAAAAGCAGGTTTCCACAGACAAAAATTCCCATTTTGGTTCTCCTGTACTATTCCATTTATTTTAGGTGTTTCTCTGACGTGTACATTTCTGAAACCAAATTGAATTTTCTTTTAATGAGAAATAATTTGCAAGACTATCTGGCAACATTCACACCCTGCAAGTGTTTTCTTGTTGTCGAGGGCTCCCGAGGATCTCCAGCACCTGTCATCCTCTGCCAACATCAACCTTTCCAGATGGGCAGGTCTCCAGAAAAGATTATGGGCAGTGTAAAATCCACCCATCTTAAATCACTATTTCTCTAATGTGCATCAGGGGTTCAGAGAGGAGAGTCCATTCGATTTTGTTGCTCCTCCAGTGCCTGAAAATCTTTCTTGATTTTCCCTTCAAGAATAGATTTACTCACAAATATATTGGTATTGTAAGATCTGCTTTGGTTTTGTCTGTTAGCTAACTATTCAGTCAATTGGTAACATTTTAAAGCACTTTATCAGCCTATATAATTTTATAATCATTTTGTTGTTTTCACTAAAAAAAAAAAGTAACTAGTCAGACACCTAATGCTACTTAAGTGCAAATAGATTTTTTTGTGGTTGAATAATAACATCTGTTTTGATTTTCCAGCCACAGAAGTGTGTTTTATCTGGCCTTCCTTTATTTGAACTTTTCACATCTGCTCAGGCCTGCTTCCCATAAACTAAATACCAGATCCTTTCACAATGTAGGAAATTTACCTGCACCAGTTGCTGTCCCAGCTCCAAAGACTTCTTTATAGGAGCCAGATAAAAATGTCAAAAGACTAATAAATATAATCATGGTGCACTGTGTATTTATTAAACTTTGGTATTTATTTTTTCCATCCCAAATGGTTGGTACTCAGAGACCTAATCCTTCAAAAGTTATTTTAATGAATGAACTAATTTATTTTTATGGAATAAAGTATGTTGTGGGCTGGTGCCCCATGTTCCACACAAAATTTAGAGATAGACTTGTCACAATACTCTGTGTTATCAGCTACAAATTCAACCAGAAATTATAGGGATGGTCAGATGCACTGTGCTTTCAGCAAATAAAAAAAGTCATGAGGGGAATTTCATAAGCCATTTTCAGGGTTATCTGCAAAGATTTGGTAGTGAATTTTGAATTTTGACTTATTCTGGTCTCTTCAGAGGTGAACAAAGTCAGAAAGGAAAACAATGCTAATCACAAACTCTTTTACTTCTTTTCTTTCTTTCTTTTTTTTTTTTTTTAAGTAGCTATTATTTCCTAATTGCTGTTCACATCCCAAAAACTTAAATAAATTTAGCTAAAGGAAAAAATTAGAGTGAGGAGTGTGAAACAAACTGAAGCAAAACAGGCCGAGGGGTTTTGCCATGACCATCAGCAGATTGGGAAATACATCCTGGGTATCAGACAAATGTTAAGGATCATCTTTGAGCTCAGAGCTAAGGCATAGGAGAATTCTGCTCTGCTGATGTGACCGGGAAGAGATGCAAAAAAAGCACCCCCTCATCAGCCTCTTCATTATATCTGCATTTCTTTCCACTGATAGAGAGATATATCTGGGGAACTCCTATGTCCCCGGGCCCCGTGCAGCTGTGTCTGCACAGAACTGCAATTCTGGGCCACTTTCCACAGACAGACAGCTCAGCAAATGGCTCTGCAGAGCTGAGGAGCCAGGTTTTCCTTCTCTCAGGACACCAGGAGCACCTCTTCTCCTCAAAGTCTCCTACCTCTGTTGTAGGGAGAAGACACAGCTTCATTCTTTTATGTTGTTTTGAATCTTAAGCAAATCTTGGGCTCTGTGATTTGGCAACCTCATCAAATAAAGCTTTATCAACCCAAAAGACCCACCAGCACCAGTGCCATATGTGTGACATAGGAAAATAAAAGGAGGACCATGGTGGCTTTGGGAAATGTTGGGAAAAGCAATATCCATGCACTGCCCTTGATTTACACCTTGATTTTTTCCATCTGCACAAAGGATTGAAACTGCGTCATGATGGAACAGTTGTGAGAATCACAAAGAACTTAACAAGTCAAAAATGGATTAAAAAGCACTTTATGGCTTGTTAAAGAAATCCCCCTGTTCCTCAGAAGCATTTTTAGCATCTTATTAGCGGTATTTGATCTGACTAACATATTGACTCGTCATTTGAATAGGAGATGAATCCTTTTTGATGGACCACAAAGGGAGTATAAATTCAAATGAGGCACTTCTCCAAATTTTTATTTAAGCATAACCCCAAAGAGCCCATAACATCTGTAAAGATTTTTTCTGTGCCCCACAAAAGACTATCCTAATGATCTTTTAAATCATGCAATTTTTTTTCTTTAGAAGTAATCATTGCATATGTATTTAACTCAAATAATGACGAGTTGGAAGTTCTCTTTTACCTGTTTTCTGGAATGCCATGCATTAATTAGGCTTAGAAAAATGCTTTAAGCCAATATAACATTTTTGAAAACAATCTGTCATGGAACTTGTACTTTAGCATGGGTTGAATTCATCATCAATCTCATACAAAGTAGTTCAGAACTTGACAAATGAAAAACACAAGACATATCAGAGAAATATGCAAAAAGCTTCATGTCTTTCAATCAATCTCTGATCTGGAGTGATTTTGATCTATTCAATCTATTCTGTTTAGGACAATTTCAGCGTCACCAAGACAGACACTGCCATGGAGTTACCAGGCAGAAACAATTGGCTTCCCTTTGGCAAAAGCTAGAAAACTTGCTCCTGTTCACTTATTGGAGCAATTTTATAACATCTAAGAATTTGCACTTAGGAATAAGTTGGAGACCTCCAGCTCATTTTGAAAACAGTAATTTATAGCTACACAGACATTATGATTTTACAGTGTTTTGATAGTTACGCCTTCACTATCCACATGGAACATTTAAAAACGGATTAGAAGCCATTAATCTTGGTAATATGAGGGATCTGTAGCCTGAAGAGGAGCTCAGAGCATTTGCAGTCTAAGTCTCTTTCTGCACCTAGGTGTGTGGTGTTATTAAGGTATTTTATCCTCTTCTAGAACAGGTCAGGAATTATACTGAGGCAACCCTATTGTGGTGAAAGTGCTGGATAACAAATCAGGGATCTCAATCCTTCATCACAGATACTCTTATTGACCTTGGACAAGTGTTTAAGCTGGAAACCATTTTAGGCAGTTCCTGTCTCTTGTTACAACCTCCAACAGCACTCAGTCAATCGGATCCCCATATGCAATTTCATCCTTTAGGCACAGCAACAATCCTGGCCTCCCACTTCACTAAAAGTCTTTCATTTTAAAATTGAAATACCTTAGAGATAGGGTCAAATCAAATCCTTGTATTTCCCACACCTATGCCTTGAAATGTGGGGGAGATCCACTCGATCCAGATCTTTGCAGCAGGCTGTTAATTCCACCAGAGCCTGACCTCAGACGCTGAGTTCAGCTATTGCCAAACTCTGATAAATGTCAAGTCCAAATCCAAATTTGGATCCCGAACTTGTGGTGTGGACCCATCGGTACTTGAAAGCAACATCAAAAAAAAAAAAAAAAAGAGGAAAACTAAGATCATGAATATTTCTATTTGAATACTGCATACAACAGATTTATGAACTTAAGAAGTTACTCTTTTTTTTCTGTAAAATCAAAACTACCACAGGATTTCCCGTCCATATATACCATATGCTTTTCCCAACTTTGTTTAAAATTCTTACCATCCCAATATGTTGAAGCTTCTGAGCACTACTGAGGTGTTGAGTTTTTGTGCTTTTTTTTTTTTGCAAGTTTTATCAAATTTACAAACTACATCATAGTCAAGAATTAATTTTTGTATAGGAAAAAAGAATTTTATCTATTTATTTTTGCAACGCGGTATTGGCTGGGGAAAGCATCATACACAATGGAGCCCTTGGGTAACAGCCTGAAATAGGATTAATTCTCCTAAATGACAAGAGTGTTTATTTCAGTGTAACTGACTGCATACATTGGGTCAAGACATGCAAAACCAAGTCCTGCCAGCACACGCCTTGCAGAATCTTCTAAATACAATTTTCATTTAGTGCCCAGTCAGAAGCATGACAAGTGAGACACCAGCTACACTAAAGGAAACTTATAAATGTTTGCAAATTCATTTTATGGATTAATGACCCTACACATAAGAATTGACATTTCCAGGACAAATCACTTCTTTATCCTACTGGTATTTCAGCAGTTCTTGCTTATGCCAAAGCAGAGGCGAATTTTTCTTTCTTCAGATCAAACGAGATCTAAAATCTGGGAAGATTTAACAGTAAAATAAAAACAATGGGGATGTAAATGTTAACCATCTGTATTTGTCGCTGCTATTTCTTATGATGTGATATCTCCATCAATGGCATTATATTTTTACTTTTGTTATCTCTCATAACTTCTCAATCTATTATGGTTAATCATTGATAAACAAACACTTTGACTTATAAAGTGGCAATCATCTCGTCTAAATTTAACTGTGTAAAAGTCAAACACCTACTCCAAGCTACTCGTGAAGGCTCCTTCTATAGATAGTGGTGACAGATTGGCATTTTCAGAGAGAGACTTATCCTACCTGTCTTACACACTTGTTTCAAGATGGGATTAATCACTCTGTGGAAGTACTTTCTTCTTTTTCTTTCCTTGGACTGACTTCAGTAAAAAGCAGCACACAAGTTTTGTTAACAAAAAAAAAAAAAAAAAAAGGAAAAAAACCCCAAAGAGATTATTTCAGGTCTTGAACTTGAATCATAGAGGTATTTAGCCTCAAAAAGCACAGTTTCTCTAGGAGGCAGAAAGTTTCTTCCTAAAGGCAGATGGGAAGGAGGAAGGTGGAGAGAGACAGGAGCACAGCCTTTATAATTAAGTTTATCACCTGCTCTCACTCTCTGCCTTTAGGGCTGGGGAGAAGCAATGCTAAGGAGAACCAAGACACAAGGGAGTATCAGTCTTACTTTACTCCGTATTGTTTTACCCAAAGAAACCACGGGGATTGTCACAGTTCCCTCTGGATGGAATTCCAGTGACAGAAAGGTTTTCCAGGCTTTGGCAAGAGAAAAGGGCTGGCCAACAGCTATTCTGCTGCAGCAGAAGCAAAGCAAAACCAGCATGTCCCTTTTTCACATGAGATCAGCTCCAGCTCAACACAGGGAAGGACCACACACCAACCATGGCTTCAGGACATGAGCCTTAGGAGGCAATTCAACGGAAACTTCTAATACCCTTCAAATCATTCAAATGAAAAGATGCTGATGCTGAAGAGGGGAGAAACATTCTTCCTGGCATCTCTCCACTTGAAATTCTGCTACAGTGACAGTATCTGGATTAGACTCCAGGACAGTATTTCTGAAACAGCAGGAACCCTGCTTACTGCATCAGTTTTAAATTATAAGCCTTCCAAAGATGTCAACACCACTTTCCTGGAGACTTTCCTGAAATGAAAACACTAAGCTTTTCCCCTGAGCCTTCGCAGAGTCCTATGGATCCATCGCCCAGTGTCACCATTTGTATCGTGATTTGCCTGTGTTGGGTCACTGCTACTTCTTCATTTCTGCTCTATAGTCAGCCTGGCTCTTTGATGTTACTCAGTCACTATTTCCTTTCCCTTTACTTTTATCTCTGTCCTGGCATTCTTCCTTTAAGCATCCTCTCTACCAGATGGTCTCCATCTCTCCTTCAGAAGTGCCCAAAATATTCCTACTGCCTCCTCTTGATCTTCCCCCAGCAGCAAACCTCTTCATCCTACAGAGCTCAAATACCAATGGATTTCTCCTCCTTGCTGCTCTGCTTCTTTCTTGCACTTTGAAAAGGAATTCACTGGAAGCAGCTAACCTCCAATCCTCATTATGCACGATGCACTCATTTATAAGAGTTTACCCAGGAGAAAAATTCAGACGGGATATAGGCTGCTACAATTGCGTTTTTTCAAGTGGAAGCACATCTGATGTCTGCGTGCCGAACCGGAGCTCTAGTTTTTAAAACAGGAGCTCCAACTTTTGCATTTGGAAATCCATATGGATCCTTTAATCTGAAGGTCAAAACAGCTTTCATGAAAGATACTGAAAACAATGATACTTTATACTCACCAGCATAATTATATAAAGATGATTCAATATTGTAGTATCATCAGAGGATTCAGAAAAGTCTCTGTGTTATGTATATTTAAGAAGGGGTTTAGATGGTGTAAGATGAGGCTTCAGAAGTTTACAGAGAGGAAAAAAAAATCTTGTCACAATTTATATCTTCCTAATAGGTCACTGAAAGTCTGAGGATAACAATTGCTTTTACTTGCAGTTGGCAGTGTGTTGTAATCAGGAATAAAGCTCTAGATATTTTTGTGGAAATGCAGCACTTACTAAAATGCAGCAGCATAATAATGTATTATATATTATACAAATACAGCGAGGTGGGATTTGTGTTTGTCTCTTTGCAAGAGAAGAAAGAACTCGGAAATGACCTTCTGTTCATAAGTTTCTTTGAAAAAGGCTTGGCCTGAAACCACTTCACTACTATTGATATAGCCTGTTTCTGTACATAAATCTTAAATGTAAGCACAGCTTCAAAAAATAACTAAGCAATCACAGAGCTTTACTTTTCAGATTCAATTGCCTTCAATTCCTTTACTGAAGTCCCCTTGGCACTATCACTTCAAAATCAGGATAATGCTGTATAGTGTTTCTCAGTTTCAGTAAAACAAAAGCCTTATTGAATAAATATGTGTGAAAACACTGCAAACAAAACCATCTCAGCAGCCACCACCTGACTGGGCTGTGGTGACCCTCCCTGGTGACCTGCGTGGGCTCGGCGCTCGACTTCTTGGCATATCCCAGCACTGCTTAATTCCACTGTCTTTGTCCTCAAAACTGCAGCAAAACACACATTTTCCTTGCAGAAACCTAAGAGCAGGCTTTAGACATCAAGGAACAGCAAGGTGACCTCGGATTTCCATATGCAGGAAGCTGCTGATCAAATGGTATATCCTTTTTTTAATCTGCTTCTTGGATCGTGAATACAGAGGAAACCTTGTGGTTCTGCTAATCCCTTAACTCTGGGGTTTGTAAGGAGAGCTTACAACGTTACCCCATCTTGGAAACATAAAGGCAGAGTAAAAATTCCAGTATTTACTATCTCATGTCTCGTTCTGCTCTGAAAAAAGGATGACTCAGGAATGTTTTTCTTTTTTCTGCGCATCATCTTCTGCAAATTCTACATTTCCCTGTAGTTAAAATATTAGCTCAGGCCCATAGATACCATTATTGCAGCAGGACAGCCCCACATGCCAGCATCCCTGTGATCAGGTTTCGGGGCTGTGAGCTCAGGTATCCAAATCCCTGAAACCAGAGTCACCCAGCAATTAATTCCCGACTTTCGGGCCCTCGCTGCTGGCAGGAGGCACAAATCAGGACAAGGCCCATTGAATTTGATCTGATTGTCTTTTCAAAAAGGTTCTCCTATTAATTTGGCTGCAATTCGTGTTTCAATTTGTCGTCAAAGAGCCTCAATAGTCTGCAGAAGCACTAAGAATCACAAAAAAAAGTATTTTCATTAGCAGGTGAGGTAACAGGTATTCTTTCCCTTGAGGAAGGTTCATTTCAATATATTTGCATTAAAAAGCAAGAATTATTGTCAGTTCTACTGTTGACTCATTAAGTCTAGTTAAAAAAATTACAAAGCAATTATTGAAAAGCAACTTCTTAAGCTGCAGAACAAGAAAAAACAAACAGGCTGTTTATAACAAATACAAAGAACTGTCATAACTTGAAACCTGTAAAGTAGCAAAAAATGAGAGGTATACCAAGTATTCAGAAAATATCCTGGCTCTCTCTGAAGACTAGAAGTATCCAGCAGGGGTGACAGTAAAACTGGCAGCTGGGCTGAGGTACTGCAATTTCATCTCACCTGAACATGAGGTGGTCCCAGCTCTGCCCTGTCCCCTGGCAGTCCCATGTCTGTGAAGCCAATGCTGATTTCCCTCAATCCCTCCATTTCTAAACTTCTGATTTACACAGCCCCAGCCAGCAAAGAGCAGTGCCCAAATCAGGTGTGCAGGGCCCAGGGAAGTGGCCTTGACACGGGCCAGGGTGAGGAGGGCAGCCTTCACTGAAAATGGGACAGCCACAAGAACCTGATGCTTCACACTTTGCACTGTGATGTGAAGCAGATGTCCGAGTTCTCACTGCTGGGAAGGGCAGATTAAAAAAAAGGAGGAAAAAAAAAAGAGCAGTGAATAAATGCTACAAATTGAGGTAGGGTCAGCTCTGCAATGTAGGAGATCAGGCTAGACAGAGGCAGAAATAATTTTCTTGCAGATTAGAAGCAGATAAATGAGAGAGAGAAAGAAGGAAAGCATGCAGTACAGAAAGGAAGATAAGAAAGAAGCTGTTCATCTTATGTATGGGAACCAACTGCTGCATATGTATTTCCTATGCAGTTTTAGTAACTATCCCCAAGATGTTAATCTGAAACACTTTGCAGGAAGTGGGCCATCTATTTAATTTAAAATGTTGCTTGGAACACTGCAGGACTTTCAGATAATTCAGTTAAAGCACTGGACACTCAATCTGCACAGCAAAAAGGCTACGGCCAGGATTTTTAATTTCACACATAGACGTAGATGTCTTACTTAGGGAAAAATGCATTTAAGCATTCAAGTTCAGTCCTTTATACTTGCATTTAAGCTTTTTTTTTTTCTAAGATAACTGTTCACTGACAATAGCAAGTCTAAATTACACGTGCATGACTGAGGGCATGCAGTCATCCACCACAATTAGTGAGAGTGGGCACAAGCTAAGCCCAGAAATATAGGGTGTTTCCAATGGAATTAATAGAAAAATAAACAACCTGTAAACTAAGGTGAATTCTTGTTCATAAATTAACACAGAATAGCCCAGTGGGAAACGTAACGTGCAGTTTTCACACATGGCAGAAGTTTGCTGGTGGTTGTGCCCATTAAAGGTGAAGGCTGTGTTACCAACAAGCACGTTTTCATCTGGCCTTAGACTTAGAAATAACAGTAAAAATCAAACACAAACAGTTATTTTCTTCCTTTTGGGATTTGGCACATGTGCTATAACAGACATAGATGGAAACTTCTAAAATAAATTAAGGAATGTACTTGTCAGTTTATTAATCAAAGTTTACCTGCTTCACATTACACGGAGACAAATTAAACAAGCTACCACGGTACTCAGAAAACATCTGCTAACAAAGTCAGAAGTAATGATAAACAAACTTGAGTTCCCTTTGTGGTTGATTTCCATCCAGCTGCATTTAATTATAAAAGAGCTATCAAAGAAAGCTCCCCATTAGCAGCTAATTCAGAATGACTTCAGAAGAAAATCCCAGAGCCTCCAGTGATATCTCTCCAACAACTTTCTCATCTCTGCAAGTAATTGAGAAGAGCTGAATTAGACTAGTTTAGAGATCAGTCCTCCTGCTAACTGCCAGAGTAGAATGAAGATGATATATCTTTTCAGTACCTGTGATTGCCTGTTTTCAAAGTAGGACCTAGAAGATGTAGCAGACTCTTCCTTGCGAGTAATCTCTGCCAAAAGCATCGGTGCCAGCCAGAAATACAGAGATAACCCTGAAAATTGCTGTAAGCATTTTCTAAAGCAGAGCAGCTGCTGATATCATGCAGAAAGGGAGAAAATTTGTCACTACAATTTTCTTAATAAAGTTTCTTCGACTTGGGTGTTTCTCACAAAGACATCGAAGGTGCAGGCATTTATAAATATCTAATTCTGGTTCAAAGCAATCAGGAATTTTTGTGTTGATGTAGCTAGAGATGCGTATAATCCCAGACCCATGCTCTGAACCAGATGGCAATGGCCTCATTACAGTTTTTTTATTATTTTTAAAAATTATTATAAATTAATAAAGTAATTAAAATATAGCAGCCGCTCTTAAAAAAATAATAATGAAAAAAAGCAAATACATCAAGGTTCCTCTGACTTCTTAAATTGTGAAATTTTGGCGATTTTATAGATAGACAACCAAAGTCAAAACATAAAAGCGAAAGATTTTCAATGCATGCAGATCTATCAGGAATTTTTATAAAAGTCCATAAAGACCAGCAATAACCAGGCACCCCAAAAGAGCTCTGTGTACACAGCTTAGTAATACACAAACAACTTGCAGCGTCTTCCAGTTGGGAGGTTTGAACAGCAAGAAAGCAAATTTGATAAACCATTGAAAGGTTTTCCCTTTTTATTTTTCCTGCCTTACTCTTTCCCTGTAAGGCAACAGTGGGTGATTCTTCCCTGAAAGCTCACTGCTGCCTGGCCAGTGAGCAAATATGAAATAAAAAACCCCGTGTGCCAGATCTGCACAGCTGCATTTGTGCTGCCGCGGCTCCTGGAGGAGCGCACACCACATGTCGGCTCCTTGACTTGGGGTGGGTTGGTGAGGTGTAAGTTAAAAGGGCAGCTGTACACTCCGGGAAATCTTCCAGATTCATTTTCTACCAATTGCTTTAACAACGCCACAAGCCACGCTGAGGTGGTTGGGTAGCACAGGTAGGAAATAGGAAAACTTTTCCGACAGCTTATTCTTGATCCGGTCCCCAGACTCTCTTGAAAAATCTGTAGGCTCTTTATAGAGGGTTTTTTTTTCCTTGCAAGAATAAAGGAGTTGGCTCTGATTGTTGCTATTCTAAGAGGTTAAGGGAAGAAAAGAAATTATTACATATCCACATGGTAATCAACCAAGGTTTCGTGTAACTGTTGCTCTTGATGTGGTTCTTCCAGACTCTTCCAGAAAAGAGTTTATTGATGTACCTGGCCTAGAAGTTAGAGAGCCAAAGGAAGAAAATGATAACACAGTTTAACAAACCCTTTGTTTACGTAAACATCCATCCACAATCTGTGTCTGGTGGGGTGAACATACGGCTTTAATTTTACCCTTGGCACACGGATCAAACAATGTTGCCAATATCTATTGTTCTCCTCATAACAATATGCCTGGTGGTTTCAACATATCCTCTCCATTAGCTGGCTCCAGATCAAGCATTGCTGTGTATGTGCTCATGTCTCCATAAAACTGGAATATGGATCTCTCTTTTTGCCTTCTTTGTACCAAAAGTGTAAGAAGGAGCACAGTTGAGAATGGTGGTCAACCGTCCCTGTGAGTCATGAGAACAGATCGCCTCGGAACGCACGGTGGAGCAGACACCGGCTGGGAAGGAAGAGTTGGATTGGATTTGAAAAGCCATGGCTGTGTAAGCTTAGGCTTTTCAAAAACCAGAGGAAGTGGTGAGTCAGATCCTTATCCCGTTTTTTCTCAGCTCTAGCAAACCTTTCTGGATTTGGTCCATCTCTGATCTACACCAGCCCTGCTCTGGAGCATGGACATACCACAGGTGGCCGGGAGAAGGGTGATTGGTGCTGCTTTTCCTTGGATTTTCCCCCTCTTTTTTTTTTTTTTTTTTTTTTTCAGTTTCCTTTCATTCCCATTTGCTGCAGAAAGCCAGAATAATATTCTTTTTCTTTTACAATTTTCCAGGTTCTATGGAGGCAGCATGACAGAGGTTGACATCTCTGTTGGGAATGCCACAAGGAGAAACCTCCAAAGGACTCCCCGAGCCAGGGTAGCTTGCCATCTCCATGCTAATCTTCTCAGCTCCTGCCTCGGCCTCTGGAGCAGCAGTACTGCTTTCTTATGCTTCCAGCAGCAATCAAACTTGACATTTCTCCTCTACATTGTGCTGCGTTTCAGCCCATACTTCCAAATGTTTGATCCAAAATTCCCTTCAATCAGTGGAAGGAATCTCACTGCCTGGAACATACTTTGGATAGGGCACCTTCTTTCCACCTGATCACTAATGCCTGATTTACATTTAAGAAATCAGTGAGAAAACAGAGAGTTCTGGTTTCCTAGTCCTGCTTCACAATAATGGAGAAAATCTCACTAAAATGACATTATCACTGATAAAGACAACAATCGTATCTGGGCAATTCAGGGAATTTACTTTGTTTGGTGGTTTCTTTCATTCACGACATTTTGTTTTCTAATAGAAAAATTATGTTAGAGGGGAAGTGGATGGGAAGGATTGATGGTGCCTCAACAATTTGTCCTGCTTGGAGCAGAAGCTGCTGCTGTGGGAGGCACTGCCACAACACCTTTGGCTGCTCTGGGGCCCTGCATGGAGCATGAAAGGATGAGTGAAATCTTGTGGGAGCTCTGCAAGGAGGCAGCTCTGGGAGATAGCACAGTGATCAGCACCACCAAAAATAGGGCTCTGCAGGCCTTTTTTTTCCCATGCTCTCATGACACTCCTCCTCACTGGAAGTAGTAATTCTGAAAAGCCTCGGGCTTTATTCAGTATTTCTGTTTCCTTCCTACTGCGCCGCTTCTCACTTGCCTGTTTCTCCCCAATTTTGTTGATTTACCTTCTGAATATGCTGAATCCAAGCCCAGTGCCTTGAATGATTTCACTGACCCTGCCGTTCTGCATGCCAGCACAGAAACATCTCTTTTAGGCTTACTTTTATCTATGCTAATTTCACTTCCCCCTCACATTTGCAAGCAGAGCAACTCCAAGGCTTCCTGTGCATCCCAGACTACGATTTAAGGAGTTTAAGGAGAATTAGTCTTGTTGCACTCATAAAAATTCAAGCACAGCTTTTGGTCTCCTCGCTACACATGTGCTGCAGCCTGTTCTTGACTGTCACAGTGATAACATTTCTGTATAAACTCATTCATTAAGACTATCAGACTGTAATTATCTCTGCTGTGCAGAACGAATGCAGGTTTCCCCCTGTAATGGCATGGCAAGAGAAGGAGAAGAAGAGGGTAGGAGAGTCCCCTTTTATTTTTGGAATGACTGTTTTGCTCCGAAAGCCATGGCAGTTCTGGAATTATTGGAAAGCCTAAAAGTAACATCCAAGACCTAACCCTTAATGGCTGATCCCATCAAGAAGCAGAATCCTTCCCTGAATGAATTAGGTAGTGTCTATAATTTTGATACATCTTTTTGGGCCAAAAAAAGAAACTAGAGAGATTTTTCCCTTAAAAACACCTGTGGGAAGTGTGGACACTGGGAGTCAGCAGGAGAACAGACTCCTGTATAATTCAAGCCTTATGTGGAGGAAAAAAACCAGTGCATTAACTTTGCAATTGTCTAATACCACAGATTTATTTATTATAGAATTAATTACCTTGCTTGAAGTAATTAATTAATTTACTTGAAGTGGCACTCACTAACACATGATATTTTGTCTAATTCTCTACTGTGCATAAAAATACAATATATTGTAATATAAATTGTAGCTGTTATTGGTTTAAACACCAATTTAATCAAGGGATTTGACAAATGTAACAATATACTGATTACCTTTTTATTTTTGGTCAGTATTGTCAGTATTTTATGCTGGGAGCTCTACTTGGGATGAATCTGAGGTAAGGAGAGAAGTTTCTAACCAAACACCCCTAGTGAACTCCAAAAAGACTAGTGAGGGGATTAAAGCAGTATTAAGCAAAACTGAAGCAAATGCTGGCATATAATTAACACAGCATTGTCAAAGAGAGCTCATGGTTTAATTTTAGTGGGGAAAATATGGTATCTGAGATACCATGATATGGGTGTTTGTTCACAGCCACTGTACCTGTCAACTATTATTATCCTGATGCTGCCGTGTTCCCTGAACTGTTTTGATTTCTTAACAAGAAGAGAATTTTCTCTGATGTGCCATCTGCAAGGCATGGTTTACCAAAGGAAAACTTTATCTCAAATTTTTAATAATTTTCTGTCAATTCCAATAAAATCAAATATATTTTTATAATACTTACAAAATAATAGCAAATGTGACTCACCACATGTGCCACAATTTCATTTGATATTCTTCTTCTCCCACTGACTTTTCTTTCCAGCACAAAATGCAATTTAAATGTCAACTTGAACTAAAAAAGTTACGTTCCTGGGGAGATTGCTGCTATCTCATACAACCTCAAATAGTTCTACTGCTTTCCACCACTTTAACCTGTTTTCTTCTATTTTAGTCTTTCATTGTGCAGGTTCTAAAATTAGCAAATGGTGGAAGGGATGAAATAATGCGCTGTTATAGCATATAAGTGGCAGGACAAATCATAGAATTGTAGAATGGTTTGAGTTGGAAGGGACCTTAAACTTCATCCAGTTCCAACCCTTGCAGTGGGCAGGGACACATTCCACTGTCCCAGGCTATTCCAAGCCCTGTCCCACCTGGTCTTGGACACTTCCAGGGATCTAGAGGCAGCCACAGCTTCTCTGGAAAATTTATGCCGGGGTCTCCCACCTAATTTCTAATCTTAACAGATAAAAAATGCTGCAAATCAATTGTGGACAGAGAGTGTCCACACAGGAGGTGCAGGTCTGCTTTGCCCTGTCCAGAGTTCTGGTGCTTGGGAAATTCATTCAGGATTTTGAGAGCGTTTAAATTTTTATATTTTGGATTTACCTGGAGACTTTCAGGTTCTCCTAGGAGAGAGTCACTCCTACACAAAGGTGTTTCCACTCTCCACAGAGTTGTTTTTCCTTAGGGCAGCACCACAAGCACTGGGTATAGACCCCACCAGCTTGTGTTTTCCCTTCTGGGACATGGCACAGGGGACTTCCAGCCCAAGTTCACTGTCACAAGGAACAGCAATGGCAACCAACTGCCCTGCCTTAATGCCAGAGATAAATCCCTTCCCTCACTGCTGCATTTATACACATTTTTCATTTCCACAAAAACATCTTAATCCACAATCTCAGACAGTTGTGATGATCTTTCTTTCCTAATGATCACTTTTCCTCTGAAATTCCTAGGAAGACTGTTGAATGTCAACCTCAGCTCCCTGTAACGTTGCACAACAGGCATGGGAAAGCTGGGAGAAACAGTTTTGCTGACATCAGTTAGACGTCAAAAAGTTTAGTGCTGAGATTTAGCCCTAATCTCTGTGTTTTAGTTCCTTAATTCCAACACTTCTAGAGCTCCACAGTTTGTAAGAATACACAATAAAGACTGACAAAACCAGCTCCTCCAGGTTTTGAAACATAGAAATAACTTGGACTGTTCCACTTCAGGAGAAATAAGGATTACGAAATCAAGCAAACTGAGGACCCACTGCTGCCTGACTTAGAAAAGATGGAGATGGTTTAGCCTAAATAAAAATTAGAGATTCAATAGGTCAAAGACACCAAAACCACCATGACACGTAGGAAGTAGGCTCAGGTTCAAAATGAGCTCTAAACTCACTTGGAATTGCCATGGGAAAATTGCTGGAAAAGCCATCTGGGAAAATGCCCTCAAGAGAAGAGTTCTTGGTGAACCAGACTGAGCCCTTCATCCAGTTCAAACACAGAGTTTTCCTACAGAAAAATTCAGCCGGGTCATAGATTTGCAGGGCCTTGATGGTATCTGCAGCAACAGACAAGACCTGCATTAAGAAATGCTCACCAGGAGATTTTTACAATTATTTTCTTGTGAAATTATTGAAAACAGGGGTTAGAGTCAAGTTCTATGTACTCACACTTACTCCAAGGGCCATTTGCACATCTGAAAACCCACTCTTCCTTTCTTTTTCTGGAAATCTGTGCATCATCCACCATTGTCACCTACCTGTTGAATCAAACAGGTGAGATCTTTTTTCTCCCAGCTTTGATTCTCCCCTGCAGTAAAACCCATTCTTTGCAGAGAATGGGGGATGATCTTTCAGGGAAAAAACCCCAGGCTCCAGGATGCATTTAATTACTCATTTTCTGACTCTTACATTAATAAAAATATATATGCCTAAGATGTCTTGGTTCTGCCAAGAGGGAAGGTCTCCTGCAGCCCCTGTATATTCCAGGGATTTTTAGGGTTGCTCTGCTCCTCGGAAGGATGAAGAGCACCTCATACTGCCTGTATTTACCTCTCAGAGGTGTTGGAGGCTGTAATTAATTACTGTTTGTAGAACCCATTGAGACTGTTGGAGAAAGGCACTAGAGAGCGAGTGGTGTTATAAATTATTACACTTGAAAATGTTCAAACTCTTCAGCCTTCCCCTGCTTGCCTTCGCACAAACTTGAAGCATTTCCCTTTCTCCTCCTGGAATAAAATTTGCCCTCTTGACATGCACAAACCATTAGAGAGGCTGTGCTTACAAGCACCTAACAGTATTTTCTCAAATTTATTTTGACATTGACTTTTAATCAACGTGACAATGATTGAAAAAGCCAGTCCAACGTTTCACTAAAAAGGAATATTAAAAGTGCATTGATTGTGTCTGCAAAGATATGCAATTAAAAAGTATAAGTGCTGTTATTTAACACTTGACTTTACTTATTTTGAACTCTCGTGGCCCTGTTGTGTACATGGTTAAATGTGTAATGCTGTGTGTTTCAAGTAACTTGGCTGTAAGCAATTTTATATTTTAATGAAAATAATTACAGTTTGAGTAATATGAAGTGTATCTGAAGTATAACCCCTGATGCTACTTCCACAGAATTAGCTGTGATATAAATTATCATGATTTATTATGGTGACTCTGTGCTTTATGTGTTTATAGGGGATCCTGGCTAGCAATGATGATTCTTAGCTAACAAAGAATTGCATTTCAAAAGCAATTTTTTCTTGGATCTCATCTGTAATTCTTCCCCAAAAGTGATATGATTTAACTGTGCTGCAGTATGTGCTATTGCAAAGATGGCATTATTGTGCTGTCATTTTGACAGCTTACTTTAATTTACACCATTTAATGGGTGAATACATTTTTTAAAAATCTGGTGTTATTCTTTCTTAATATACCATATGCCATCGATCCCACATGCACTTCTTTGCATAAGCACACTAAGTTACAGAGTGGTATAAAGCAACCTATGTGTCATGTACAACCTCTCCTTTGAGTGACACATCAGAAGCTCAGGTCCTCTCTGTACTTCAAGGATTCTGTGGATCCAGTGACATTTCTGAGCCTCGAGCTGAAATATGTTACACGATACGTGATGTCCCCACTGGCATCTGTCCACCTCGGAGATGGGCACTTCTCAGATACGCCGTACAAAAATAAATTTCTGAAAGTCATTTGCCTTGCTAAAAGCAGCATTATAGAAAGTGCAAAGATTGTTGTAATTACATTACTGCAAAGGCCAGTATCTGCAGCAGCTGGTTTCAATTCCAACTACTATTTTAAACTATTTGGTCAAACAAAATCTCTTCCAGCTCCTGACACATTTTGCCAGCTAATGGTGACTGCTCATCAGCACGGGCAAAGGTTGGACAATCATTGCTTTGTCTTCTTTTGGGTAGGGCAGCCTGATCATTCCTCTGTCTGGGGAATTTCAGGGTCACCTCAAAGGAAGCCAGAGGGTTTGATCCAGGCCTTTCCACACCTTTTCCATAAATGTACACCTCAGCTCAGCAAAATCAGCTCAGTAGAGCTTTCCCATCCAGATTCCTTTATTCCTTAATTCCTAAAGGATTCAGGTACTCAGTCTTCTAAGGCCAGGTTGGACAGGGCTTGGGGCAGCCTGGTCTGGTGGAAGGTGTCCCTTCCCAAACAGGGACTGGAACAAGACGAGCTCGAATTTCCAACCCAAACCATTCTATGATTGTGTGATTCTACCCCTGTTACAAACTGCTCAGAGGATTCCACTGAGAGCAGTCCCTCCTCCTGAGGATGACCTGTTACCCTGGGTTCGTGTACCACGTGAAAACATCTCCACAACTCCCAGGTCACATCTGGCTTTTCTCTGCCCTGCCTGGTCCTGTTCACAAAAAGTCCTCTCTCAATTCTCTCAACAGAGCCTGCAGTCCTGGCCCAGGAATAATCTCTGGAGGCTTCAGAAAATCTGCTGTGGGACGTTATCTCAGTAGAGGAAAATTTCGTTTGGGAAGCAGCCCAATTTAAGAAAACAATTTCAAGACAGCGTGGAAAGCAAGCTGATGATACTCCAAGAACTTAACTTTATTTGGTAGGCTTTTGTCTGCTTTCCAAGGACACCTAAGAGTTAAATAATTTAAGGTTATAACAAAAACAACAAAAAAAAATATATCCTAGTCATTCCATTTTCCTGTTACAAATATTATTTTTGGACAGAAATGCTGCAAACAAAAGTGCAAGACGAGCTAAAGATTTTAAGCAGGAGGTATCCAAGGCTGAAAAAGGATTTTGTTGACATGAGCTGAAGAAATACAACATACCTTTATACTTACTTAGCTCTTTGATGTTATACATGATACCCAGTATGGCATTACAACCAACTGTACATGTCATAAAAATACAGAGATTCCATGTGGAGTGAACCTGCAGTGAATTAATGCCTCTGTCAAGGTGTATCCTGAAATGTATTATGCCATCCTTGCTTCAAATTCCAGTTTACTCACTCCCTGTAACTCACACGACCAGGAAAATTAAAACATCCCTGCAAAAACAGGAAAAAATTTATTTTAAATTCTATCCCACTGATTAACAGTAGATTTTAAATGAGAAATCATATGAGATATTTAGAAAATGGTGTGTTTTTTAATAAATGTTAGCTATTGTGAAAAAATACATAATTCACTTTTTTCCATATTAATTGAAGACAGTAGTATTTGGGTCTAGAGCACATGTCTGATGTGGAGTGACTGAGGGAGCTGGGGTTGTTTAGGGTACAGAAAAGGAGGCTCAGGGGGAATATTTGTAGCTCTCTACAATTTTATGAAAGAAGGTTTTGGTAAGGTGGGCTCAGTTTCTTCTCCAAGATAACAAGGGACAGGACAAAACAGTCTCAAATTGTACCAAATGAGGTTCAGATTAGATATTAGGAAAATGGGGGTTTTTTGTGAATGGTTGAAAAGTATTGGAACAGACTTTCCAGGGAAGATTTAGAAACACCACCCTTAAAATTTTCAAAAGTAATGTGGATATTGCACTAGGGGACATGGTTTAGTGGAGATGGACAGGGTGGTGGTGCTGGCTTGATGACTGGACTCAAGGATCTTAAAGGTCTTTTCCAGTTTTAATGATTCCATGATTTCACCTGTGTCTCACCCAAAAAAACCCCACAACAACAACAACAACCGAACAAAAAACCTGCTGGGAATTTCATATGCCCAGAAATGAGGTATTTGTACATAATAAGGCAACAGATGCTGACAGCTGACACACACTTCCTGCACCTACTGAAAATTGCCAACATCTTAAATTATCTCCAGGTGCTCTAAGAAAGCTGCAGACCACTGAACAGCAAGTCAGAAAGCTGACACAAATGTGATTTCTTGGGGGTTTGTATGCATTAGCTCGAGTGGCCACTTCAGATAGAGAAATATCAGAGTGAAATAATAAAGAAAATGCAGACAATGCTGTATGTTAAGAAAGGACTTTCATTTCTACCAGGTGTTTTACTCATTTATTTTTTGCAGAAGGCATCTCTGAGATAGGATTTGCATTGGACTTTACTGCAGGAGTAGAGAAGTTGCACATTTTAAATCTCTAGCAGAAATCCTACAGAGTAGAAGGGGCAATGAACACCAACTTCCTCCCCCTCCAGTGCTAAAGGAGCAGATGAGAAACTTTACAAGTTGGACACACGGCCCCTTGACCTGTGTGATACTGGATAACCCTCTGCAGTGTCAAGCAATGGATCATCTTACCTGCTGCTGCAAAACAGACTTCCTCATATGCTTGGAAAGGACATTTCCCATGCCTGAGACAGAATTCCTTTCCTGCTTCACCTATGGAAGAAACTCATAGCAATACAAAACCCACAAGAAACAAACAAACCCCACAAACAAACAAAAAAAAAAAAAAAGAAAAAACAAAACCAACAAAAACCAAAAAGAGAACAAAGAGAAACTTTACAGAAAGTTGAACTTAACCCCCAAAATATTTCCCAAACCAGCCTTGACAAAGCACATTTCTTGTTACATCCACCCCTCTTTCAGGGTGGAAACAGAGCTCTGGAAAAATGCAGGAAAACTGAGAGGCCCTGATGGAAAGGAGAGTTTCTGGACTCCAAGAAAAGCCCTGTAGCAGATTGGTGCTGTATCATATTTGTTTCTGATGGATTTAGTTGGTCAGCCCTCTTCCTCCTTCCATGCAACACATGCACACTGATCTATAGCACACACATATGGTCACCAGCATAGAGGCAGCAAATGCCAGATCAGATAGGGAAAGAGTAAATTTAAGAGGTTATAAATGTCTTTTCATAATCGTATATATTCTATTCTGTCACTAAAGTAAGAGTCCAAAGACAATATGAACACTTCTCTCCTCTTTTATATGATCATAAGAAAATAATTTCAATTCAAGTAAGTAATGGCTTTGCTACATTGTTAAAAGGTGATTAAAAAGGCAAGACAATTTTTATTTTGAATTTCTAAGAAACATTGTCCTGGTGAAAATTAGCCAAAAAGGTTCTTTCCTGCCATGAGGTCATCAAAAGGTGAAAGCTTTGCAGTGGGAAGGAGGACAGGGAGGTTGTCAGTACAGCACATCCTGACTGTCACACGGAAGGGGAGACGGAGGCCTTGTGAAATCAGTTCTGTGTCACCTCTACAGCTGTGTCCAGCCCCCTCTTTGTGGTTTTAAACACAGGCCCAGCTTTATGCATCCTCAAAAACCCTGCCACAGAAGCATTTTCTTCAAAGAGATGTTGAGATTTTTTTTATCAGATAATGCTGCAACCCTGCCTAACATGGCACATGAAGAAAGAGGAAACTTCCCTAAAAACATTCCAAACTCCTCTTTGTGCCACCCACACGTGCAGTCATTACTGAAGGACAGAGCTGTGCGAGGTTCTCATGCACTGCAGTGCTGGAGCCAGTGGAGTATTCACCCCAGCAGCCCCTGCCAGGCTGCCCAAGGCAGAGCAGGATTTCCCCAAGTCCTCCCTTCCCTCCTCAGCACTCTGGGTGTTCATCACAAGATCTAGAATCAAAAACCTGGCCACAAGATTTTGAATCAAAGGCACCGAATTACAAACCCTGCTGAAAATCTGGCACTTTGCTGAAGTGTCGAAATACTTCTGGTCAAAATATGGCCACAACCACTAAAATATACAGTTGGTTTTCATAATCAGCAGTATTTACTCACATAAATTATTTTATTCAGTCCGGTCACAGGAAATGCTAATTTTGTGTGACACTGGAAAGGACTTCTAAGACCTAGAAGACAATCATGGCATAAATTTTGCAAAGACAGAGATATCTAAGTCTGTATCACTGCAGCTTCAGTGGATGCAAACCAGAGTCAGTGTCAGTTCTGCAAATACTTCTGCATCACCTCATCAGCGTGTGGGAGCAAGGGGTAGACTTGTATCCCTTCGAAAATATCCAGAAACAAAGAGGTAGTAGAGAGAAAGATGGATATTTTATTGTAAATTATCTTTAAGGGCCTTTTCAAACCCAAAACTTTCTATAAGAACATATTTGCAAAGCACTAAACAATGACATGGTGCTTGAGAAGGGATAAACAAATTATTGCTCTATGAGTTTTACAAAGAGCCACACGGTTGAGATACTCAACACTTGAGTTTTAAAAGGAGTGTTCTGGGATGATGGTCCCTCATTAAGAAATCAGCTCTATAATGAATCATCTAACGGGCCAGGGTGCACCATCAGCTGATGGCAGATATACTTTGAGTCAAACCTCTGCTCCAGAATATTTATAAAGCTTTTTCAAACAGGGTCCTGGGTCAGACCAGACATAATAGTCTTACAATACTTTCTTAAAGTATTGCCCAGCCTTGGAAATACAGCTGAGTGTCTTGGATTCTTCTCATAAAGCGAAAAGGGCCATGTGTCTTGTAAAGACAAGCCCTGGGGGAACTGAGGTAAAGTATTTTTGTAGCCTTAACACAAATTTTCCCTGTGTTTATGACTTCATTATTTTAGTGGGTGTGTTATTTCAGTGGGTTTTTCAGCTACTTATTTTCTATCTTCTTTACAGTTCTCTCTCTTTATTTTCTGTCTACTTTAAATAAGGAAAATGGACTCAACAGATGATGCAGAGGTCTTTATAGCAGAGCTACTGGTTTTCATTTCTGTTTCCTGAACCTCAAAGAATCACATGCTTAAGATGCTCAAAGAATATTTTTGTAACGTAATATTAAAGTTACTGTTGGTGTCTGGTCAGTGTGAAAGCTCCCCAGATGAGCAGAGGTGAAAATTTTAGGCATCCATCTTCTGTTAAGTGTAGTGAAAGAGTTAAGACACAATGAATTAAGGGAACACAACCAACAAGAGAAAAATTGTTTCTGATTAGCAGGAAAACCCAGGATTAGGATGTGGTTACACTGTAATTGCAAAATCTGATCTTCAGTAATATCTGGCAGGGTTTTAGGGAAAAAAGCAGTGAAAGGACTGAAAACTAATACTAAGCTCATTTAAGGTGAATTAATCCAAAATGCTGGCCTCCATACCTATGGAGCTGGCCCCTACATTGGGAGAGCCCTACCTCTGCAAAAAGCTGTTGGAATTGGTCTGAGTCTGGCCTGGGCAGAGTGGCTTTCACAAAAATGCCCTTTTTCCTTGCTGCAGCTTCTACCAAAACTCCCAGAGACAGCAGCTATTGATCGAGCAGAGCTAAACCGATGACCCGTCCAAATTGGTGGGTTATTAATTATCACTTCTGCTTTACCTAATGTCAACTCACTTGCCATATCTGCTTTACTGGTAGCTTGTTTGCCTAATTAACAGTAATTTGCATTTTAACCGAGCCCGTAAGTTCCCTGTAAAGTCTGTGCTTGGGGACGCCAGTGATCACCGAGCTGCTGGTCAAAGTTTTGATAAGAATCAATGCTTGAGTAAATCCTACAAGCCATCACCCTAAGGCAAAGTAATCTCGTGGTAGGGATGGCTGAGTAAAATAATAGGAAGCATGGAGCTTTTCTCAAACCTAGAGCCAAATCTTTTACAAGACATGAAGTTCTCATTTTTCTTCTTCTTTTTTTTTTTTTTTCCTTAATTTGTCCTGTTCCAGGAAAAAAAAAAATACAAAATATCAAGAAAAAAAGTCTATTCTTGGATTTATGACATGAGAAACTCCAGGAAGGAAAGGAGACCCCATGAGAAAGCCTGTTTTCACTTTGACATAGATTTCAAAGCATAAACAGTGGCAGAAAAAGGTACAAAGGCTAAAAACCAAAAAAACATGGGGAGTCACTTTCCCTACCAAGACAAAAGAGGTGGTGCCATACATTAAAACCTGGCAGAGATCTGACATTCCAGCCCACGATGTGCAGGCTGCATCTTCAGCAAGAGCCTGTGAACATCCAGTTGCCCAGTGCTCTGCTCTCCCACTGGATGTGTCTCAAAAACTCTGTTAATTCCATTCCAATAAATTAAAAATATGGTGGAGAGGTAAAAAAACCTACCACAGGCATAGGAAATGTTCAAGACAGCAGGTAGAAGTGAGTTCAAAGAAGAGCAGATAAGTAAGTTGTTGTAGTTAATGTTTTCCTGTTTCAAACAAACAAAAATTGCAAGGAAAAGATAAATGTAGTAGATTTAATACATAAAAGAGATTGGTGGGAAACACAAACACACGACTGACTCAACTGAGCACAGACTAGAGTGAGGAATACTGCCTTATGGATTATCTTAAGGGGCAACCAGGGGCTCTTCTTCTTCACTCAAAAATAACAATGTAATTGAATTTGACACGGGTGTTATTGGACTTAACACCAAGCAAATAATGGTGCACAAAGCAGGTAATAAAAATTAATTAAGAATGCAAAGTGTATGATTCACCTCTCCTCTGCAGCCTGGTTTCTCCTTTTGTTTCCTTCTGATTTTGTAGTTTCAGAGAATGTTTGAATTTAAAATTCTCCTCTCATACGCAGGACTGTCCATTGCACTGGATCTATGTCACATAGGACCTCAGCCTTCACAAAATAACCCAATTCTGCTTGCAGGCCCTTGTGATTAGGCAGTCCTTGCTGAGTGAGATCCAACCAGTGGAAAAAAAAGACCTGTGAAAGACATTGGTCATTAACAAAATCAAAACAACGGCCAAAAGTACCTACTCTGCAAAAGTTGTGGTTAGAAAATTTGGATCCCATGGAAACCAGCCTTGGGTTTGGGCAGGAGAGCTCAGCATTGGCTATGAATGATTTGTGCTGATGGTCAGGATCTGGCCATTGAGCTGGACAGACTTTCTCACCTCTTCCTTTACCAAGAGATTTTCTGAGCCTCTTTTCATTGGAGGTGTAGGGCTCAGGGACCTGCTGCAATGTGGGACAGCAGCCTCAAAAAAGCGGATATTGGTGCCCTATTCACACATTCATCTGATTTTCCTAGAAAAGCATCTATGAGGGAATCTGCTGCACACAGTGCTCTAACACAAGGGTTAAAAACTGATCCTTACCTACAATATAATGTAGCTTGACATGTTTCATCAAGCATGTTGTTCTCACTCCAGTTCCAGGTCCCTTCCCTGAAAAGTAAAAACAGTAAAAAAAAAAAACCTCTAAGACCTAAAATAACTAACACGTAAAATATATTTAAATAAACCAAAATAGCAGAGAGAAAAAAACTTTGTTGGAGCACAATAGATAAATTAACACCAAACTTTAAACAAATAGTGCCATTTGCTTTTGCGGCAGCAAAAAGAGTTTATTATTTCACTATTTCATCTCACCTTGTGCCATTAAAATATAGGACACAAGTAGTAAAACACAAAGTAAATATGCACATATCTTTACACCATGTAGGGCAGCTATAAATCTTACTCTTTGATAACAGCTGTACTACAGCAATCATTTGAGTAGTGCAGCTGCCACAACAATATCAAATTTTATAGTTAAAAAGCAGTCAAAACTTTAATGGTACAGTGGAGGTAGATATATATTGTGCTATAAATAAACATTATCTAATGAAGAAATGAAACATGTTTATTTTTCCTTGACATATCGTTCGAAATCATATATCTTTGCTGCTGCAAGCTGCTATAATAGCAGCCATTATACTTCAGCATGTATAACAACGAGGTCTGTAGTTGGGCTAATTACGCCGGATTTAAATGAGGGATGGGAGAACTTCAGACAGCATGGCCTTGCAAGCAAGGCTTTCATTTCAGCAGAGCAGTATCTTAAAATGTTATCAGAGCTAACATGTGCTGGCAGAGTTTCTGAAGCAGTTGGGAATGCAGTGAGAAACGAGTGGGTTTTCCCCTCAGACGATGACTTCTGCTGTGCTGGTGTGACAGGGTGTAATCGATCTGGGGAGCAGGGGACCATGAGAACTGATGTGCTGGTTCACTCACTGCCACATTACTCAAATATGAAAAACCTCTGAAAGGATTTGAGAAAGCACATGTCTGGTGCAGGCAGGCTCATCTCCCTCCCAAGGTAATAATGCGCCTAAAACGGGGTTTCTGTGAATTTACTGAGGTTTCTGCTGTGCTCACATTCAGCCTAGGGGTGCACAGATGGCACCTATGGAGATACTCACCTGCCTCCTGCACAATGAGGGCATGGGAATGATCTTTAAAAATGCTAGAAGAATCTAATATTGAAGGGTTTTGAGAACACAGCTCATCATGCTACGTAAGGGAAGGCCACAAAACATTACCTAATGTTCAGGTGTGTGTTTCTGCAGGAACTTTCTCTTGAGTCCAGCGTGAATTCCTGAAAGACATCTTCCAGTCCCCACTACATATCCCACTAAAATGCTGGTGCACTCCAAGGGCAATCCCAAAGCAGTCCATGCTTAGCAGGGAGTCAGTCCTTGGGACCACCCAGTCTCAGCCCAAGGCTAGTCCCAAAAAACAAATGTGATAGATTTGAGGCCCTCAGCATCAGGATCATTAAGGTTGGGAAAGAATTCTAAGGCCACTAAGTCCAACCATTAACCCAGCTCTGCAGGTCCACCACAAAAATGCAGCCTCAGAATACCAAATGAAAAACCAAAGCCCACAGCTACAGTAAGTCACAAGATGAGAAAGAAAGCTAGGAGTGACAAAACAAATATCCTGGGTTCCTGCAGCACCAGGGAATCTGGCAAGAAAAATTCATGAGCTCCATTCCCTTAAAAATCTTGCTTAGGAAGCTCTGATTCCCCTCTTCACATCATAAAATTCTCCCTGCCAGGAGGGAGATTACCATCTTGCCTGGAGTTTGCCTCCTGTTCAGCGTGGGTTTCTCTGGAGGTGACACATGGACACCCTGGTGGGAATTGCTGCGACCCGAGGGAGCAGATCCATTGGAGAGCAAACCCCTGACAAACAGCTTATTACAGTTAAACTTCGTGCATGCCCACCACCAGAGATCCTCAGGGTGCTTTTGCTTGCCATCAGCAGTGCATTTATCCAAAAAACCCCATGAGATGCCATAAAATAAACCCAACAGCTGTTAGCAGAAGATGACAAATCCTAGATACCTTTTTGTCACATTGTAACCTATACAATTTGCTCCGTGTTTACAAACAAATTTCCACAGAAAAATATTAAGTCCTGGCATTTAGAGAAGCTCTAGAAATTACTCACTCCCCTGGAATTCTGCATGACAAATGCAGACTATGTTTCTACTCCTAATAAATGTAGCTAGAGCAAAGTTTCATAAACATTCTTGAGATTTCTTCTGTAACAGCTTTATTTTGGCTCCCCACTTTTCCTGCTTAAACAAATGGTAAGGTTGGCTGATATTGTCAAAATACAGCACTTCTCATGAACCAAGAGTCATTTATTAATGTAATTTATTGAGTTGGCATTGTAAAACATAAAATCATATTTTTACACTGAGACTCACACACACTAAACAAACAAGCAAAAAACAGCAAAAAAACCTCTCCTCATTACCCCAAGCTAAGAATATTTCCTTTTAAAAGTCAAATTATTGCCATTGTGGATCTGTGAGTAAGATTATGTGCTTCCAGAACTGGCCTTTCAGAGGCCAACAGGGTAAGTGTTAATGAACCGTGCAATGTTGTGTAAGAACAGAACAGATGTTTGCACAGCCATCAGGTAGACTTTTGCTTATATAAATGCACCAGAGTAGATAATACCTAATACCTTTCTCATGGCTTAAAATAACCTTCCCACTAAAAATACAAACAGGCTGCCCCCCAGTTGTGAACATGCTTAAAATCTAATTAATACACAGCCAACTGCAAGCTCACCAAACTGCTCAGGCAGGGTCGAACCTGTCACCTAGTGTCACCTCTTTCATGACACAGTCTTAATCTCCTCCTTTGTCCTTCTATTGCAGTTTTTGCTCTAAAGGTTTCTGCACTAAAAAAGTGGGGAGGTGAAACCATAGTTCAATTCAATTTATTTTTATATTGCCTCTCATACAAAGTCTTTCAAAACTCTTTATAGTGAGAGATAAAATAATCATATAACACTTGCCGAAATTCAGTGCACTGACTTTTACACTCAGGATAAAAGCTACGTACCAGGAAAGTAAAATTAAGAAAATTTAGAAACAGAGAGAGGATTAATAAATACACATTGTTCCTGCACTGTGGAAGAAGAGGGAAGCACATCCCTCTTCTGGTGCATCCATAGCCCTTCCTTTAATTTGGAGGGTTCCAAGATAAAGGGGCTGTTGGACAGGGTGAGAAGGGCATCGCTCAAAGGAGCCCCTTCCAGCTGTGTTGGGCACAGAAACATCAGCCAGTTGTTTTCTTTCATCTGGAAAAGCCAGTTTCCACTCAGAAAACAAGAAAACTTCAGCCTATCCTGAGAAAGGATTGGAAAAATGCACCAGGTCACCCACACTCATCCTCTGACAAACACAAGGCAGGAGCAGCCCCACAACCAGGGAGGGAAAGGTTTTTACAAAGGACCATCAGAAAAAGCAAAAATATTTATGGAAACCCCATTATTGTGTTTAATTTAAATCATTTATAAACACTTAGTGTCCAAAAACATGACCCTATAATAAGAACACAAGTATTCATAAGGATAACCCTGGAACCAGGTACACACCATGTCCTGGCAGAACAACAAGATCAGGAGTCTTTGAACAGAATTTGTTTACTCTGCTATACTCATTAGATCAAGGAAATAACCAGCAAAAAACTGACTCTTAGGCTCCCAAAGTAACTCTACCTCATATCTAAACAAAACCTGAGTATCAGCACGCTCACTCAGTTTATCCCAGCACAAACCTCAAGCAGCACAGGAGAAAAATGCTCCTGAAAACAAACTGATAATTAAAGAAAGCGTGTTGTAAATTCTGTGATGCAGTCTTAAATTGTCATGGTAAAAGTTTAATACATCTTTGAGGTCCATCTATTCTGAAGCCCACACATAAAGAAGCCTGGTAAAAGAGCATCTAAGAAAATATCTGGGCAACAGCTAATATTTCTTCCCACCTGTCTTCATACCCACACCACTCAACATAAGCCACATCTTTATAACACACAGTAAGAAAACACAATATATAGTAACTCATTTTCTGACCTTTTAATATTTCTGCCATTGATTGTCAGAAGTGAGGATGGCTCTCTATCCTAAGGTGATGGATTATTTAATTAACTATTGACCTTTTCAATATCAGATGTTGACAATGAATGCGCTCCTGTGTAAGCTGCCTCTCTGGATGCTGTTCAGTTTTCCAGTGCATGTGGATTTGTCTAAAAATTTGGTTTTTAAGCATAACATCCAAAAACAAGTCAAAGCCATGCATTTGGTGATGAATACTTTTAGGATCTACTCGTCTGAGTTTTGTTTTGAACTGTATTTGTGGTCATACGAACATTAATGGAATTGAGCCTTTCATAGCTAAAATAATTTCTACTGCTTACCTATGACTTAGGTTCCTGGCACGCTTTCAGGACAACTTCTGCACCAAGAAGCAAAGAAGCCAACTCAGAAAGGAGAAATTGTTCATCATCTGTTCACACGGGTCAAGAGACGTCCCAGACTAAAAAATTGTTGCAGTCATTTGATATTACGCTTTGCCTTTGGGCCCAGCAAAGGCTCCAGCCAGGAACATGACATTTACACCAAGCACCTTTAAAAAGAAAAAGCACTTCACTACTTTCCCACAAGACATGCAATGTGAAGCCTTGTTTACACACACAGGCAAACCGACTTAAGACTTTTTCTCCCCAAAATAAAGAGAAAAGATCCAGATCCTCATCCCGGAGACCTGGGATCCCAGTGCTCTGTTCTCAGCAATTACATATTCAGCTACAATATTTTTATAAGTAAACAAGGTATTTTCCTGCACAAGCTTGTTGTTGGAACCAAACACTGAACAAATGATCCATGCCTCCAGGTTGTCAGAGAGATTTACATGTGACTACACAGCAGTTTGGGTATTCCACTGTGATTTCTCTCCAGGACTGAAAGAGCTGATTAATCTAACATTCCTGGTAGAAATCATCCAGTATTTCTCCAGGAAAAACGTTCATAGCCTGGCACACCTTTGTAATAGATATTCTCTTGTGATTTCATCTGTTCACTTAGAAAATACGTATTTGCCAAACCAGGTACCAGAGAGAAGTTTTGGGGGCTTTTTTTTTTTTTGGGGCTTAACAGACAATAATTATCTTCAAGGTGTTCCATTTCCTTAATTATTTTGGTAGCTATATTAACCATAAAACCACATCATAGGAATAATTCCACGATGTAACCCTGCACCAGCAAGTAACAACCAACAAATTTACAAAAGGTATGTCTATAACAAATTTGGGGGATTTTTGAATAATTTTTTTTTTTCTGTGAAACCAGCAGCACACACGGCAGTAAATATTCCTGAGGCTGACAGATTTGGTAAGTGGTTTTAATCAGGAGCTTTCCTTTTGCATCAATCAGCCTTCCGCGCAACCCAGGAGAAACCCCTGCAATATGTCATCAATACACCCGGATCGCAGAGCTATAAGTCTGATTTTTTGTGATGTTAATACAATATTATGATAGATATCTATTAGTGGGGAGAGAGGAGCAGCAGACAGACTCCAGCTCCTCTGACAGCAGCTGCTCTTTCTTTGTCAGTGTCAATCCGCGCCGGAATCGCGGGGAATGAGAGGATGTGACAGGAGAGGACCGCTCCAATTATGGATGAAGGGATACTATCTACTCCCACTGGTTGATGTGATTTATTCGACGGTCCTTCTGCATTTATAGAGCAGCAGATTGTAGCTGCTTATGAAGTGACAAATAGTGCTCAATGACATTGACTGACTTGTCTGATCAATTTAGCTCGTCTGAAAAGTAGCCGTGAATTGCTGTCCTTGCTGAATGACGGCACGAACGATCCCAGCTCAACTTTACCCACATGAAACCTCAAATACCATTAGAAAAACTATTAAAGAGGACTCCTTTTAATCAAATAACACAGCAGTTATTTGATTGATAACAAGGAGTGAAAAATAGAAACCTTTCCCACAGCTTTGCTTTGGAACACACCTCACTTAGAGAATGCTTTGCCTTCGAGACAATGTCAGGAGAACATTTTTATCATTTTGTAAGTTACTGAATATTTGATATATTTTGGTGGAGGAGTGATGTATCTGATGGAGGGGAAACAAGAGAAGTTTTCTTGCAAGAACCAACAAAGCAACTTTCCATGTTTTCTAGAAAAGTTGCCAACTGTCCCAATTTTATTGAGCCTTAAGTCATTAGATTAGTTTTAAAATTCAGGGCTCCTGGAATCTGGCGATGATGTAATCCAGCTTTTATATTAAAATCAAGATGAAAAAGAAAAAAGAAATTCCTTGTCCTGTGGCCAGAAAGCAACTTAAAACTGTGATTTTAGTGGTCGCAGTACAACCAAAATCCAAAATAAAACTGGAAGCCAACTTACAAATACTGAAGGGCTTTTGTAAATTCTGAGAAGCAACCTTAGGACTACTGGAGCCTGGCAGGACTTTTTAGGACTTGGGTTTGACAGCACAGGAATTTCTTAGAAGTCTGGCTCATTTTGATAGAGCCATTGCATTAATTCCTCAATACTGAAAACTGTCAAACTCTCAGTTGGAAGCCCTCCTGGCAGAGGGAGTTGGGAAATGGGGAGAGGTGGCAGAGCCAGGCTCTTAGGTGCCAGAGAATTCCCACTTCTTTCCTGAGACCCAGCACAGCCCTTCTAGGAAAGCTGGAATTACATGTTAAGGTGTCATTTGGCATAAGCAAAGGCCTCACAATAATTCCTTTAAAGAAACACTGAATTAAAAACCATTGAGAAACCATTAACAATTGTATTTTATCTAGCATTAGATTAGTATTTTTATAAAGTCACAATGTCACATCGCACCTTATAAATAATGCTTATGATATTTCTTATATTAAGCAGGCACAGGAGTTGCCTGTGAATGGTAATTCCATGTATAAACATATACAAACTTGTGAGGGACTCTACACACACATATCAATATATATATGGTCATAGCACGAATAAATCAATGTCTGCATGTGGGGGGTGCATGTGCGCCGTTCATTATATATTACAATATTAAACTGTTATCCATGCACAAGTATATTTATGTATATATTTCAATTTATTAGAGCTAGGCAGGCCTTTACAGACTTAATAAAGTGCACCAGCATTATAAGCCAAGAACCATTTTTCCCTTTCCCTGTATTATTCAAATTTATTAAACAATATTTCACATTTGTTTGACACAATGTCAAACTCGGGACTCCTAAAGAACTGCTGCAGCTTTGGAACTGTTATGCTTTCTTGGACTTTAATCATTTTTGGCAAGGCTCCATTTCCTGTCAGAAAGTGAAACAGCTTAGGAATGTCATTTTCACGAAAGAAAACAGAGAGAATCCGAGAGGAAGTTCTCCTCCACTCCAGAGCCCCTAAGATACTCAAACACACTCGCAGGAGGGCTGGAATACATCAAACATTAGCAGAGGGAAAAGGACACACTTTTCCCACATTAAAATACATGGATAAAGTTGAACTTTTGCTAAAAATAGTTCCCATGACTAATCCTATTAAGTTTTTAAAAAATTGGGCCGTATCTCCCTTGAAGTCAAATTGTTTTTTAACTTTAGAATGACATTAGAAAAAGACTCTAAAGTGCCTTTGCTTAAGTCAAAGCCCCTGGAAGATTATTTTTTCTTTTCTGTTTTTTTTTCTTTTTTTTTTTTTTTTTTTTAAGCGAGATATGAAAAATGAGCACAGGAGCATAGATCACTCTTCTAAAAAGGCAATTTACCTATTGAAGAGGTGAGGAGGATCAGTCTCTCCCAGATCATCGCTGGTGATTTACTGTTTAAAAGAGGCTCCCTACAGAGGGAAGAGGTTCAAGGGAGCAGGCATGGACTAACCCTTCCAAGGGCCAGCTCAGTGCCTGCAGGAGCTGAGCACAGCCAAAGAGGCAGGGATGGAGGAAACCCTGTAACTCTTTTGGGCAAGAACCACCTCTTTCCTTTGATCAGAAGGCTGGTTATGTAAAATCCACCTTGACTGCTTGTTGTGATGGGGAAACAAGTAATGGCCAGATGGATTTTGAGAACACAACCCACACCCCAGCAGAAAAAAACCCTGCACCAGGAAAAGTTAGCAGTTCCCACCGCATCGTGGCCACGTTGGCAGTAAATAGAACTAAGGGCTTCTGACAACCACCAGATCCCTGTACAATTTATGAATCCTATTTGAAGCTCATCTGAGTGCTTTTCTGGCAGACCAAACACTTCCCAAGGTTTACGCCACCCTTGTTTGTCCTAACATCCCAGACAGAAATCCCAAGCTATGGTAATGCCACGGTTGTTTCAGTGGGAAAGCAGAAGGAAGTTGGCTGCAGAGGAGGGTGAGAATCCATTCCTAAAGGAAAAGCCATTTGCAACAGGATGCTGAGATAAAAAGGATGTTTATCTCATTCAAGGAATTTGACCTAAATCCAAACAACACTCACACACAAGAAGGAAAGGCAGGTAGGTTTATCTATCACATTCTCCCTAGAATTGGGTTAAACACCAAGTGGTGGGACTTAAGAAGCCTTGCAAATGTCTTAGCCCTGGTTGCTTTGGTTGCAATATGTGTTTTAACCTGTGTGTTACAAACCCCAGTGGGACAGGCTGTCCTGGGGTCCAGATCAGTGAGGCCAAGCTGGGAGGACATTCCAGAACTGTGATCCACAGGATCCAAACACAGGAAAAGAGCACCCAGCTGACAAAAGCTGAACAAAGTGTGACATGGTCAAGGAAAAGGTGGAATCCTAAAGCGGAAAAATAAGACCTATATCTGTGCTTTGAAAAGAGTGCATGCTTCTAACTGAGTCACAGGATCAGAAATTGGTATTAATGAAATAAGAAGGATGTCAGAGAAGGAAAAATAAAATTAAAATAAATCAATAACTCTCATAGCAATAAACTTGCACTTTCTACAGTTTCTGGGATTTTTCTCCTATGGATAGATGAGCACAGAGCACAAGGGGGTGAGGAATGGAACAGTCACAGGAGTTTTCTTCTTCCATAAGCCTTCGCATGTCCCTGTTTGAATTCATTCCCCATCTACCTTCAGCTCAGCACTGGACAAGGAGCACAAACCTCCCTCAGGTTTGTACAGGCACACAGGCATTCCCTTAGGGAAAGCAAAGAGAAGAGCAGGTAGTGGTGGGAAAACCACCCCCACTGCATGTGCTTTTTCTCTCCATCTCTTGGGCAGCTGGGTCAGGTACGATGGGGTGGTCCCAGCATGTCCCCCACACACCAGGGGACTGTAAAAACTCTCAGCATCAGCCTCCATCTGCTTGTCTTGAAGTCGTCCCCCCCACCCACACTTCCATAGCAGCTGAGTGAGGTCAATCCCCAAACACTTGTGAACATGGCGCTCCTTCCCACCCCCTGAAGCCCCTCTGGCAGCATTGTTTTCTTTTCAGCCCCCAGCTGAGCTTTCATGGTGCTCTCTGATGTTCCTGCAAGGAATAACTCATTCCCCCAGCCCAAACCTGTGCAAGAGGTACCTTTGCTCTTCCAATTATACCACTTCCAGTCACTCTGACAGCATCTTTTTCCTCGGACCAGCCTTGCTGCTGAATCCCCGATTCCAACCCAGCACATGGCATTTGTTTGTTGTCAAAAGTATAACTTGGTGTTTGCACTTACAATAACGTCTTGCAGCATGTTAGTCACCGAGGAACATTTCCAGTCATTTTTTTCCAGCACAGACTACAGGTTTCCATGGCTATATTCCACAGGAAAAAAAAAAAAAAGAAAAAAAAAAAAGAAAGAAAGAAATTCCAATTTCATGTGTAGATGAAATACTTCAAAGTCTCAAACACTCAAGCCATCACTAACACATGCAATAATATAAACTGGAATGAATTTCCAGGATGTAGTAGGCTGAAACTCAGCTTTCAGAGTAGCAGGGTTGAAGTGAACTTTGACACCAGCCCTCCCCATCCTCTCTCCCCACACCAACTTAATCCTTCTTACCTCAGCTTCTCATCATGGTTGGCCCAGTCTCAGAGCAGCTGGCAATCACCAATTAACACCAGAGCCCATTAATGTGTCCAAGTTAGAGTCAGTCTGCACTCCCAAACCATCACCATAGTATCAGTTTATACTGCAAACTCATGAGGTCAACTCATTACACGCTCCTCCAAAAATCTCCCCATTCCTCAGCACCCAGTCTTCATTCAAGCTCATCTTTACCATCACTGGATTCTGGATACTTCCCTGCATGTAAGGCAAATATAAAGTCATTTAGGTTGGGAAAGTCCTCTAAGATCATCAAGTTGAACCATCCATCACTGCCAAGCCCACCACTAACCCACGTCCCCAAGTGCCATATCCACAAGTCTTGAATCCCTCCAGGAACGGGGACTTAAACAGATTCTGTGATAAATCATTGTTAAAAGTTCTGTTTGTATTGTTGGACGAGTCTTCCACTTGTACTGGGGGGAAGGACTCTGGAGAGCTAAATCTATACCTGGAGCTATACTCCTATTTTTCTCTACAGTTAAATATATATAAGGACTTCCTGAATAAAAATTCTTCTAATAAAAACTTTTTAAAAGGAAAAAACCTCCACAATAAACCACAATGTTAACTAGCTGTTAAACAACGATCACCATTCTCATTCTTCTTGATAAACTGCCTCACTTAAATCCCAGCCTTTCTCCACTCCTGTTGCTATAGGTGCCTCTCAAACAGCAGTTCACACATTACACTGGGCCCTCCTTCCTTCTGTCCCAGCCTGGTACCTCCTCCAGGGTGTCACATGCAGCCATCCATTCATCTTCCCTTTTTATCAGCTTACTGAGCCATTCAGAGATGGGAAGAGCTTGGTGAGGCTTCCCCCCTTTTTTGTCCTCCCCCCCAATTTCCATTTATATCTAGATTTTTCCGTGCCCAACACAACCTAATGGGCAGGAGAAGGCCTGAGCCCAGATTGTTTAACAATGCCTTGAGGGGCTTATTCACCGAAGTTCGATGCTCTGACGAACAGCTTGCTGCAGCTCTAATGGTAAGGCATATAAAATGCATCATACATTAAATTTAATGTTGCCTCATTAGTCTTAATTAGATTCCTACATTACACCAGGATTATAGTTTCTTCGTGTTTATGTTTGCTCCTAAAATAAAGTCTACACTAGACAACAGTTTGGTGTACTTTCTAACCTTTGAATAAATATGCCCTGAATGAATACCTATGGATATTCTTAAGCTTGAAGAAGCAGAAATTGGGTGGTGTTACAAATGCCTTTCAGACAGAGACTGCTTAGGGTCAGTTACAAAGGAATATATTTAAAGGGAAAAAAAATAGCGTGCAAATATTAGAAATTACCTTCTATTTTAAAGGGTGAAGGGAAGGGAAAGGAAGGGATTGTTTGCTTCAAATAAGTGATGGCTTTTCCATTTTTATGGATGCTTTGATAGATTGCTCTCATACTAATTAATTTTGTCTTCTGGATTAGATTTTCACAGTTTATTTACTTTCAGTTGTAAAATCTGTTTCCAAGTGACGCCACTAATTCATCTTTGGAACTTGGTTCCAAACACCAGCAGAGCTCATCCCATGATTAGTCAAAATGACCTACACCAGGACCACGCATGTCAGAGGTGAACAGGTTTTTAAAATGGAGCACCCCAGTGTTCTTCCTGCAATTAATTTAACAAGCAATTTTAAATTTCAAAAAGTTTGGAAGAAACAGCTTTTTTTTTTTGGTAACATCCAACTGAAGCTTGAGTGGTATAAACATTGAAAAGGTAAAAGCTAGTTTACCAAAAGAAACCATTCTTAATATTTTGGCTCAGATCTTGCCATGAAATAGTTCAGCCTCTTGAAGCTATTTCCCTCCCAGCACAAAGTGCAATTCATGCAAGTCCATCTATTTCTTTCCAACTTATTTGTCCAAGAGCCCACAGTTGTATAGGAGCATAGAGAAGCCAATTAAAATTATTACCAGTTAGTATTCTGCTGATATTTTTAAGATTATTTCCTTTCATGTTCCATACCATTAATTTGATAAAATTTAATAAAATTTCATTTGAATTTGCATGTGGCCTGGTTCTTTAATTAGAATTTGAAGAATATTATTGAAAAGACAGTGCAAATCTGTACATTTCATTTGCTTAAGGGTTTAAAACAAATTATTTTGTTCTGTTTGGATTTGCCCTTTTCAGAAATCTTTGCACAAAAGTGAGCATTTGAGGTTTCTTAATATTTCATTGGTCCTACCAGGTACACTAAAATAACATTATTTCCTCTGAGATAAAACAAGCACACTTTGGCTTTGAGAAATCCTTTCCTTGGCTCAGGAAATGGGGAAAACGCTTAGGAAAATTTTCAAGAACTATCTGGCTTTAAAAGTAGATCAAAGTTTAAATATTTGTTTCACAGACAATACTGAAGCAATTATTTAAATGGCGAAGAGTGCACATGTACTGACTTTGCTTAAACTCAAATTTAAACTTTTCATCCATCTATACTACAGTAGCACGTTTTCCTTAGGAATGACATCTTGGGAAAGGCCTGTACAACACGAAAAGGAAAAGGTTTACATTTTCTAAAATCCCCTAATCCTCCCTTTTTGCAGTCTCTCCATAAATTGTTACCTTTTTCCTGAGGGGATAAAAAGCTCAGTGGTTTCTTCGGTTCCTGGGGCAAACTGCAGCTACGGAACAGCTTAAATCCCAAACAAACCAACCAAAACGCCTGAAACACAGAAAACTGCCATTCTTCATTGTGAATTCAAAGAATAACAAAATCTATCAGTAAATATGGATGAGGGCCATATCAATGGGCCATGGATGGATTCACAGGAGGAAGGAGGACTGGATGTACTAAGGACATATCTTTAGCAGCTAATATAATGTATAATTACAGCCCAGTGCCGAGCATCTGATAGAAATTTGGGAGAGGAGGGGTGAAAAAGCAGTTACTGGATGATGATCTGTTATTTAGAAACTGATGCCCAGGAACACACACTTACTTTTATCTAAAAACCACACCAAGTGTTTCAGAGCGGGTAAGACTTAACAGAATTGTTTCTTTTGCCAAAAGGCCCAAGAAAAGTCAAGTCGGTCTCTTGCGTGGGTTGGCTGCAAGGCAGGATGCAGCCAGGCAGGATACATCCACCTCCCTCCACCCTGGCTCATACAACCTCCAGCAAAAAATAATAGATGCTGCAGGAAGGCTGTGACTTTTTGTCTTTTTATTGCCTTACTGCCGTGGCCTGCTGGCAGTAAGGACGGCCAACCATGCTGGGCTTCACTGGGAAAGGCTCCCAGCATGGCTGGGACTGGATCCATGGAGAAGGGGAGCGTGTGAACCCCAGGCACCCCACGCTGCAGAGCAGACCTCCAGATGTTGGAAGAGCAGTGTCTCCTGCTCGGCGAGCGATGGAGGAGGCAACGAGGGTGGTGATCCTGCCGTGGGGAACAGCTCTGCTCTGCAGAGCTGGCAGGAGATGAGAGGTACGTTGTGCTCTGCAAAGAGCTGCAGCAACTTCCTCCAGAGCAACAGGGAGCTGAGCAAAGGGCGGCTGTGCTGTAAATCACAGCTCCAAGGCTTCCACAGGTGAGGCACAGCTGGGCAGGGTTCTGCACACTGGGATGGAGCAGGCAGGATCTAGTCCAGGCCATCGCTGTGCTGGTTGAATCCAGACTTTTCATTTTACTGGTTCTGTGTAAGGGGGATCTGCCGCCTTCCTGCTGGATTTCTCTGGAGACTTAAAGAAAGCTCTGGGACAACACCCAGAAGAGGATTAATTATTTTATCCTGCCTTCCCAAACAAGGTTCGAGCGTTTCCGGGATCAGCCGCGCTCCTTGCATGCACATGAGATGTTCTGGCAGGGGCGCCTCAGCCCGATTTGGTTTGAGTGACAAAAGTTAATTTTATTGATGCACAGCCTTCTGTGATGCTAGGTAGGAGGTCCGACCATGCAAATCAAACTGCTTCTCCCAAAATATCCTGGTGATTGATAATGAGGCAGTGATGCAGATTTTTGACACTTTTGATCCTACCACAAGCAAGCGCTAAATTTAGCCCCAGGAATTTAAAAAGCTAATGCCACGTTGCTTTAAAAGCAATCAGTGAAAGATATATATAGTTTAACAAAGTCCAGTGTTATTCAATAGAGATTTATTTTTTTCAATGCCAAAACAAAGCTGTAACAAGCAAGATTTCAGAGGTAAGGGGGAAAATTAACTTGAAACAAGCCTACATATTGAAAACTGTCAAATATGCTATTTAAGTTTAATTTCACTTCTAGTGGAAAGGCTATGCATTGTATTTTGATTTCACTGTTGTATATCTACATATATATATATATATACATCAACTATTCTGCAAGGTGTATAAGGAACATATCCAGAAGCATTTGAACAAGGAAGATGACTGACATTTACAAGAAAAGCCTTTATTATATGTCTATATTTTGTTTCATTAATCATGCATGTTCATTAACCAATCATGTTAATTTATTATGCACTGTTTGAAGACATGTTGCATTACAATAGTGTCATTGTCACTTTGATCATCTAAAGATCTCACAGGATGACATTTCCAACCAGACGACCTGGCTCCTCTGTACGTGCTGCATGAATATGTACTAGAGACTCTGAAGTGTTAAAAAAAAGGAAAAAAATCAACAACAAACCTGCAGTGCAACAGTGTTTGCAAGATACAGAAATTAATTATGTAGCTTAAAGATAACAACCCACAAATTAGGTAGAAATATTCAGGTGAAGTGATTTGCACATGATTTTAATAGTGGATAAGCACCAAACAGAGATGCTATTCATTTTGTCATGTAATATTTGATCATTAAGTGTTTTGCTAGGTTGTATCAGGCTCGATCTACACAACAATCTGAAAAACACACTCTTTACAAAACAACCTAAAAATGTTCTCAAAGGTCTGGTCTTTCATCATTACCAGCTATTGCATTTATATAGTGAGAAATTAAATATTTGTTTATCAAAAGACAGTTAGAGGCACCACCACCACAATGCAGCACTTCCTTTATCCTTAGTCTAAGGTCACTGCAAGAAATGTTGTGAACCTGAGCAGTAGATAGAGTCTGATTTTATGGAACCAAGGTTTACAACTTCTTCACTGCTCATTTCTGCCTTCTATTGCACCTTTCATAAACCTACTGATTAATATCAAACAGTGAACAACTCTGACAAGCAGGATTACTAATCCAACATAACTGTTTATAGTGTGAATGAAAAAAGTGCTCCATTTCCAGCCACTGCACTTAATAATAAATTCCTGTTGTACTTAAATTTTGAAGGGATTACATAACTGTCAAAGTTCCTTTAAATGTTAAGGGTAGTAATCATATTAAAGACATACTATACAGTAGTGAAAGCAAATGTCAGTTTAGCTATTATTACCGTATTTGCATGGAGTTTGGAAATATTGGACCAGATTCCTAAACACGTCACGTTTGGGCTCGTTGTGGCTGAGCAAAGAGGAAAAGGAGCTGCAAACCAACCCGGCCAGTCGTGCTGTGATCCTGTGCCATATAAGGGTCAGAAAAAGGAGTTTCACGTGCCCCAGCACAGCCACGGGGCTGTTCTGGATTCCACCAGCTGAAACAGGACCACCAGGACAATTGTGCCAGAGAGATGGAGGGGAATGCCACGCATTCCTCCTCCCGCGCTCCCTCTTCCGCTGCACATACTTCATGTGAGGGAGCTGCTTGATTGGCTCAATACCATCCCAGGGCAGCTCTGAAGCACCCACTTAAGACATGCTTATGACAACTGTGACCCTCTTGGGCATCCCTAAGACAGCCAGAGCCAGGAATCTGGTGCAAACAAAATCAAATATGCAGATGCTCTCCGTGCGGTCTTTAGATACCGTTCCTCCTGACCTCTGCTATTTGGCTTAAACGTATTAAACACCCTGGAGTCAATTAGTAACAAGCAACACTATTAATTGTCCAGAGGAGATTAGGCTTAATTAATTAAACTACTAAAAAGTAAAATTAAAAAACAAAAACAAACAAAACAAAAGCACAGCAACAAAACCCCCACCAAACAGACCTCCAGACCCAACGAAGACCTAGATCTCAGATTGCACTCTATATTTACCTCCTTCCCTGCACTGGAATCATTTGTAGGATTAAAACCTGAGCCTGGCACCTCCCCACGCTATGATTATTGGCAAAGAAACAATTCTTTGACTGTCTTCCAGTACTCTTTTAAAGGATTGGGGTTATTCACGCAGAGCCACACCCCACATCCAGCAAGACAAGAGGAATGCTTGCCCGTAGAAGTTATGTGCACGCAATGAAACCCTTGTTCCCAAGTTAGAAATGGGACCCCATTATTAGCATTCCTGATATTCATAGCACTGCTGGCGTTCCATAGCACCGAGCAGGGCTCAGCCAGCAGCCTCAAGGAAAAAAAAAAAAAATCTAACCTTGAGTTTTGTGTCATCATGAAAACAATTAATTTCAGAATTACTTACCTGCAGTGTCCTACTGCAGTGTTTGCTTTGAGAGAGAGGATTCCAGCCATAGTCCCACCCAAAAGATGGATGCCAGTGATGCCACTTGGTGCTGATGTCCTGGAAGATCATCAGTGCTGAAATCCTTCCTCCAGTTCTCCCTGAGTTGTGTTTCTTGGAAGTGCCCCACTGACACACTGCTTCACCAGCAAGCTTTGCCTTATAACAAACAGAATAATGAAAATGTAAAGAGGAGCAACATAACTGATTCACTGCACATCCAGAGATAGTTACAGCATATTTCATACCTAAAGATTAAGTATTGTCTGGTAACCTACACAGTGGTGGGTGGAAAGCAGTCTCCCATGGCTCAAGAATCCCTGAGATGTTGAACATTTTCCTCTACAAATGCAAAAATTCAAAACATTTGCCAATAATACACGTGTAAGAATAGAGATGTCTCTGGATGGGGTCTAGAGAAGGTCAAATTGCTTTGAAACATCATCTCCTTTTTTTAGGATAGATATCACTATGGCAGTGATAAATATTTTGTGAAAAATCTAAATAAAGCAGGCTGGATGTTGCATACTTAGAACGGGTGTCACTAAAGAAGTTTTTTGGTTTTTTTATTCCCCCAAGTGAATTTTCTGGGAAGGATTTTGGCAACTTTGTCAGTGTGGAAATCACCATGGGAAGCGCGTTGGCCCCAAGGCGTTCGACGACCTACAACGTGTTCCCTGTCACCACGTCTGGCCCCTCTTCATGTCAGCCTCTTCCTTTACAGGAATTTTGAGGTGGCAGAGGAATTGGTCATGCTCCTGTTTCTCAGCATTCTTTTCTGAGAAAAACTATCAAAACAAACTGCTTTTTAATTTTTTTTTTTTTCAGTTAGTGACTATTTTATTTTTTTTTTAAATCTCTGGTTTGGTATTTGCCCACAAATGGAGAAGGAGACCTTGAGGCTCAGCAGATGGTCACCTTAGATGTTTTTCTGAGGGCTGGAAAGGTTCAAAGAGGGAACCCCACGCTCCTTCCCTGGATCTTGATGTCCCCCTGGCCCGTTGACATCTACCATCTAATGCCTGATGACAGGGCAATGGAGACTGCATGTTTCAGCTGTATTTCTAACACTATCAAAGCCCCTTTTCCCTTGTAACTGAACTGTTCTAATTATGCACATTTCCCTTTGCTGTATTCCTCAAGGTCTTGTCTCACCAAATGATGTAACTCTTGATTACAGCTCTTGTATTCAGCTTGTACGACGAGGCTGAAATACTCCTGAACACCTTGATGACAAGTACATGGATTTGCCTGGCAAAACAATAACCACGCTAAAGCTCTTTTAACATCCTGGTTCCTTTGCTGAAAGCATCTGCCTATACTGTCAATTCATCCTGGGCCTCTTGGGTGCCTGGCTCCAGCATAAGCAGGCAAGTCCTATAAATGAATACATGCCGCTGGGGGTAGCACTTACAGTAGAAGAGGATCGTCTCATGAGTGATAAGGGTGACAGAAGTGCAAAGCAGAGCTGAGTGGATCTGGCACTCACACTGTGAGCAACACGGCATCCGTACGGGAAGATTTTCCCACAGAATGACATGCAATAATTTATTCTAAGCCCTTCCAACTTGTGTGTGGTTGTTGTTTTCTGGGGGGTTTTTTTATTTGGTATTTTTTTTTCTTCCCCTCCTCTGTGAAGTTTCTATCTTCTGCAGCTCTTCTCTAAATAACTATTTAAGATGCTGCTGCTAAAATGAAATGCATCCTTTGAAGGAAAAACTAACCCGTCTGACCAAGTAAATAATTACTAGTCAACACTATCCCCACAAAACTACATTCTACAAAAGAGTATCACTGAGTAGAAAAGGATGGTTTTTTATACTAAAAACAATGGTCTAAGATAACAGTTTTAAAAAGACACAATTTTTAACCAGTGGTTATAAGTACACAATTAAAATAAAAATATGCCTCACAAATTTTAAGCAGCAAATGCTGTTTTTCCAGGGACAATGTTGCACCATGCATTTCAACCTCCTAAAGGTCAGAGAGTGAAGGATTTCCACATCACCCAATGCTGTGCAGCACAGAGGAGCAGAAAAACTCTCATCCTGAGCCAGACTGGTTTCCCAACACATCCACTGTAATGTCTCCAACACCAGCCTCCACCAGATGTTTCAGCAGATGCCAGAGTGGATGAAATAAAGGTAGCTGAGGGATAGTCCTTGTCTTCTGGAGGAGATCAAATATGTTCTAACCACACAGGACCTGGAATTAGATAGGTACAGGCACTGTGCCATCTCTACTGAGAGCCATCAATAGAAGTGGGACATCCTCTCATATGCTGCTGCCCTGACCAAAAATTCTGCTGGAATAGGTAGAATCTACTGACCCCGGGGTTTGAAGTCATAGTGCAAAAATCTGAAGACCCCCTGGATACCTGCAGACTTCCTTTTGTCTTTCCCCCAACTTTTCTCATCTCCCCCTCCCACCCAAGTCCTCCCCCTGTTGCTGCTTATCTGCAATGTTCAGCAATTTGGGAAAAACAGCTATAAACTAAACAAAACCCACACATTATTACACTTGCCTGGTTTTAGTCCATGGACTAGAATTTACATATCTTACAAAGATCTGTACTAGCATTTAAAAACCCACATTCCATTTAAATCCAGTCATTCAAGAGCAAAGACAACAAAAAACCTGTACCTTTCCCCTGGAAGCTTTGCTAAGCCTCAAGCCTTTCCTCACGTGTCCATGGGATGTGATCCTCTTGCAGCCTGTGCTCCAGCTGTTGGTGGTTAGAGCAAAAGAGTCAGGGAGTCCAATCCTGCTCTTCAAAACATTTCTGCTTCACTCTCATTCACTTTCTGTCTTCAGCAGACTGGGCAGAGACTGGTTCTTAAACATGCTCCTTTAGACTAAAACTCCCTCCAAAAAATAGCACTGAAAGGAGGTAAGCACTCAGAATTAGTCAGTTCAGTTAGTCTTGATCTTCCTAGGCAGCAACCTCAAAATACAAGCACAGCCTTCAAAACACAAGCTTGGAATGTCAACTAAAGGTCACAATTTTATTATTTTTAAACCAGCTAAGTAAGAGTCTTAAAATTTCTAAACGGAAAAGGAAGAGTAATGATGTAGCAGTTTGAGCTATTTAGCAAGTCTAAAATATGAAAATCCTTTGGAAGTAGGAAATCCATGTGGTGAATGACCAGCTCTCACCTTGGTATAAAGCAGTGGGAAAGGAGAGGAAGAACTTTTAAGAAAAGCACTACAATATCTGCAATAATTGGTGGATTTGAAAGGTGAGATTATCAGAGATAAGAGTCCACCACAGAGATCTGGTGTGGATTTAGCAGTCAGATTCTCCAGGTGGCAATTCTCACAGCACACAACTACAGCACCATAAAAATCACACATAAATTTATATATATATATGTATAGATATATATAGCAAACAGATTTTTAAAAATTACCATAATTAACAACAAAACTGATTTGAGAAACAACCTGTGAGGTGCTGAGCAGGTCTGTTCCATCAGATTTCAGTGATGCTCCCAGGGCATTGCTGCAGGAGCACATGAATCATTGCTCTGAGAATATGCAGATCTTTGTGAGACTGTCTGAACAGATTTCTGTAATACATACGTGATTTTAAAACACACTTTCATTTAGAAGTTCAGTTTTTGTAAGCACATCAAAGCTTTGCAAATGTAGATTTATTTCTTTTAATAGTGCATATTAATAATATTTATATAATTATCACTATTCATATTTGAAGACTCACGAACACAAATTTTTCAAAGATTACTTGAAATTCAAAATGGGGAGTAAAGAGATCCATAATTTAGCGGGTAGAAGTGGGAGTCAAGTTTTCTGGAGCCCAATTTTCTCAGTGTTTAAATATTGCAGAGAATCAATGCAAAGCTCTGAAATGAACTTTGGAAAAACTGTTCATTCCCTTTACTACACTTATCCAATACATAAACTCAATAGGCTAAAATTCATCTATTTTACAAAGATTTGGTGCAGCTTAATAGAGTGCTTTGAGATCTTGTGATGAAAGCATGAACCCAAGTACAAAGTAATATAATAAAGATAGCACCATTAATTAGAATTATTAAAATTCATACACGAAAATCTATAATCTAAGCAGTAGGGACCAAGTTATTCATGGGTGTTTAAAATAAGGAAGAGCATTAAGAATACTAATTTTGACAGTTGAACCCAGCATACCAAAACTGCCCCTTTTGTTCTGTTTAGTCTTTGGGGAACAGAAAAGTTCACACGGAAAGGAAAAATAAGCTGCTCTGTCTATAGTCTTTGATTTGGTTTTTTAAGATGGTCCAGTTAGTAACTCAACAGCAAGTGCTAAAGAAGACTATTCATTCCTGGAGCAACCAGTGGTGTGATGGGGTAAAAGTTGACTTTTTCTTAATTGCAAGGATGAACAACACTCTCGGTTTCACAGGAGGTAGGGGTTGAGATAAGGCTGAGCAAGGAGATGGTTGTGTGGGGCTCTGACCATCCTGAGTGGAAGATGTTGAGTGGAATGAGATTATCTTTAACCTAAACCATTCTGTGACTTTATAGATCCCAGAGAGGGATGTAGTCCATACTCAATCCAGCTCCTTGTGCCTCAGTTTTCAGATTTCAACCCTTTTTGATATTGCCCTCAAGAGAAAAAACACTTCAAATGCAGTTTGCCTGAGCCCCACCTTGGCTGGAGAGATGAAGAACTCTGTGTTCCACCCTGCCACCTCCACCCAGCCAATCCTTACTCTAGCAGTCAAACTCACACATGTAAAGCTCTGCTTGGAGGCAGCAGGATTGTCCAGCGACACTGGGGTCCAAAATAAGCTACAACAATGGCCACATCAGATCTACTGCCAGCCTGGGGACTGTGACTAACTTGCGCATACATTAGCATAAGTTATATAAAAATGAATGTATAAAGTTATATTTATCTGTACTTGTATCTTCTTTGATATGAGTGGATGTTGCTTGTCCACCCACAGCAAAAACTTACAATATTGTAGGCTTATAAATACAGAGAGCAGGAGAGCAAATTACACAGATTTCTCCTAGGTTACGCTTCAGGTGCCCTTCAGGGGACTGAAGTTGTAGACAACAGCAAGGGCTTGTGGCACATCAACAAATTGGCCATCAATGTGGCACCATTTCCAATGCTCATATTCCCATGAATAATGGGATTGGTGTGATAAATAACTTCACTTCTTCACTTTCATTCCCCACTGCATCCAAGGTTCTTGCACCAATCCCATTAATTACAGTACTCTGCCTGCAGTTCCTCTTGCTTTACCCCACTTCAAACTGGACACAAATATGGGAAATCAGGGTCTGAGTTAAATCCCACCGGAAGCTGGTGGCAGTTCTCTTGTTGACTTCAAAGGGAGTGGAGCAGGTCGTCACTGCATAGCAAGTAAGAGGTTCATCAAGATTTATAAACACGATTTTTTGTTCATCTTTTTACTGCCTAACTTCATAATCTCAGCTTCTTGGACCGATGCCATGGATTGCTGTTCTGTAGCTGATTTACAATAAACAGAAGAAAAACTCTGCAAACATGTATTTTACTGCCAGTAACACACACTTCAAATTCCTTCTGTATTTTCAATGAAAAAAAAATTGCTAAAAAGATCTAGAGAAAATACAGTATCTGGCTTAATCCCTAATTGAAGAAGAGTAGATTGTTATGGAGACACAAATTATATTGTACATAATGAATTTCATCAGAATACAAATATAACAATATTGCTTTTTTGCCTTTCAACTAGGGAACATCCTATTTTAAACTTGGGAACCATTTAGCTTTCAAGATTTCTCAAAGTATTTGCAAGGAGACTTGGAATTTCAAAGTAATTGCAAGGGTATGTGAAGCTCAAATCCAACTTAATGACAAAGGGGGAGAGAAACCAAGAAATCTCAATTAGTGTAACCAGCGATAACTAGATTCAGTTTCTGGGTGAACAGTGTCAGATTGGTACAAGGAAACAAAAAACTCATCTAGGAAATATCAAGGTTCTGTGGGAAGAAGGAAAAAAAAGGTCAGGAGAGATAGAATTCAAGTTGCCATTACCCCTCTGAAACATCAGTGCTTAAATTGTGCAAAAATGACTGAACTTTCCTCATTGAGACTAGTTTGATTCATCATTAAATTTTTGCTTCAGAAGTTGCACAGTGGATAAATCTAATACATTTAGTTTCAGGAAGAGAATTAGGAATAAGAAGTCCCACTAAAATACGATTAATCCTTACCTATATTGTGTATATGTATATATTTACAAATACAATTTATCCAGGGAACACAAGCCTGAAGGTAACTGCCTCAGCATATAGAGATATATTTGTAGTTGTTGTTATTCCATGCCCATGCTCTGATCTCTGTAAACACAGGATTAATGAGTTTTCTTGAAACTTTCATTGTGTACCCAATTGAACAAGAACATTTTCTTTGGATAACACAATATAAATTACCTAATTAAGACACATGATCTGTGTAATAAACCCACATATATAAAACATGTGCAGCAAAGAGTCTTTTGGTCCAAATGTGTCAATGGATTTTTATTTTTTTTTAAATTTTCAATTCAAGGGGGAAAAAAGTATGCCACATGTAGACTAACAGTCTCCCAAATTTCCTTTTTCTTTTTTCTCTCAATTACGAGAGCATTGTCGTTACACAAGTCTAAAACAGAGCTCCTCATGCTGGGAGATTCGTGATTTATTTTCAGATTTTAACCAAAAAATGCATGATATTTTCCACTTTAAGGCTTGATACATATCTGTGATGTTTTAAATTTGTAGAGCAGCACTATAGATCATTCTATATCACAATTATTGCTGAATTAAAAAATGTCATTATATGTTCTAAGAATAGCACATAAAATGCCAACAGCTTGAAGTTCCAAAGGAAGAATGTGATCCTTGAGTACATAAAATGGGGGATAACGCAGCAGCAGAGTGTTGCTGTCTCCTCTGTGTACAGCACTGGGGAAACTAATAGAAAACAAAACCAAAAAAACCCTACCAAACTAAACCCAAAAATACCCAGTTCTGCAAAAAATGTAATAAAATGTCTGGCAAAACCCTATAATTAACTCAGGGGAGAAAAAAAAATAAAAAAACTTCAACTTTTAAGAGTCGTTACAGACTTAAACTCCACCTGTTTCACTTACAAAAGAGAAGGATTTTGATTAAATTTAAATTTGTTAAAGCATAAATAATAAGAATCAAATTCTGAAGGTGATACAGTTCAAGAAATTTAAGTGAGAAATATTTTTATACCGAAAAAAAATTACCATAGAACAACAATTTTTTTTTCCCGAGGAAGAATGTACCTTGAGCTGAGTCTTTAGGAACTATTTAAGTTGAAGCATAAATTGGAAATACCATGGTAATATTAGTGAACAAAACTCTATGGCCTACAGATCAAAGGGTCAGACTGGTCCCTTCTGACCTTTAAATATAGGAGCAGCATTTTATTTAGGGCTTCTGCTCTTTGTATTCTGTTAGTCCTGAGAATTCCCAGCCACAATTAAACTCTGCATCCTGGAAGGTCCCAAGCAAACAGACACATTTCATGAGTTGTCCCCAAGAGTTTACGGCCTTTAAGCTCAGTTTTGCAACTTGCAGTGAATGGAGTTCCACACAAACGGGATCATTTTCCCAAATTCAATGATAACACAATGCTGACTTTTATTATAATGGTATTTCTTTCTTGTTGCCATCACAATATTTGGGAGTTTGGCTGCATTCCTTGCTAAGTGGCCTATTCTGTTCTGCTCGTATGAGACTCCAAATTGCCATTTAAAATTCCCAAGTTTATTAACTTCAACCTCCTGGTGCCAGCTGTTTGAGATGACAAGCCAGGAGGCAAGAAGGGCTACATGATGGAACACGACATGTCCATGTTCCTGGAAAATACACTGGAGACTCCTCTCTTTGATCTGACCTCTCCAACTCAGAAATGTTCATTATGTTGGCCAGACAGATTATTTTGTCATCATAAGGCCTTAAATGTTTCCAAGTTACCCAGGGAAAGATTCAGTAATGTTCATTTTGGCATATCTGAGCTAATGGGGTGTCCCAGCCTCAGTTAAAGGATCACAGAATGGTTTGGGGTGGAAGGGACCTTTAAGGATCATCTGGTTCCAACCCTTCTGCCGTGGGCAGGGACACCTTCCACTATCCCAGGTTGCTCCAAGCCCTGTCCAGCCCGGCCTTGGACACTTCCAGGGATCCAGGGGCAGCCACAGCTTCTCTGGGCACCCTGTGCCAGGGCCTCACCACCCTCACAGGGAAGAATTCCTTGTTAATCTCTAATCTAAACCTACTCTTGGCAGAGGAAGCCATTCTTTGCATCCTCTCCCTTCATCCCTTGTCCTCACTCCCTCTCCAGCTCTTCTTGAGCCGCTTTGGGCCCTGGAAGGGGCTCTGAGCTCTCCCTGGAGCTTTCTCCTCTCCAGGTGAGCAACCCCAGCTCTCCCAGCCTGGCTCCAGAGGGGCTCCAGCCCTTGGAGCAGCTCCATGGCATCCTCTGAACTTACCAGCAGCTCCAAATCTTTGCACACTGGGGACCCCATAGCTGGATTCAGTTCCCTTCTGTTGGAACCGCCACACTGTCCAGGTTTCTGCTGTCCCTTGGAGGTCTCATGGTGATGAACGTGCTCCTGGCTACTGGCCAGGAGTTGCACACCCCATGTTTCAACAGCACAGTTCATGTCCCCAGAACTGTTGTATTTCTGCTCACCACAATAGTTACTAAAAGCTTGTGCTCCAGACTGGTGGGATCCAGCTTCAATTTTTAGCACACTATTTTCACTGCATCCTACACCCAGCCACAGCTTATCTATCATTTGATTCTGACAGATACATATTTTATATTTTGACAAGCTGCCCACTTGACTGCTTTCCTGTGACATCATCTTATCTCTGAATGTACCAACCTGTTAATAACTTCATTTTCTGGTTGAATTTTTCCAAATTAAATTAAGCAGGCGAAACATGTTAAGCTCACCAAGTCCTCTTAACACTTCTGCTGAAGGGCATCCTCTGATAGCTTGATTTTGAAAAGGGCAGCTTACAACCTGTTCAGAGAGGGATCTAGTCCAAAATATCAGGTTTCTGGAAGGTAGATTTCTCCCTCGGCTAAGAAATATAAGAAGGACAAAACACACAAATTAAAAACAAAAATTAAACTTTTGCCATCTGATACCCGATATTCTAAAAATTATATTGTTATTTAATGGTACTTGAAGAAAAGGCTTATGAGATAAAAAGAAGCAATAAAATCTAACAAACTAATTTTCAAGTTTTCTGTTATAGATAGAAAGATGGAAGTTAAATATAGTTCAGTGGTAGCATGAAATGATTTTCTATCTATCTTGTGACAATAAAAATCAGCAGAAACTTTTCCTTCGTGTTAATTAAAACAATTTTAGGGGAAAAAATCTTCTTCTTGAAAATACTACATAGCAGTAATTAAATATGGGCACTTTCATACTTATTCCATAATTAGCTTTTCTGTTGAAGCAATACTGCACTGGACATGAAATCACAGGACAGTGACAAAATTTAATTGGATAACACGGACACAAAATCAGAAAACCAGGCTCTTTTCCCAGTTGTGGAGCTCAGAACATTCCTTCCCATTCTGTGCCTCAGTCTGCTGCCATTTAAATTGAAAATGCTGCACCAAAAGAAAGAAAATCAATATGAAAACATAGCACAAGTTATTTTTTTTCCAGTTGTGCTACAATGTGAAACAGAGCACTCTGGGTTCCTGAAGGTTTTCAGTGCACTTGGGTTGCTTCAGAAATAAAATTTGGCATTCACTGAGCCACGATCACAATTCCTGACCCACTTGGCTGCTGCTGGTGAAGGAGGAGTCCAAAGGAGCAGAGCCACGCTGTGCCCAGAGGTGAATCAGCATCTCTGGCCACCATCCCACCCTGGGGACAGTCCCAGTGCTGGCCCTCTGCACTCCAGACACATCCTGGCTTAGGGAAAGGGTTTGGGTACGTGCTCATATAGAGCCACCAGGACCATGGCAAGGGGAAAGTCCAAAAACTCAACAGTTCAGCACCAGAAAGGAGCCCAAAGTCCCCAATCCCTTCATTTTCTCCATGTACCTGCAACCTGCTCTGCCCTGAGAGGAGGGATGATGAGCTGTTGATATTCCCCTGGACTCACAGCTTTGGAAGGCTGCTCAGAGACCTGAACTGCACAAAGACCCCCAAATAAATTACCACTGCAGTGGGACTTTAGCTTTTATAGATTGCACTGCTCCATGTACCTGAATATTTCCACTGAGGGCCAAAATCCTCACTCCAGACAATCCAAGGAGATGATAACTTATCTCTTACAGGGTGTCAGACTCCAACAGGGGGTTCTGAGAACACAGTGGATCTCGTTGGGCTTTGTACCAGCAAAGATGCTGAGTGTGAGTAATGCCACCCACCACTGGAGAAATGTGACAGAACCTGTCAGAGCCTCTCGAGCTCAGGCCTTTCCTACCCCACTTCTCTCCACTATGAACTTCTAAACCAACTTTATATTTATTGGAAAACACATTAAGACACAAAAACCTGAGTTATAACAAATATTTTTGCTTACCGACACTAAAACAAATTTCCTATGATGCTCTCACTGGCCTGATTCCATCCATCATATTCCTGAAACAACCCAAATTTAAATCATTGAGGGTTCTGCCTAGAAAGGAAGTTCAGACTTGAGGCAGAAGAAACCTGGGACCAGAAATCAGCTATAGAAAAGGCTTTTAAGCAGAGATCTACTACTGGGTAGCCACATACAGCATCTGAAATACATGCTTATTGTATTGGGGAGTGGAAAAACCAATCTGTAACTCCAACTTGTTTGGAATAGATTTAATTAGAACTAATACAAATGCATCTTTCCTACATGGTTGATCTAATCAACAGTGGCAGGTTTAATTACAAGCCTATTTAAGGTGAACATATTGCATTACCGTGGAAAAGATGCATTATTTTACATTGTAGGTGTTCCTCCTACTCCTCTATCTGTCACACAGGCAGTGCCTTTAATAGCTGTTAATGTAATGTCTCTTTCTCCAAGCTCCATTTTTTTTAAGTTTTTAAGCAGAATCCAATGGAATCCAACCCAAATCTAATAACTGCAATCTATTTTATTTTTTTTTTCCTTGCTATTTAGTTTTCACCACAAAGAAAATGACAGGTCTAATATGAGGCTCCTGAAATGTAGTTACATCTAAGCTTCAGTGCTCCAGAGCACATAAAATAAATATATGATCAATGAAATGAAACATGACAAAATGTTTCATATTGATGTTATTTTTCTTTTCAAAACGTCTTTTATGGTTAATGCCCTCAGTCACTTTTTCCATACATTTTCTTTTTTTGTAATATATAGCTTTCCTAGTTCTGATTTCAAGTTCAGGGTGCCTGGGGAGAATTGGAAGATTTCTTCAAACCAAGGCTGTTCCTTCAGCCTTTCACATGAGAAAATTGTTAGGCGCATTAAAGTATTCCTGACTATGTTGCATTCCTTTGTTCAGAGTGAGTTTTGGGAACACATCCTTTTCTCATTATATTTCCATAAAATATATTTGATCTATTCTATTCTTAGAATACCTCTGATGTGGTCTGTGAATGGAGCACAGTATAAAAATATTTCTTTTTTTTTTTTTTATACGAGACAAAATGTTTCCATTTCTTAGACACATAAAAAGTCACTATATAGCACTCCACGAAAGTAAAACTTTACAGAGAGTGTTGGTGCAACTCGGCACAGATCTCAACAGCAATCCATCCTCACAGCATCCAGTTGTAACTTGGAACCTCATCAAATCCACAATGACAGAGAGAGAAAGGGGGAAAGAACAGAAAAAAAAGGAAGAGAAATAGAGGAGGAATGAGACCTGCATGATACTACCGGGGAGCGAATTTATACTTAGAAGCACAGAAGGATGTTAACCACGTGCCTGCTAGAAAAAAAGTAAATCTACCTTAATAGTGGTTGACAATAAAATCACCTTTGGAAAAAGTCTTAAACCTTCAGGATATTCCCAAATGCAGGCAGATATTTGAAATGGTCCCACAGGCAGAGCAATTTAGGCATTTTTCCCCCTTCACTCCCCTATCTGCTGATTGTTTTATCCTTCAGGACCTTAGGAAATGCAGAGCAGCAGCCGCTGAGCTTTTCCGCAGCTCGGGCTTGGCTTGGCTGTTTATTGCTACACCCATAAAATTATGGTTTTGATCAATGCCTTCCAGGACCCTTTTATTCTCTCAAGTTTTCCATCCACCCAAGGAGAGCTGCTCCAATTTGACACGTTGGGAACACTGGGAACAGGACCAGGAGGTTGTCCCCCGTCTGGGCTCACCCCAAGTGATGTGCCCCCACCACACGTGCCCCCGACTGTCCCTGCAGGAATGTCATCTGATGGGAGCTGGGAACCTGCAGCAGCCCAGCTGCGCTGGGTACTGACCACAAATGACTTAATCCCCAGCATAAACAAGGCCTAAACTCATCTGCTGATTCCCTCGCAGCTTCCTACTCACAGTTCACGGGAGATGATTTCTCCTGGTTCCCACGTCTAGAGAGTCAGGATCAAAGGCTTGAAGAAAAAGAAGATAAGGCTTTTTCTGGTTCATTTTTTTCTTTTTTTTTTTTTTTCTACTTTTAAACTCAGGTTGCAAAAGTCTTTGCTTCAATCTGCTGAGATGTTTTAAAAAAAATAACCATATAAAATTTTAAGCAGTAACAGGCTCCTGTAGGTACAGGCAGCAGTGACTTTATGGGGCACAGTTTGTGCCTCTCACTATCCCAAAAATTAATCTATTTATTGTTGGTTGTTCTAGAGACAAATTGGCATTCCCTCTGTTTGAGTAGCCATGGGAAGGCTTCAAATGGCTGAAAGCCAAAAAGCAAGTAAAGTAGGGGGGTTTGATATGCTGTTTAATTTTTTTAGTTTTCATCAGAACTGAAAAATATTAGAGAAAAATTATGTTGACAAAAATGCAATATCAGTGAACAACAATGCTCTTTTATTTTTAATGACTCTATTTCACTTCAGAGGAGTGAAATTTAGTTTATGGTCTCAAAATCAGACTGGTGGTGTCTGCCTGAGAGCCTTCTGTGTATCAACAGCACTAAACATCTGCCTGGTGCTGCACAAACGGCAGAGCCTGGAAATGTGGGAATTATTCACATAGGTGTGTTGGCAGGGCTGTCTCATCAACCCCATAATGCACCTGGTTGCTATCACTTTTACTTTAAAGAGCACTAAAACTCAGCTAATAAAATTTAAAAAGAAAATCATATAAAGTGACATATAAGCAAGGTTTCACATGTGAATAAAAAAGCTGTAGCGTGTTCTTCGACACGTGAAGTGTACATTTGCTTTTATCAGGCTTTTCCCAATTAAAGTAATGGAAAACATGCACTACCTAAAAAAAATATTTTAAAAACCCCTCGAACCAAACTCACCCGCATTAATAAGTACTGCATGTGTAGCTGGATCATTCTGGCACAGGACGATTTTGCTTTGCTCTATGAAATTTTTTTGGGTAACTTTTGACATCACACTGCTCACAGATTTCCACACAAAAAGGGACTTCTATGAGGGTAAGTTTTTTTCTGCTAGGAACTCTCCATTTCCAGCAGTTATTTTAATTGCCGTATGGCACCTCCTTCCCTTCAGCACCCTTGGCTCTTCTATTGCCACCCCTAATATCCCAGCAATGCCCATCCCAAAGGCCTCAGAAATGCCCATCCCAGAAGGTCCCAGCACTGTGGGCAGATCCACATTCCAGGAAGCTGGTCTGGTCACTCTGGTAGGGGACACAATTTCTTATATCTGAGAGTAGCTCTGTGAGCACTGGTGATGCTGGCAGGAGCCAAGACTTCTCCAGCACAAACCTTCTGGCTGAACTACTCCAGGAAAGTGATGCAATTCAACCTGAATAATTTTAATTAATTAATTAAAGGCATGATAAGTTATTACATAAAGCTGTTCATGTGAGCCCCCTTGTCACTGTGTGGCTGATTTTTTGGCACTGAGAATCACAGAGAATCTGGAGTTGGAAGAACCCCATCAAAGTACATTTTCTCCACTAAATAGGCTCATGGGCTCCTGTCCTCATAATGAGGACCTGCAGAATCTGTGTGTGATGGACACCCTCGCCCTACTGTATCTCACCTTCAAAGCCTGGCCACCTTTGCTCTCCATCAGCCCTTCCCAAAGTTCTCTATTCCCCAGGTGCCCCTCCACAATGTCTGGCCACACTCATCAAGTACAAGAGGGTGCAAAGCCAACAGCTCAAGTGAGAACATCCCATTGCATTTCTTCACTTCAAAGAAAAAGAAGCTCTCAACTCTTTATCCAGAATTAAAATAAAAGAAAGAATCATGTGCTTGGCTTCCCCTAAAGCCCAGGGAGTTTGGAATGGCTGGGATCAGGACAGCTTTTCCATCTCAGTTTCCCACAGCACATGCTGCACATCTACTGATGTGCAAGGTACAGGCCAGTGACAGAGAGAGCACTTTGCTTATTGACATTTCCCTATCAGCTCAGCGTTCTACAGGATCAATCCCTTAATTTGCAACATCTTTTAAGCATGTCAGAGATCAGAAATGAGCCATATCTCGATTCTTAATAAGTTTCTATATAAATCACTGCCTGATTAAAAACAAAACAGTATCCTCCAGTAATGATCAAATTCTACAGTATAGCAATGTTAATGACCCTTTACTGTGGAACACTGGAATATTTTTATAATAAAGGTTATGACTTGCATTGTATTTATTGTAAGCAGGGGTTTTATATTCTAAAAAATCAATATTTTAATATGTAACACCTAAATATATGACCTTCCTATGGCTACATTTCAAAGGCAATGTGTGTGTTCCATTTCACTTTTTTCTTACAAAAAAAAAAAAAAAAGGCTTGCTCTCCAGAAAGTTGTAAATATCCTACAAAGCCTGTTAATCATGAAATCCTGCAAACTTAAATTTGTTGGGGGCGAGGGGAATCTGATTTTCAGCAAACTGCCTTTGTTTCAGATGTGCCCGTCCCCGTGTCGGCACGCTGGCGTGTCATGCCTTGTTACATGTGTCTTGTTGGGTTAAAATGATGCTCCTGACATCCCCAGGCTCGCTGCCCCCTCTCCATTATGTGCCAGGCTGCCCATTTGAAGAGCATTAGATTTTAATTCCCTTACTCTTGGCATTGCATGGGTTTGCCAACCACAGAGCACGGCTGATGCCCTCTTCTGTCACTGGTCCCAGTGGAGATGGCCCAGCGAGGCTCCCGCACCCACCAGGACTCAAAACACACTTAAATCATCCGTGGCAACAGTCCAAGCAGGGAGGAGAGGCTGTACAACAAACAGCTGTGTCAGCTGAACATGACAGGGTGGCTTGGCTGTTCCTTTCCCAGAGCCCTCCCTGAAAACCCTGCTCCTCAAACAAGGAATAACCAATGCTTATGGTTAACACCTGTGCTGGATTGATGTGCAAAACTTTATGGTTAACTAGAAAGTGTAGATTAATTAAGCAAATGAGGGCTCTGGTCCCACTGAAAGCTACTTAGGTATCACTGCTCTAGGATTATTGTCCTACAACAGGGCTCTCATGCTGCTCTGAGAATCTCAGACACACATCAGCCTCTGCTATTAACATTTGCTTCTGGTAAATTCATGTAAATGCATCCAAATATTTTGCCTCTCTTCCTCAGAAATCCTGTTATAATCAGCCCAGTACACAGGGCTGACTTTGGGAAAGCCAAGCATCATTAGTAAACAGATGCTTCCTTACAAGGGCAATTCTTTTCCTTCTTACGTACCAGCGTTGAAATGTCACAACTCTCACCAAAAGGCTGAAGACTTACAAGTGTATTTTGACAAAATGGTAACTTTATCCTCTTTTTTCTGGATATAGAATTGATAAAAGCCATTTTTTATGGAGCTACCCTAATAATACGACAAGCATCAAATAAACATTTTTGCATTAGAGGTAGAAATTTTTAGTTTCCCCTTAAACCATAGCATAAGGTAGAGGACTGTAGTAAAATGCTTTGTGATAGGTATGGGTAAAACTTCCACAAACACCCAACTTTTGCCTTATTTTATATGTGTCCTCTCCATACATTTTACAGGCAAAAATGGAAGTTTCCTTGAATAAGGTGGTCTAGAGAACATCTCCTATAAAGCTGCAGAGCCCTCAGCAGAAAGGATTTAACTTTCTCAATTCCTGCACCAGAACTACCTCCCCTCTGGGAAAGGGACCCTAGACCTTAGAAATTTACATTACACATTATTTATAGAAGCAAAAAAGAAAAGTAAACATGTTCATTAAGTGAAGACTTTTGTACAGCTGACTTTGCAAGTATGATCCATGTTTTGGTCTTGAGCTGACATACTTCAAACCTGACAGAAACCAATTTTATAAAAGCAAAAAAGTAACAAAGCAATGAATAATTAAGCTATCAAGCATAGCTGCATCACAAGTCAATGTTTCTCCAGCAGCAGCAGCAGTTGATGTACACTGGATTATGTCATGCACTTGAAAAGGTAACAGATATTACTTGTTGCTGCAAAATTCTAACAGCAAGCCCTGACTTTTCAAGCTGACAAAAGTAGTGACACAAATATGGCAGGTGATCATAAAGGTACTTGAGCAGTGAAAAAATGAGTAAGTCTGAAAATGTCACCCAAAGACAAGAGTCACACTGGGCTACACTTTATACTTGCTAATTTAAATTATAACTTTTTTTCTTATTGCAAACCTCCATATTTCTGCAAAGCAATCCCCTACCCCCATTTTCAACTGTGTTTCAAGTTGTTGGGCAGTTTCTGACATGTTAAGACCCTGAGACAACTTGGGGTTCTAATTCAGGGCTTTTTTGAACAGCAGCAGAAGTTCTCTGAAGAAAATTTGAAAGGCAGATTTGCTAGTCTGAACCTAAGCATGTTTTTCTTTTAATTGAAATTGACTGCTTTACATCTTGCAGCATTCAAAAAAATAATAAACATCTGAGACTTGCTGCCTCTTTAGCTAGACAGGTTTCCCACAGCTGAATGCTTTGATGATACTCTTTGGGCTTTCTATTTTAGGAAGTCATCCCTTTCTGCTTCTCTCTGGAGGCAAACTCTTTTGCTGTCCGGCCAATCTTCCTCTTGACCTCTCTGTCCTGTGTACTTGGCCCTTCCATCTCTTTTCCAAAGTCCTCTCTCTCTCTCTCTCCTTCCACACTGCTAGACCTTCTTAATTTCCAGTGATTGTAATTGCCCCTAAATTGCCAGAAAACCTCTTCTTCTGCCCTGACAACCAAGCTGATTAATCTCCTAGCCCTTCTTCTTCACCTTCCCTGGAATATTTCTTCAATTTTCAGAGAAATTGTACTTCCAAGACCACCCCACATATTTGCGGCAGTGTAACAGCCAATATTGATACAACTGGATGTATTAATTGCAGGAACCACAGAGAACAGTAAAAATCTCTGTTATCCTGACACTGAAGTCATACTTAAACACTGAACTTAATTGCACATAAGAGGAAATTATTTTTCAAGTGCTATAATTTTAAATCAATCTCTAATTTCCAAACCAAAATATTATGTTAAAGAGCATATAGAAATGGACTGGAGTCCACCTTTTTTTCTGTAGAGGTCTGCTTAGTAAATGCCTCTCTACCACGATCAGCATAAAAATGGAAACAGGGTTAGATCAGCTGCTCTGCTGTGTTTTGTGTGAACTCCCTGTTATTTGCTGCATTGGTTGTAAGAAAGCAAGAAAAACCCTCTCCTCAGCACACTCATTGACATTTTCTTCATGAAAACTACAACTCTGACTAAAGATTTTTTATTTTTTTTTTTTAATCAGACCCCTCCAAGCCTTCTGTCAGACCAGGAAGAACTTTCCATGCCTAAAGACTAAGGGAGAGTGCTCATTTTGGCCTTGGACAGAGACCTTATTTATAGACACACAATATTCTCTCCCAGTTCCAGCTTTATATCTCTATCTGCTCCACTCAAATTAATATTTAAACATGACAACATTGTCATTCAAATGCTTCAGGCTTGATTACCATAGTTCTCACAGTCACAGTAGGAAGCCACTGACTTTAAAAGAATTACAAATCTTTCAGAGCACAGCAAAACCAGAAGCAGAAGTGGCCTCCAAGCCCATCATCCCCCCACACAGCCCTCCTCCCATTAAATATCACGCTGGATACTTCATTTCATTTCGAGTTTTCAAAACCCTCAGAGGGACAGAGCAGCTCTGCGAGCTCCCTCACCCAGCATGAACACACTTGCACTTGAGAATTGCCTTCAAACAGGACCACAACCAAGAATCAAACTCATGGAGACGGATTAAGTGGTTCAGGCAACAAAGAGACTCACTCCTAAAAATATAGCAATGATTAGAATACCAACATTTCTAAAAGCCACTAATAAATCTTGCTTTATTGACCTTCAGCAGGCTCACAAAAACAACACCATAAAATAGACAGTTCCACAAACTCCTCTTTGTAGACTGGGGCAAAAAAAAAAAAAAAAAAAAAAATGCATACTTTGCAAAATTTTGAAATAAGTAAATTGATAAAAACAATTGGGAAGGTAGCAAAAAACTTTAAAATCTTCTGCTTGCCTGATGTACACTCTCCTTAATATCAGGATATCATGCTGGGCTTAGGACATTTCAGTTTACAAACTCTTCTCAATCTTGGATGTGTAAAGTCTTAAAAACTTTTGGTTTTGAGGGCCTTCAAGCTGTCCCTGTTCTTACCTGGCAAAGGTACTGATCCTAACATTCATGTTCACATTTAATGCAGTGAAGTAGAGCAGCTTTCAATTTAGGGACTAAAACACCCTCCAGCTGAAGAAAATTCTCACATCACAGTATGTTAAGAAGAATCTACTTCAATTGTGGTCAGTTGTCATGGAGAAAGAAGGAGGGGGGAGAAAAAAGTATATTCCCATGTGAAAACCTTTCTCAGTTAGGAAAAAGAAAAAAAAAAAAAAAAGAAAAACACAAACAAAACCTCAACTCCCCTCCTTCCTGCGCTTGACATTTTATGCAAAGTAGGTGAATCTGGAACGAGAGATCATTTAAAAAATACTCATTATGCTATTTATGTACAGAAATGTGGTTGTGTAAAAGTATAACAGGAATGCATTCACAATTGGTTTAAGTAATTTTCTCTTGGCAAACCACCATAAAAAACGGGCGTCATGGCGCCACCAGAATCCTAAATTGTGGTGGAGAATCATCAGTACACATGGCATTAATCTCTGTCTCCTTGCAGGAGACACCCTTGCCTGCATTGCTGGCCTGTCTCTTAAATCTAAGACGTTGTAACTTGAGTTTGCAGTGACACTATAAATAAGATGCTCTCTCCCCTCCCCACCAAAAAAAAAAAATTACCCACTTTATTAAAAAGACGCATATTTTAGACAGTTTATTCCTGTTGGAGCTTTTTGTTGCCAAAGAACACCGAGAGCGCAATACTAATGGGTTAATAATAGATCATGTAATCCTCAGCACTCACGTTGGACATGATTCAGACTACTGAGAGACTTTTTAAATATATACATATAATTAGTTAACCCGTTGGTATTACATTCTTGCTACTTTGGATTGATCACAAGGCTGTAGGGATCTCATTATCCCATCCCAGTTTATTTTCCCCAGTGACTGAGAACGCTTAGCTGTCTTTTAATATCTCACTATTAATCACTTACTAAGTTTTCAAATCTTTTTCCCCTCTTCCAAATTTAGGCAGAGTTTTGTTAATAGAGCAATTTAAAATATCACCATTCTCCCTGCAAATTTCTCCGTGGCATGTAAACATTGTTAAAATGCTCTACCAGATGAAATACATGTCTTTTAAAGGAAACTGTGTCTCTATTTTGGTGGAGAAAAAAAAGAAAAAAAAAGAAAAAGACTGATAGTTTGGGAACACCCACTCAAGATAAAATAAGGATTCTGGAAGATTTCCTGTGGGGGTTAATGGAGGCCAGGCCAATGGTAACTGACCTTGAAGCCCCCAGATGAAGCTTCGTGTTTCTCCTCAAATTATTTCTGTTGAGGTTTTTTTTAAGGTTTCTTCATTATGTAAAGCTTAGTTTGTCAACCCTGATATGGTGAGAGTCCAAAAAATGTCACCGGTAAGTGCCACCTTTCTATGCTCTTACTAAAAAAACAAGGAAGTCAATATGGAAATATTTTTAGTTGATTTTCTCATATTCTTAGCACAGCATTGCCAGAAACATGCTAACACAATTCAGAGACAGTACAGCAGCACAGCATTAGCATTTTGAATAATTAGCAGAAATAGGTATTTGAAATGAGACTTACCCCCAATGACAATTCAGATTGTGAGCCACAGAGTGCTTTTCCCCACAAGTTACATGGCTACATTACTGTCTTAAAAAGCCATTATTTTAGGTACCTCAAAAATAAAAAATAAAAAGAAGGAGGGGGGGAAAAGTGTTAAAGATCCATACACAGGGTTTCTGCAAATGAATATGATGTATTCCAGAAACAACGTGCATTCACACAGACACTCAATAAGAAAGGGACTGTTTACTCAGTTTATAGCTTGAAAACCACTGGGGACTGTGCTCCAGTATGGGAAATTTTAGTACGGTGCATTGTTAATACAAAATAAAAAGCAAGCCTGGGAAGTTAGGATTATAATTTTTTGAAAATGCTTGTTTGGAGCATTAAAAAAAATATTGCCTTCTAATGTCAAAGTACGAACAAATACTTTTTCAGATGAATAAAATCTGTAATCAGTTAGATAAGTGCAATATGCCTTTTTTTTTGGCATTTAATCAAACAATGAAATCACATACACATTTCCTGACACAAAAGACAAATGATGTAATAATCTGAAGGAGTTTCTCTATCTCCTTGGAACTTTGCATACTTGACTTGTTTTCCATATTTTGTGACTTTAAATGGTGGGAAAATTATATTAAAATGCTTGTAGCAGTTCCTCTAAACTAGCATCCTTTTTGTTTTATTGTATTTAATATAAAAGCAGCAATTATTTGATTTCAAAGTTATGAAAATATGTACCTTATGAGAAAACAAGCAATTTAAGCTTTAATTGGTGTCATTTTTCACAGAACTGGCAAGATTCTTGCATCCCTGGCATGTTGTTTTCTATAAAACTGCAGAGCTGCTTTCAATGAATGTTTTACGAATGTATAAGTTGTTACATGAAGGTATGTGAGTGGATGCCTGGAAATATAAGATTTCTTGGGGGATTTATTCACAAAAGATGCATTTCATTTCATAGTGTATATACTGTAATTTTTCCTTAATATTCCTAATGTGCTTTGGTTCCCATTAAGCATTTCTTCCATTCTTGCATGGGAAGAAAGGGGAGGTATGCAAGAGGGATATTTTGCACAGGAGAAATAGAAATAAAGATGGGGGAAACAATGGGGGAGAAAAAATTGCCTTGAAAAAAATCATTTTATGTACATTTTTTGTGTAAAATTAAGCAGCAAGACCAGTAAGGTTTTGGTCTGTTTGGGTGGAGGGTTTTTTTTCCCCTTAATGAAAGGCTCAATTCCTAATTTAAATTTATTATAATCAGGCCCTTACCCAGGTGAATAGTCATTATTTAATTTTTTAAATTCATTTAAAATTGTAACAATATAATACAAACTAAAGCCCCATTCCTGTAAAGATGCACCAGAAGAGATAATCCCAATTAAAGAGCTTGGACTTCTTGTAGCATTCAAGCATTGGGATGGGGTCCAAGGAGTGCCTGGACACGGCCCTCAGTGCCCTGGTCTCGGTGACAAGGTGGGGATTGGTCACAGGCTGGATTTAATGTTCTTGGAGATCTTTTCCAGCCTAAATGATTCTCTAATTCTATATACAAATATCCAACTCCTCACCAATTCTGCAAAATACAAGACACCCAAAGCGTTACTACCACCCTGCCTTGAGAAAAAAACTCCTAGGACTGAAATATAATCACAAACCTGAGATATGACTGTCATTTTTATCAGATTTGGAGCCTTGCAGAGCCTTGTGGATGCCATGTCCTGCTGTGCCACATGCCTTCAACACTCTCTGAGAAGATGACAGCACCAAGGGAGGAAGCACCATAGAATGACAGAATCATTTGGACTGAAAAAGACCCCTTGGATCACGGAGACCAACCCAGCACTGCCAGTTTTACACTGGTGGTTGGGTTCTGGACTTGGTGTAAGAGGAAGAGCAAGGTTGTGCCAATAAGGGTGTGGAGGAATGGAATGGCCATGGCCCCACCACCTCCATCACAAGGAGAAGTTCTGTCCCAGTGCCCTGATGGGACCATCCTTCCCTTCACACCACTCCACAAACACCCATGGCACGAGGACTTTGGTGTGCTGCAGGCTTTTAGACATGACATCACCCAAAAGGATTTAAAGAACAGATCTGTCACCCTGCACATGGCCCAAACTGGTGAATTAATTCACTCACACACCCAGGAATTCACTTCTACCAGAATAACTACATTCTACTAAAACCCCACCACTGCCACTGGTTTTGGGGTCTGCTCTGTGAATCAGCCACGCGTGAGGTGATGTCTCAAAGAGGGAGAGTTCAGGACTCTTCCCCACCTTGAAAATCAGGAGCACCATGAGCTTGAGCTCCCACAAACTCCTGTGTGGAGACTATCAGCACATCTCAGCCTCTAGCAGGAGGGGGGCACGTTGGTGCTGAGCACTTAATTAAAGGTTCACAGCCATTTAATCCCTCATTTCTCAGTTTGAGATTTTACGAGGCAGTCACCGATGCCTTTGGCTCACAAATGTTTCCATTCAGCCTTGTGTTTACTGGAACCAGCAGTGGGTACCTGTGAAATACCCAGTGACAGGCTCTGCAGCCTCTCCTCTCCCCATCTCCCTCCTCACACACTCCCCTCTCACATCAAAACACCTACTACTGTGCCTCCCTATCTGCCTGTGACCATTCCTTCTTTACACTTCAACGTTTTAATTAAAAAGCAATAAAACACTTTAATTTGAGGTTTGTACATAAAAATACAAGTAAAAATGGCCCGAACACTGGGCAAATACTATTGAAATCTGAGCTAAAAGGCAGTTAGAGTAACTTTAACCACCTGAGAAATGCAATAATCACCCTGAAATGCACAGCCTGGAGTGTTTTATTGCCATTATAAACTGCAATTTATACATTAAAATAAGGAAAACAGTCAGACCCATCCATTTATGAGCTATAATAAATATGGTTATGACATCACTGACAACCAGTCACAAACTTCCAAACACATCCAGAGCTCTAAAGCAATTTCACGATTACCTTTTAAATCTGTTTTCTATCAGCACATGTGTATTTCTTGAGTGTGCACGTAGCCATGGGCCTGACTCAGCAGCCCTGTCTTCATGGATGCAAAAGTCCCTTGTATTCTGCAAGCTCTTCACTCAGTTTTATCTTTCATATCCCTTGCACCCATCCAGGCCCCTACTACGTTTACATCCTCTGTCTTCCCCATTACTTCCATGAAGAAGAAGCAAACTGGAAAATCCTGACCAGTTGAGACTCATTCTTAATTTTCTTTTTGAAGCTCTCAAAACCCACCTTAACATCATTTGGGGGAAATCCTCTCATTGGGGAACCTCTAAAATGACCATTACAACTCTCATGAAGTCTCTCTCTTTGAGAAACAAGTGCTTCTCAACTGTTTACTCTGAGTGCCTGCACCCAGAAGAGTTTTCCTTTGCATGCAGCCTTGAATCCAGCTGCTCTAATACTCTTCTTAGATTCCTCCTTCAAACGCCATCCCAACTTTTGTTCTTTCCACTGCTGCAAGTTACTTGGGGGAGGAGAGTTTCTAAAAAGGATAAATTGTACCTCAGGGAACAGCTCTTCTCTAAGAACAAGCTAACAGGATAAGCCTATAATAAAAATATAAATCAACTGCAGAACTTTTTTTTTTTTTTTGTCTTTTGGAGAGTTTTTTTCTCTCAGAACCAGCAGTGCAACAATTTCCTTCTCTACTACTGAACTTCTTTCCTGGTGAAACCTCTCCTGGTCCCTCTGCCTTCCAGCTGCCAATGCATGTGTCATGTGCACTGCTCCTCCAACAGGATCAAAGACCTTTAACTCCATCCTCAGGCTGATAACCTGAGGAGCTAAGCTGGAGGAGATGAGCCACGGCAGCAGTTCCATGGGCCTGATCCAGCAGTGGCTGCCAAACACGAGGGTCCCCTGCCTGGAGGACAACAGCTGAAGGCTTTGAGATCAGAGGGAACTCGCTGTGCTAAAGTCAGGAGGAGCTGGGAGCCACGGGGCGAGGAGCAGCCACCAGTTTGGTGCCACACCGTGTGTGACAGGCTGGAGCAGGGCACTCACCATCCCAGGGAAAGGCTGAACACCAAGGGAGGGAAGGAAGGGGCACACATTGAGCTGGAGAAGACACAGCCTTTGCTATGCTTAGTTACACACAAAGTCTTGTGAGATATGCTGGTTCTGACCCTGTTATTTCACGTTTTGTCTCCCCTGCTCAAAGCTTCTCATTGCCCTTCTGTTCCTCTCTCTGCAGTCCAGAGCTAGTCACTTCTCATTTCCCCAAATTTTCCCTTAAATCAGCCCAAATTTCTTGCAGAAATAGTCCTATTTTCGCTCTGCTTACAAGGAAATCATCTCACCAGGGGATCTTCAAATCCTCCACCTTACCTTGCCGAGCGCCAAACTCAGCCCTTGGAGTCTTCTTGCACAAAAATACCAGCAGTGGTCAGGCAATGACTTAAAAAAGACATTACCAGTACCTTGTGGCCAGCAAAAGTAGCACAGGTTGTGTGGGATGTGATAGGAGAGCAGTGGTCAAGAGAGATAAAGCCTTCTCACAGGCCTTCACAGAAATTCTCTCTGCAGACACAGTGGTTATTGGCACAAGGAAGGATCTTAATATCCAGCAAGACACAAGATATTTGTCTTTTCAATGCCCTTCTAAATTAGATGAAAAGAGCAGTATTTTCACTACTTTGAGAAATTAAAAATTAAAAATTTTTAGTGATACTGAATAATTTTTCTCTCTTTCACCAGAAAGTCTTGGTTGGAAAAATAACTCCTCAGTGCTCCTTATTAATATCTTTAATAATTTAAAATGTTTATCAGTTTACTGTATCCTAGATATCTAATTATTTGCAGACTTTCGCTTACACATTGCTAATGGGACAAACATCTTCTGGCCTCATTTGTTTTTTTAATTTGGGAGAAGTATTGAGTTTCAACAAATGCAGTGTGTGATCAAAAATTCAGAATATTTGACCTTTTCAGGGTAACCCACTGACGAGCAGGGATCACTGTTTCTCCAAACACTGAGGACACTGTTCCTCTCAACATTTGATAAATCATTTGCTATCTGAAATGAATGTTCCATCACTGTAGTGCTCTTGTTCTTTGATTACGTGATCTAAACTACAGAGGCAGGTGGCTACTCTGAATAATTTGCTCTGGCTTTGCTTTTCTCTGAGGGATAGTGGAAATACTTTTGTTAGTGGGAATGGCAGGCTAGGAGAGGGTGGAAATCAGACCAGTGGAATGAGAAGGATTTTAAACCTTTTCTTAGGGACAAAAGCAAGGACTCTGTGTAGCTTAGTACTTCAATCAGCTATGTCCAGCCTTTACCTTTGTGACCAGGGCTATAAAACAGTGAAATTAAAATATATTTGTAACACAGAATTCAAGCTTTTCTTTTTAAGGCCTCAAGTGAAAAATCAATCTGTGCAATTGCAAACCAAACCTTAACCCTGCAAAGACATATTTCTGTTTAGCTGTACCCAAGCTGAGCAGCACCATTTTCATCAATAGGATTCATCATGGGACTACTTAGGGACATTAACACTAATTAAACACAAGCATAAAACTCTTTGCAGGATTGAGACCTAAATGACTTCAATTCCCACTAAAAAATTATTTTCATCTTGTAATTAAAGCAAATTTTTGCTACTGGCATAGTATCTGATCTCCACTTAAATGTATGGAGATAAAACTCTGTTAGCACAAGTGGCCTTCAAAAAGCCAATAAGAGTAGTGAAAACATCTGCAGTTCAATTTTTGAGTAAAATTTAATTTCTGAGTTCTCGTTTTTACTTCTTTGTCATTTTTCACTAGTATCATGACTTCACAACCAGCCCACAGTCTATAACTTTTATTTTCTTTACATCTTATTCCTGCAGACCTTCACCTAAAGAAAAAGGTATCCACAAGGATGTTAATGAGTACAGGCACTGTACCTTTTGTGAGGTCAAAATCCTATTCCTACCAAAGCTGAAAAGTGAATATTGGACTCATTATCAGCATTTTGTGGTTTAAAATCAAGAATCATTTAGCCTGCTATTCCCCAGCACTGTCAACCACAGCAGAGAATCACATCCTAGGACTGAGGCAGTTATGCTATTAACAACATAAATGTGGGTTTGGGGTGGGTTTCTTGTGGGGGTGGAGGGAGAATGAGTAGTCCCCTTACTAAAAACATACTGAGGGTTCAATAGCAAAGCCTATCTAACATTTTAAGCCCTTATTATAAAAATATATTGTCAATTTTCCTTTTCTCTTTTTCTCAGAACAAATGCACTTTTAACTTCTCATGGGCCGCTTCCAACTAGTTTTCTAAAATGACATCAACAGGCCAAGGCCAAAAACTTAATGTCTGCTCAGTAAAATATTACTATTTATATTGACCAAACAGTTAGGGAGGTCATCCTGCCCCTCTCCTCCACCCTGGTGAGACCAGGCAGTGCTGCCTCCATCTCTGATGTCCCCAGCACAGGAAAGACATGGAGGTATTGGAGTGAGTCTAGAGGAAGCCACGGAGACAATTAGAGGGGTGGAGAACCTCTGCTGTGAGGAAAGGCTGAGGGAATTGGGAATGTCCATCCTAGAGAAGAGAATCTTCAGGGTGACCTAACTGCAGCCTTCCAGAACTGGAAGGGAACCCAGAGGAAAGATGGAGAGGGATTATTTACAAGAGCCTGGAGAGACAGGACAAGAGAGGATGGCTCCCAACTGAAGGAGAATGGGTTTAGACTGGATATTAGGAAAAAATCTTTACTGTGAGGGTGGGTAGGTCCTGGCACAGGTTGCCCAGTGAAGCTGTGGCTGCCCCATCCCTGGAAATACCCAAGGGCCAGTTGGACAAGACTTGGAGTAGCCTGGGATAGTGGAAGGTGTCCCTACCTCATTGTAATGAAATAATCTTTAAAGTCCCTTCCAACCTAAATCATGCCACGATTCTGTGAAGTCCAACCATGGCCACGGTTGGGATGGTGAGTTTGGGATCTGGAGCAGGATGGGGGAGCCCAGAGGAGCAGCAGAGCTGACAGTGACAACGTGGACTGGAGCCCTCCTGCCACCACTGCCACACCACCATCGGGCTGGGCACGGAGACAAGGAGCTAGCATGAGCTATTTCTGCATCCTGATTTAAATGTTATTTATACTACTGAAGTCCTATTTTGAGTATTTTGAGCTCTATTTTTAGATTTTTTTTTTGCACAATCTTGTGACTCTACCGCACATGTGATCTGGGAATCTCAGGAAATATAACATTAACCAAAATATTCCTTCAAAGAGGGTGTTTTTAGCCTCCTTTCTGGAGCTGGATGGAAACGATCACAGGACTTCACCTCCCAAGTCATTCCACAGCACACCCCGACCTCTGTGCCATTGCCAGCTCAGGGCTCTGAAGCTTTGAGACAGCCCTAAAATTATGAGATTTGCTCAAAAATACCTTTTTTTTTTTTTTTTTATCAGAAGTAATTGAGAGAGTGGGAATGTTTGCTTGTTCTTTGCTATGAATATGCTTCATATATTTCTTCAAATCTCTCCATATGGGCAATCCACCAGGAGAAATAATTTTTTATATTTTAAAAATGAAAAAAAAGCTGAAAATTTCATGCCACTGAGGTTTTAAGAGGAGGAGTATTGCTGTACTTACTGAAGCTGACAACTTCATCTTTTTCCTGGGAATGCCTGTAAAGAAGGAAATTTTAGCAAGACCTTTAAGCATGGGAACAGGAAAAGGAACAAGGACTGCCCATCATATCTGGATTTTAGTTTTCTAGGGCAGAATCACAAATTAAATTTTAGTAAATTTTATAAATTTACTAAATGGTAGTAAATGTTATATCACAGCACTCGATTACCTTTTCTGTGACTGAAATTTCTGTATCAGACTCAAACTTCCCAGTCCTACTATGGCATCAAACCATCATGCCTGATTTGCATTTCCAAAAAGGAAATTGTTTTCCAAAAGACGCGCGTGGCAGCAAGAGACTCCGAACAGCATTCTCATAGTAACACGCAGTAGCACATTTCAAGCCAACTAAATTTACTGAGCACTCCTCTATGTTTTCAGCATGTTTCAGATAATTTTTAAGAGCCCAGAAAGTGAGCAGCAGGCACGGGTGATTTATTGGAAATATAGTCCTTTAAATCTCTGCAGTTCAGAGACAAGGATATCCTGCAGGACAGCATCAAATCCTTTGCACAATTCAAGGTAAATGATGCCAGTTGCTCTTGTCTTATCCACAACACTCTAAGCCTATCAGATCTGGCATTCTTTGCCTGTAGTGAATCCATGTTGGCTGTCACAAATCACCTCATTTTTCCATGTGCCTTAACATAGTTTCCAGGAGGATCTCCTCCATCATCTTGCAGGGCACAGGTGAGCACCTTCCTTTTTCCTCTTTTAAAAAATGGAGGTAGTGTTTCACCTTGGCAGCCAGCAGGATCTTTGCTGAACTGCCATGGCTTCTCAAACATGATGGACAAGGTCCCAACAACTCCATCCATCAGTTCCCTCAGAACACACGCACAAACGTGTCTCCCCTGGTTCTATGGTTTGTGCAGCTTCACGTTCCTTAGATGATCTCACCTGATCTTCTGTAGCAGGTGGCTCTCCGTTCTCCCAGTCCCTGCCTTTGCCTTCTGCAGCTTGGCTGGTGTGACTGGAGCTCTACCCAGTGAAAACTCAGGCAGAAAAAGTCCTTGAGTAACTTGGCCTTCTCCACATCCCAGGCAACCAGATTTCCCATTTTCTTATGGAGAGGGCCCACACTTCCTTGAGCCCTCTTTTTATCTCCCGCTTAAGATATTGGGAAGCCAACAAAAAACAGAAATGTAAATCCTTGCAGGTGCCCACCTCCACCTTGGGCCGAACATGTCACAGATCAGCTCTGACACACACAGCTCATTGCTGTGTCCCCACCTGCTCGTGCATCACAGTCCATGTGCTCTGGTGGCAGCACATTTGGTGCCAACATAAGACTCCATAAGGCAGAAACTTTATTCCCTGCTTTTGTCCAAGAGCCCTGCTCTTGGTCTGAATATCCCAGCCTAGATGCCATTGTGTAATGAGGAAAAGCTATTTTATAAATCTATTTATATGCTCATAAAATAAATGTAAAATGATGACAAAAATGAGGAATAAAACTCCCAAGTAATGGCCATATATTCCCCAAACATCAGGTATTGGCTGTAGATTTGGCAATAAGACAGGTCTTTACGGAAAATGTACTTGGTCAATTCATGTAAGAGTTGGTCATCTTTGATTGCTCAGGGTTGCTTTGCCAAAACCAAGCCCAAGCAAGAAGCAGAAGATCTGTTCATATCACACACTGCTAAAGTGCTTCTTAGTGAAGCCTTCCCTCCTGTGAGGCTCTATAATTTTTCAACACATTAGCAGTCCACCCCAAATTAGATAAAATATCATAAAAAACTGTAGCTGTCCCTATTAGTGGATGCACACCTTCTCACCAAACAGCTTGAAAATAAAACATTCTTTTCAAACTAAATACATATATTTTCCTTTCTTTTTTTTTTTTTTTTTTTTTTTTTTTACCCTAAGGTAACCTTCCTTAGTCATGATATGAACATGATAACTGTCAAGGAGAAAGCTGAGGAGAGCAACAGTATTATATTTGCAAAGGAAGTTATTTTTGGAATATATTTTTCACTTAGGGAAGGGAAAAAAAAATCCAACTGAAGTAAACAATTTAGTTCATAATCATCAACACAGGGACACTTTGCACAGACATTTCCTTTCATAGGTCACTACATTCATTGGATTAGTATTAGTTAGAAGACTGAAAATAGTAAATTATAAAAACTACTGGAAGTAGTAGCCCATGAAGGAAAACATAGCCAGCTGAGGTGAAAATTAGATCACATTATGCTGAACCTACTCCTACCTGTCCTGTAATTCAGAATCCAGTTCACATATGTACAGCTTGCTGTAATGAAACATAAGATTTATTAAAGACTTCAGCAGTGGGAATTGATTTAGCTCGTGAAGTTCTTACAAAAAAAAAAAAAAGACAAAAAAGAAACTATTCTCTGATGAAAGGTTTTTTTTTGCTGTCTGGGGTTTTTTTTAAATCATGTTCTGCATAGCTTTAACACTAGTTAATACAGTGTAATGCATCAATACACTATAGTAAATTTTTTTTGCTTTAAATACCACCCTCATTCATACTGTGATTCAAATTAAGAATCATTCAAAGATAAATCTAAATAAATAACAAGCTGGCTTTCAGGCAAACAAATGAATTTGCATTGTTTTATATTCGTCATAAATATTTCACTTAATTACTGAGGTACTATGTTCAGAAATACAAAACAACATTACAAATTTATTAGCACTGTCCCTGCTGATTTTACAGAAGTTCTGTGGAATGTAAGAGCCAAAAGTAGAAACAGGCTCAAGAGCATAACCAAAAGAGCAGGGGCTGCATTCAAATGCTAAACTGGATTGACACCCTCTGCTTTGCTCTGCATATTTACCCCAGCTAAAGCTTCCTGTCTCCAATCAGGTGTTATCCTATTTATTCTCAAAACCCAAGGTCAATGAAAGCCTTTTCCTTCTGTTGACTTTCGAAAGCTAAACATCTGAATCGGGCTGCTTCGAGCATTATCTCCAAAACTATCACAGGAGCTGTTTTCCCCCTCATTGTAAAATTGTGAAAACGCAAAAGGATGTAACAGCGTTTTTCAAAGGTTTAGGGAGGTCAGCTGTGTGGAGAGAAAATAAGAAGTGCCGCTGAAACATAAAAGGTAAAGCACACAGCATTTATCCTCAAAATTATTTAAGCTCTTTTAATGGCTCTAAAGGCTATGAAAAATGTTTTTAAAATGTAAATATGTGGGTCTTTTAGAAGAAGTTATCCTTTTTTGTAAACCATAGTATCACTGGTGATTTATAATTTTCAGAAAATCTTAATCCCACAGGAAACATATAAGAGTTTTTCTTTATTTTTAACCTAATGCTGGATCTAACATGGAATGCAGTTTTTATTATTAGCAAAAAAGCTATTATTTTTATTTGCTTACAATAAATTAAGATAAAATCTGAACGAGTGCAAGTACGAAACCATTTTAAAAACAGATTACTCTTCTCCCTTTACCTTTGAAACAACTTCAGATGTAAATAAAATTGTGGCTATCACATTTCCCTAGGGATTAAGTACTCTTACTCTTCAAATGTCATTAATTACCCTTAATGCTGTTATGAACTATTTGGAGATTATCATTATAAAACTGTTAGAGTATTTCTTAATTCCTCACCAGAAAGCCACAGAGTGACTCGTCGAGCCTATCCTCCCCCTCTTTTGTTGAAATAACAACAGCCCAGAGGAATTGTGTCTGCAAAGAAAAAGTCAAGAAACAACAATAAAACACATTTTGCTGGAGTAAACGAGGGGTAGAGAGAAGAGTTTCGGTTTTGGACCATGTTCTGTTTCATAAGTGGGGTATCTGGGGCTGGTGCAGCCCCATGGGATCAGCCAGGGTGCTCCTAGGGATGGGGGATGCAGCAAAAATCCCTCTAGTAAAAGAGTTTTATCTGTAGCTGGCCCATTTAGGCCCACGGACATCTGAAAAAAATAAGTTTTAGGATCCCAAGAATGTTTCACTGCTGCAAAAAGCAGCCATTAGAACAGAATATGGATACTGCATAGACTGGGTTTGGTATCAAAACACTTCACATGCAAAAATCCAAAATACACACATTCTTGTCACAGCCTTATCCCTTTTTACAAAACACTAAAGCAAGGAGGATTTTAGCACAGTTGTTGTTTAACTGTGTCACTTGGCTCTCTCCCTGAACAACCCTTGGGCTGGGAGGGTTTGCTCCACCACAGGGGCCACGTGGTCCTACTACAATTCAGATCCTCAGCTTTTCGAAGACAAATCACAGTGATGCATTCATGTTTTGAAGCCTGTATTTTACTTTGCTGTCATTATTATTATTCAACTTGTATTTCTCATTCAAATGCATGCCAGCACCTCTATACTCACGTGTTTAAAAACAAAAGTAGTAAGTTTAGCTACAGGTAAATTTGATCAAGCAGAAAAAAGGCTCAACAGAAACTTTTTAATGACTACCTGGAAAGGCGGGAGCAGACAAATCTAAAGTGTTTACTCACTTCTGGTGCTGGAAAGCAAGCTGCTTGAAGGCACACTTTAAGACACAAACTCCCCTACTTTGTGCTTACACATTAGATTAACTGCTCTGGAGGTAATCTGGGGATTTCTGGGTGTAATTTTTTGAAACAAAGGACCAAGGGGGTTCTCCAAGGACACAAGCAGAGGGCTTCAGTAGTCTTGCTTTCTTGGTTTGCATTTCTATCTCCACTTGCCTCTATTTTGGGGGAGTTCCCAACCCATGCCCAGAGCACAGGGAGCCAAATTTGATGCTGTAATAGGACAGGAGAGCTGATGGGTGATGCTGCCAGTCACCAGCTCTGTAAGTTACCCCTAGATCAGCCAGAAGGCTCTGGGAGTGTCTGTCCTGGAAAGGAGGGGGACACAGGAAAAGGGATTGCTGAAAAGCTGTGCTGGTTTTTGAAATGGGGAAAGAGCCTGAGAAGGGCCATCAGAGAGTGACACTAATGAGATGGTATGCCCTGGGATGAGAAAAAGCTTTTCTCTGCCTCTTTTCCTGATCAGATCTACACATTGCAGAAGCCAGGACTCCCTCACAGAGCTCTGCTGAAAGGTAACTCAGTCCTGGGGATCTGTTATGAGTTATTCCAGTGAGGAATGTCTGGCTTTTTATGGTTATTTTAATTGGTGACAGTACTCACTGCTTAAAGTACTCAATCTGGCACTGAGGTTCTTCCATATCCTGCTCCATCCTAAACACTCATCCTGTCTCAGGACTGCTTTCTCATCCCTGTCAGAAGCTGCTGCCCCGTCACTGTCCTTGCTCAGGCATTATCTGGTCTGGTCTGTGTAACACCAGCCCAGGGCAAGCACTGACATATTTCACCAGAGATTAATACTCAGGCTGGCTGTCCAGAGAGCATGGGAAGCTGATAAGTGCAACAAGCTTTAGAGAAAACCTGAACTCAGCCCCCTTTTTATATATTTTGCTCACACCAGTAATGAGCAGTTCTGCCTGTTCTTTGGTACGTAAAATAGGGTTTATACTAGTGAGAAAGCACCACAGCCAAACCTGTAGGTGTGATGAAGTAAACTTGACAAAACCTGTCTTCTAAGCACCTCACAGAATTTTACTACCAACAGCAGCCTTCACTTTGCAATACCTTCAGAAGACAATCATCATTGTGCTTTTACAAATAGGGCAGGATGGCTTAAGCATCTTGCCAAAGGACAAATGGAATTAACAGCAGTGACAAAGCCCATGTCTCTTGTGCACTGATTTAAACAAAACCTGCTGGGCCATGGAAATGTGGTGGGCTTCAGATCCAGGGTCAATTCACATCATTGTGCATGAGGCATGGAAAACAAAGCCTACATGGCTTACCCTCTTTCATTTTGATGAAGAATCAGGAGCAAAGACCACTGGCAATCAGAGTACTTGTCTTGGCCCCCTTTCATATTACAGATGAAAGAATAACTGTGAGCTGGTGAATATGAGCAACTCCTTCATTTAAACTCAGAAAAGAGGAAGAAAGGTGAGCTCAGCAGCTCCTCTCTCTGCCCCCTTTATCAGCCATCCCTCAAAAACTTCTCCTCCTTGCATCCACTCCCCATCCCTGTCCCACAGGCAGGGCTGTTGCTCATCCATTCAAGCTCACCACATGGAAAAATCCTTTTCTTTTTTTTTTTTTTTTACATACAAAAAGACACAACAAGCCCAGAGACACTACCTGAGGGAGGAGACAACATGCTGCCAATCACCCAACCAGCAGAAAAGCAGTGGGAAGCTGAAGCTGGGAACCACCACATCTCCCAGTTTACATCCTTGGAGCCACCTTGGCTCCCAGCCCTCATTCCTTGCTTTACACTGCTCAAAACCAGCCCACGTGTTGTGCTTTGCTGGGGCTTGGGAGGCTGCTAACCCCCAGCATAGGTCATGGAGAAAGGACTTTCCTTTCATCCCTACAGGCAGCTTTTGGCAAAAAAAGGCCAGGGAATAATCACAGGACAGTAGTGACTCACTGTTTCTGTCAGCGGAAAGAATCTCTGCTGCCCAGTGCTCCTCTTCTCCCACCTGGCATCGCCACCAAAACCACCACACCGATGAGCAAGGAGGTTATGCAAGGCTGTGAGCTCGGAATATTAACTTACAAAAGTCAGGAATGGTGGGAAAGGGCTGCCAGCTTTACTGCATCAGCTTCCCTGGCCTCCTAGGAAAAAGTAGGTCAAGGTTTTCCAAGGTGACCAACAATTTTGATGTCCAACTCTCTGCATGTTTAAAAACAAAACAAAAAAAAAAAAAAGGAAAAAGTTTATTATTTTGGAAAAAAAACCACTAAATGTCTGTCACTGAGGGGGGGAAAAAAGGCAGCCAGACAGCTGCATCTTTCAAGGTCCTTGCGGTTGAGCACCCCAGAAAAAACAAATTACCTTGAGACAGAAGCCTCTGGAAAAAAAAAATTAAAAAAAAAAAGTCAAGCACTGTGTAAAAAACAACGGAGGAAAGCCCGTGGGTAAATAACTAGTGGGAGCTCACAAGAGCATGGTTCAGGATGCATGTGTGTTTCTACTGCGGGAGAGAGAACAATTGAATTACGAGGAGCTCTTAAGCAAGTAAAGTAAACATCTTTTGGCAATTTAGCGCTGCACTTTGAAGCCTGGCGATGTCATACAAATGGTGAAATAGCACGGACACCCTTCTGCTGGCCAGTTTGTTTAATATGGTGAGTCGGGAGTTTTTTTGGAGCGCAGCACTCTTTTATGAGCTCACGAGCTGGAGGAGGGAAAGTGTGGAAGGAGCAGGAGAGAGACGCTGGAGCAAAGCTGTAGCTGCCCCGTGGGAAGCAGCACGAGAGGGAAGGGGCTGCGGTGGGAGCCCTGCAGCATCCGGGGGGCTGCCACTATGGGAACAGCCCCCCAGCATCCCCCACCACGGGAAAAGAGAGGGGAGAGAGAGAGAGGTACGGGGTGAGGCGACAGGGATAATCACATGAGCAGGGTTAATTGCTATAAATATCAAGAATCAAATCAATATGTCAAGATGTGTGTTCCACTTTTCACATATATGCGGCACGTAAATGAGAAACGGAGAGAGAGAGGGAGGAAGACCTAGAAAGAAAAAGGAGAGACTACTAAAGAAATAAGCCCCCCTGTACAGACAGCCTGACGCCAGATGGCTTCTTCTAATAAATATTCAACCTTAACTCAGTTCCCATGTAACTTTGTTGTAAAGCTGCCAGCACACCCACACAGATCTGGGCCAGCAAAATGATTACAGTAGTACAAACAAAATAGTGCAATAGAGGAAACAGGCAGACAGGGTCCTGTATACAGAAAGACAGAGCTGTAAAGATGTGAGTTGATGAACCTTTAGATTTAATACTGAGAAACTTGAAATAATGACTTGGGCAGAGGGGAGAAAAAGCCTTAGGTATGGGGGGGAAAACACGCCAACTTATTTTTTCCTTGCAGTTGCTTTTATTGTTGGGAATAAAGAGAACATCCTTCTGCTAAGACAGAAAATGAGGCACTATAAATCAGTTGCTCTTCTGCATATTTTCTGCATTCAGCTGGAATTCAGATACCTTCCCCGAAATCATAGCCCAGCTTACATTTCCGCTGTCTCTTGTGCTCACACAGGGCACCGGTTAAAAAGGGAGATTTTGTGCATGACATTTGTTCTATTAATTGGGAAGAGAAAGAGGAGGTTTGGTATGTTCTTCTTAAGAAAACACTGGCACAGTGCTCAAAAACATGCATTTCAGTTGTGCGAGTGTTTTTGCCCCGAGCTCTTTAATTTCAAAATTGGATTATGAGATCTGAATATCAGAACACACCATGTTGGCAACCCCAAAACTATTTAAATAGGACCTTGACCAATCACGATCTAGTGCTAAGATTAGGAGCAGGGAAAAGGCAATGAGAAAGGACATACTTTGCAGAAAGGCTTCTACTGACGAAGCAAGAAAAAATATAGATATTAGGAATTAAATTTTAAAAAATGCTAAGGATTCATCCTATTGATTTATGACTCTTTTGATGCAGAATATATTAAGTTTAGAGGCTTACCTAAACTTCTACCTGTTTGACAACCACCTATGAGGCAGCAATAGATCAGGGAATTAAATTATGCTTTTACTTTGGTTGAGAAACAATCAACATGAGGCAAAGCTCTTCTTTCTCAAGAACATAACCTTTGGTGTTAGAACTCGTGATGTGCTCCTGGAAGGACATTATTTTGCATGATACAGAAGAGTATAAATAGAATTAATGAGACGGAAATGAAAAAAAAAAGTGAGGGGTGTAGGCTGAACGTCAGAAAATATTTCCTGGTTTGTGAGAGTCTCCCTCTGCAAAGCACATCGACAAGGAGACGTAGTAGGCTGTAGAGTCAGGCTTTCACCACTTCCCTCGGGAGATTGTCACTGGAGGTTTTAAAAACAAAGCTGAACTCAGCACTAGTAAATATGCTGCAGGGAATAACGCTGTGTTGGGCAAGATATGGACAAGATCAATTAACAGATCTCTTCTATGTCTACTTTCTATTATTTTTGACTGTTGGGAAGAAAACTTTGCTAGAGAAAAGCCCAAACCTCCCTACACCCCCTGCCTTTTCTTTTTTAAAGAGAGCACACTCTGTGACACTGTAGGCTCAGCTCTGTTCATTACAGCAGCGTTGTCTCTCCCACCAGTTTTGCTCTGCTCACCCTCCATCTCCACTCTTATTGAGAAGCCCTAGAAAGAATTTCCTGGAGAGAAAAGAAAGGGGAAAAAAATATCTGAATCACTCTTATTTCTGATCTTTCCAGGCCCCTTTATAATATTCATCTATTCTGAGCAGCATTTGACACTTCCTTCCCACCCACCCCTATTAGGAATCAGCCGGGGGTTGCCTCCTCGTGCTCCTTTTCTCCAGCCTCAAGGTGCACATTAAAATTCTATTCTTATCCTGAGCACGACAGCATCAAACGAGGGAAGGAGTCTGGGTAAGCTCCACGCCTGAAGAAATGCACACCTTTTGTTTATGGCAGCAGGATGAAAGCCACGAGCTGGAGCCGGACACAAATCTGTCAGCCCTTGGGAAAAGAGGCTGCTAACGACGCGGCTCCGCAGCGCTGAGTACCCCCAGCACATCAAACAATCCTTCATTGGCTATGCTGGCTTGAAGTTCAACATATCTGTGCTTACCTTAATAAACCAGGCCTGGAAAATCACCGTATAAAGCTTAGAGGTGCTTAGAGGTACAAGGGCACCACTCAGGCTCCTCCGGCGCTCAGCTTCGTTCTGCAAACAAAATTGGATCAAAAATTAGGGCTAAATTCAAAATCGATTTAAATCCTCCACACACACTTTTTATTTAAAAAATATGCCAGATATTGAAGGGAATAAAAGCAAAGCATGTGGATTTCTTACTTGGGGAGAGGCAGAGAGATGAGCCCGTGGCTAAGAGCAGCATTTCCCTGTGGGCTGGGGTGCCATGGCGTGGCCATGCTGTCACACAGCACAACCCTCTGAACCAATACACAGGCTTTGATTTTTACATTCATTTAATAATGTCAAGTTTCTATGAGGATTGTTTAGTTCAGAAAAGAAAGGAAACAGCCCCAGCCTCTCCATGTCCCAGAATGCCGATCCCATTGTCCCCAAAGAGGTGCCACAGCCTCACCAGCAGGCAGGGCTGGAGCAAACCTCAACCCCCATTCCTGGCTTCACAGCTAAGCACCAGAATAAATCAAATAAAGGCAAAAACAAAGAAAGAGAACTGTGGGCCTGGGGAGAAAAGGGGAATGAGGAAGGAGCCCTGCATTGGCTGGAGGCACCCAGGACATAAACAAGAGTACGAGGAGGTTCCAGTGAGACATTTTGCACTGCACTTGCATTGGGTTGAATCCCCCAGTGAAGTCCTTGCCCATGTCCCATCTCCTCCTGCCACGGAGCAGAGAGGGCAGTTTGGGCTCAGTGCAGCTACAGGGGGAGCAGGGAGACACCACAGCACAGAATATATTCTAGGAGGGATATTCAAGGATCCCAATAGCTCAGACAGATTCACAAGGGTCATTACATCCAACTCCTGCACTGTTGGAACCAAAACTTCCAGCTGGAAGGAAAGTGGCAGGAACACTATCCCAGCAAAGAGCTGGTGAGCATCAACTTCTCAGCTATGTAAGCAACCTGGATGAACACTTTGCCGTCATCCAGCTTCTGGGGATTCTGCCTGAGGGATCACTGTGCTTACATCCTCAGCACCCTGCTGGAAGCCACAAGGATTCATTAGGAAGGCATGCAGTTGGATGCTTTGCACCCTTGTATAATAAATCCCATCACATGGGATTCCTTCAGAACAGAGTGCTCACCTGGCTGGAGCAGCAGCAAATGTCACTATTGCAAAGAAATTTTTTTAAAAAATAGTCAGGGAAAATGTAATTAGACAATCTTACATTTTTTCACAAAACTCTGTGCTGTCTTTGAATCACAGGCTGTGATTTTGGACACGAGACTGAGCAGAATGCATTGTTGATGCTCTCAGCCATTAGTTTATAAATTGAATAAGATAGATGTGTTCATTCATATGAACTAATGTAGTTTTTCTTATGAAGGTTTCATATTATACAAATCCATTAGCATATTTACAAATTAATCTTCCCTTAGGAAGAAAAAAGATCAAAGATTTACAGAAGGAAGTGCTTTATTACTTTTAAACTGCCTTTTTTTTTTTAAAAGAAAGAGAAAAAGAAATGAAGGGAAATTATGTTGAACCATAAATGTTTCTTTATGACTACTGTACAGCAGCTTTGTGGGAGATTTAAATTTACTAAAGGGCAAGGGGGACTTTAAGCCATCTATATGAGTTCAGTATTAAAAATATATATACATGACAGGTGCCCATATAAGTTCATGCAGTACAAAATATTCCATAAATGAGCTCATTTATCTGAGTAATTTAAAAAGAGCTTCTGCACAAGGGGAGATATTTAGTATGAATTATAGTCCGTTTACCTTTCATAAGTTTTTTCATCACTTCCCATACCTCCTTTGGTGCCACTGAAAATATCTGTAGTTATCAAGCCTTTATATTCAACCTTGCTTTTCCCTATTCCCAGGAAAGCCCTATTGAAGAAGTGACTCCATGTTCAAGATCTGCAGCTTGTAAAGCCCTGCGTGCAAGATCATTTCTTCTTCACCAATGCCAGATAAAACAAGGTCATGCTAAGAAATCTTTTATCTGAGCAAATAACTTGAACAACACAGAGCATTCCAGGTAAAGAAAAACAATCTCTGGGTTTACCCCCATCATTTAGATTTGACTCAGTTGAGGAAGATTCTTCCTTCTGTTTCCAAAATGACTTTGTACTATGGATGGAAATAAAGAGTAGTAGAGCAGCAATGGAAATGAAATGAGATGCAAACCTTTAATGATTTATTAATAATCACTTTCTGAGACATTTCTAACTACTAAAGAGAAATAAGAACACTAAATACATTAAGATCTTCAAGGGTGGGGGGTGGAAGGGAGAATGATTGGAAAGTTATGAAAATAGAGGAAGATTTCCAAGGCTAAAAAACCACCTGACAACCAAAGCACATTTTAGGTAGAGCTGCTCCTGCCTTGGGACAGGAGCTGGAACTAGATGACCTCTGAAATCCCTCCCAGGCATAAGCTTTGTGCTTCTATGCTGAAATGTTTGAAGAGGTTTTCCAACGTGTACTATTAATTTATTTTTTAATCCTTTAGGATATATTCCAAAAGAAAACTTCAAGGCTATTACTAAGACTACAGTTAAATCACCATTCATTAACTGAATAATGCTTGATTACTGCACTCACTCAAGAATAAATTCTTTCACTTCTTGGAGCTTACTGAAAAATTGATGTTGGATTGAAAAGAACCAGAAACCTTCAACTTTCCTAGAACTCAAGGAACCAAGCTGGACTTGTTGTCATACCTAATCCTCCTCTTCCAAAAGGGAAGCCACATTCAGCCCTCCAGCCACATTCCACCTATTTTCATGAAGAACACACACCTTGAGATAGTTTTGAATGAAAGGGATTCTTCCTCTATTCTGGAGCTGACTTTAATTGTAAAATCCCTCCACATCCTCCTGTTCCCATTCAGGAGTGCTCTCCCTGAATAACCTGGCAACTTCATTCCTGTGTTTTTCCCTCTGTTTTCCTGAGGGAACCTCTCCAAAAGGTTTCCCTGTAATAGTTGGAGGGGAAATTCAGTGTCATTTTCTGTTTTCCTTCAGACGTTGCATTTGGCTATCAGAGTGCTCACAGTGAGCAAACCAGAACTCTTCAATGTCTCAGTCAACCCACTTGGGGAATCAATAAAAGATAAGACTTCCCATGTTTCAGTGCTATTGAGGGTTGGTAAATGCTTCTAAAGTGCTTTGAAAACCTGGAAAGGTGCAATGTTCTTATAATGGCCTGAATGCTTTGTAGTTCTACGGAATATTTTATTCCAAAATCCCAAGCTTTTACAAGTAACTAACCCTAACTACCACAGTCCTGTGAGATGTCGGTAAATAAACAAAAACATTCAGGATAGTGCTTAGTCCATCATATCTTAGTCCAAAAAACTGACGTCAGACACTGTAATTTATCATTCACATGATCTTCTAGCCCCGACGAAGTCTACGGAACCTTTTTGTTGGAAATACTATTGGCAAACCCACTCAGAAGATTAATGCTAATTAGCTCAGGGTGGAAAAGTTGTGCGTTACTCCAAATTTGGCTCACAAAAAGAGAATGAATAAGTAAAGAGGCATGTCCTAGAGCCAGCAGGAGAGAAGTCAGCAACTGAGGTTCAACTATAAAAAAAAAAGAAAATATATTCATATATATATCACCAGAAAAAACCCTTAGGTCAATGTTCTCTCAGTCCAAGAGGCATTTAAGGTCAGGACCTTACACTTTCCAGTCATCTCACTCTCCAACCATCACCACCTTGTTAACGATGCTGACTGCATCACACATGTGAGAGGAAGTTTGGCACCACAAGTTTTCCAGGTGAAAAAGTGTGTCACCAATGAAGAAGAATTACAAGTCATTAAACTGGAGTGCATGCTGTGCATGCCTCTTCAATTCAATATAGGGAATTAAGAAGTCAAATGCCTGTGGCATTAAATATGAATGATGAATGCGAGAAATAAAATAAGTAGAGGAGAAATCTATGTGTTTCATTACACGAGGTAGCTGTGCCACTGGCACCTTTTGCTTTTGTATTGAAAAAAAATTGGTCTAAGATTGGAAAGCAAAGAAAAGTCTGTTTTTAAGGAAATTCGTGTACCCTCTTGATGAGATTAAGAAAAATAAAAACATTTTGCAATCTGGATTCCATTTTAATAATCTGAAAGGATCACAGCCTATATGATACTTTACAAACCAGGAACTGAGAAGAGCAGCACACACATTTTTCTTCACAACGGGCTTCTAAAAGAACAGCCAATATTTAAGGAAAGAACACAAACTACAGAAAAAGAGCAATGTCAGAAGTGACACATTATCCCATTTTAAGGCATCTGTCTGACTCCTTAGAATAAAAAGGATAAACAAGATGAGCCACAAAGGCTCCTGTGTGTGTCACAAAGCACACGGCATGGGAAACCACTTCTCCCGCTCTCCGGCGGAAATGGTTCCTTTCATCTCCGATCAAGTTTCAGAGGTATTTTTATTTATTTACACATGAAGGGCTGTGAACCAAATTCACCTCATCATTTTGTACAATAAATTGAAGAATACATCTACTCAGCAGCCCCACCAAGACACGCAGTTGTTGGAGTTGTGTACTACAGATGGTCAGATGTCATCTGCACCCAAGACATCTCTCTGATGAACATCTAATATTAAGAACATCTCTATTATAAACATCCAAAATTTTATTAATCCTCTGATTATGGTAGAACAAGTGACTGTGCCCCAAAAAAAATGAGAACTGAGAACAGGCAGATAACATCTAGAGGTACTAAGAACAAATATTCAACAAGCTGGTTGAATATTTTCCAAGATGATGAAGATGAGGGAGGAAAAAATTCTATGAGCCGATCACAAATTTCACCAAAACATTGAGGTAAAAATAAATGAGTGATTGGAAATAAAACACATTAGTGAGAGGGTATTACTGATTATTTTCTTGCCTGTTTGGTGTTTATGAAGTTCCAAGACAATGTGATACCTAGATAATTTAAGATCAATAAATTCTGATCCATTTTATGTTACTTTTTAATATTTCTGAATACATAATGAAAACAGAAGTCCTGAAAAAGTTTCTGTTCCATATGAGCTGGTTGTGAAACTCTTCCTGAAGCATAACACCCTGTTATGGATGAAATTAAATTCTGTTGATTTTTGAGGACAAAAGCATTAACACACACATATAAAGAACATACACAATGCATTCTGGTACACAGTGCATTTTCTGTCCCATACAGTCTCATCTACATTTTCCTCAACTTATTTTTAAGCACAAAATATGAGATGTTTTCTTCGCGTAATTTCCATTTCACTACATTGTTGTGTGATAAATCATGACGAGGATGGCATGGATCACATCCCAATTACCAGAATCACTACGGGGGGGAAAAAAATCAACAATTTGAACCAGACACTCACCAATCTCTGAGCTGCTGAAATGGAGGCTCCTTTAAATCACTTAATACAGCCTGGCTTTGTGCAGGCACCTAGAAAGGGGAGAATATTGCAATTAATCCCCCAAACTTCAGGCATTGCACCTTTTTACAGGCACTGTGTCCTTTTATTAATTCAACATGTTTTTTGAAATCCAGCACGTGCTTTGTTGTGGGAACTGGGCCACTGGAAGTTTTCACTTTTTTTCTTTCCCCCCTCAAAACTGCAATTGTGGAAAAATCACAACTCCACCAGCACCATCCACCACATCCTTAATGTGGTTAATGAAATAATTCAGGTGGCACAGAGATCCTTGAGAATTTCAATTTGAATTAATTTTTTTAAATAAGATTTCTTTCCCCCAGTGCCAAAACTAAAAATGATGTAAGTGCAAAAATCTCTGTAGTAAATTAGTGATAAAAGAATAAAACAGTTAAACTAATATATTTTTCATGCTTGAGGGCTATGTGTTTAACAGTTTTCTAACTGTTAATTCATTTATATAAAAATACTTTGGTTATTATCTACTTGAGTTGAAATTAGATATTTAATTGACTGGAGGGAATGAAATCCGCTCACTTTTAAATAAAGCAATGATTTAAAAATATTCCTGTAAAGTGATTTGTAAGACCACACCAGCACTAGTTCTTGGCACACGTCCTTGTCTGTGTATATATTTTAAAAGCATGGTTGTTTTTACAAATGTAGTACTGTGAGAGCTAACTTCTTCAGAAACATGTTTATCTTAATTAGGAAAGTCAACAGACTTCTAATGGGAAGAAATGCGTATTTTTCTCTGTGGTATCTAAAGCATCAAAGGCCTCGTTCTCATGCCAAACCAATCTTCCTTCCTGCCTGCCTTTCAAACCCAGGTGATTGCAGACAGCTGAGCAGACATTTTCCCAAAAGCTTCTATTGACCTGGCTCCAGTCCTTTCCCGTGCTCTGTCTCCTTTTCTATCCGCATGTCACTTCTCTTTCTCTTTCTGTGTATTTGTTGTATTTTTGCCTGAGGAAACCTAGGGATATTCATGGCACTGAGGCAAATAATGTGGAATTAAAAACTAAATTCTTCAGGCCTTATCCTAGCAACAGGACCATCACCATCTGTTCAGAGGACAGGACTGCCATTATCCGCTGCATTCTTTGTACATACTCCATCACCTGTGAGGGGAAAAACATTGCCCCTTATCCTGGGCTCTTTGTTTAAAAACAAAGTCGTCTGCCTCTCTCTGGTACCCACACATTTCATAAATGTGATATACAGTACATTTGAAGGGATTAGGCGGCAATAAGGAGCCATAAAAGCTTAAAAAGGAAAAAAAAACCTAAAGGGAGGACATCTGCATGATAAACAACAAAAGCAAATATTGTTCAATTTAAATAAACAGTTGAGATTAATTAGCAAAAGTTCCTATGAATTCCTATATCTGCTACTAATATCACTGATGCAAGCACTACACATGTGAGTTTGGGAGAATTTTACAGCAGTAGTGGAATTGTTGTTAGGGGTTACGATTTATTTTTAAATTTAAATAACTGATTGAAAATCTGTGTTACCCAATGTGCTGCAAAGGCCGTTTTGGCTGCTCACAAACATGTTTGCATCTGAAATCCCAAAATACAGCAACAAAATCTGATGGGCAGCACACCTTTTACCTGAGGAAAACACAAAGTTGCTCAAAGAGCTAAAATACCCCATGATTTAATTTGAAGTCCTCATCTTTTACTCTCGAAGAATAGTACTCCTTATTCTTCATTTATTTCTGCTTTGAACATTTGAACATGGGTAAAAGAGCATGAAGGAGGAGGAGGCAAAAATCAGGGAATTAAAAGAAAAAAAAATTCCTGGAAATCAGAGCAGCAGCCTTGACCTCATATTATGTTTTCAGTTTAAAATTATAATTTATAAAAGCTGTTTGACTGGCTGTCTCTGTTGTTTTTATGCCACTTATAAACAAAGCTGCAGTCATATTTATTTCTCAGGGCTTACAGACACATTTGTGGTGTGCAGCCTGGCAACAGAGACTGGTAAAATCTGCCCGCTCCAACCAAATCTCCAAAGTGCCCATCCCATCCCAAAACAGCCACAAGTCTGAAGGTCCAGGATGATGCATCCTCTCCTCCCCAGGGAATAACAGGGAGAGCAGAGCCACCTGCTTTCACCACTCTCCTCTTCCTCTCCCCAAGGGATGTCAGGAGAGATGGAAATTCATAGAACTAGAATTGCAAGGGAAATTCCTCTTCTTCCTGTATTTTCTCCAACCTTTTACCCAGTTCCAATATTCCTCAATTTCTCCTGCTTTGCTGGATTCCTGACAGGGTAGAAGTTGCCCCCCAATTTGGTGGATCACAGGAAAAGAGTTGTCCCAGGTGGGCGTTCAGCATCACCTAAACACAGAGGATGGACCCATCACATCTATCTTTTCAAGTAAAATAAATCGAGTCAGGTCAGTTTTCTCACAAATATTTAGAAGGATTAAAAATATTTCCAAGAGAATGAAGAAGAAATAACCTATAATGAAAAAAACAAAACAAACCTAAATCTTGCCCTAAACTATTAATTTGTTGCATTAATGACTTTCAGGCCTTGGTATCAACAGAGGGCCAAAGGTTTGCCTGAGCCAAGCAGATAACCAAATTTAGGTGAGCAAAGTGGCACAAAGCAGAAATACAGATTTTTTTTTCATCTAAAAATCTCTGGGCATTTAGTAATAAGGAATAAATTATTGGCTCTTCTGTAAGCTTCCTTGGAGGCAACAGAGGTCCCTCAGCTCTGGAGAGAGGCTGGTGCTTCAATTCAGCTTGCTCTGCATCTAGGTGGCCTCAGACAGGACAGCACTTTGGCCAAATATGAATATAATTGTGCTTTTGAAATTGCCTCTCAATGGAAAAATCTGTCTCAAATGACACTACTTCAGTTTTGTCAACACCAACATAAAGATTTATTTAAAAGCCTTTGAAGCATTGTTTGGATTTTGGCTTTCTTACCATACTACTAAACTTCTCATCTTTGCATTTCTCTAATATTTCATGAAAGTCATAAAGTGTTGTACATATTTACAGAACAGAACCGATGTTGCCTTCCCTGTAGAGAATACAAATATACCTGTATTAGTATTCACAAAACCCAACCATCATTACAAACCAACCTTTGACAGAAAAGACAGAAACATTGTGTTTCATATGGAAAATTGGGGGATAGTGGAGGGAGGGGGAGACTAGAACATGAATGTACTGAAAGCAAAACTCATGTTTCAGTCACAAACTTGTATTTCTAGCAGTGTTCAAGGGCAATACAGAGACAGAACTAATGAGGCCCCTCCATACTTTTCTAGTTTCAAGGAGGAAGTTGTTAGTAATTTAAGACAGATAAAGAAATCCGCTAATTAAAATATTCTGAGATGAATGGTGGCCTCCAATTATTTTCCTGATTTGACACAATCTAGTAACAGCATAACATAACAATGCTTTACGCAACACCATGGGATTTTGTAAAAACAAAGTACAAACTGAATTGGAATTTTGAGGACAACAACAATAGAGCCCTTGCAGGCCAGCCCATGGCTGGATTTGTCTCTCTCAGTTTAAACAAATACAGAATCAAACAGAGGAAAGCCTGATGTTGAGGAATAAGTTACTTTTCATAAGAATAAAAGTTGTGAAGGAGAATGTTAACATGTAATAAAGGTTACAATGGATTATAAAATCATTGAATAGGTTGGATTGCAAGGGACTTTAAAGCTCATCTCATTCCACCCTTTGCCCTGTGCAGGGACACCTTTCACTATCTCAGGTTTCTCTGAGCCCCGTCCAGCCTGGCCTTGGGCACTTCCAGGGATCCAGGGACAGCCACAGTTTCTCTAGAAAATTTGTGCCAGGACCTCAGCACACCTTTTTTTTTTTTTTTCTTTCCTGTAGTTTAGATGCAATTTTAGTGATTTTACTCTTTTATAAACAATTTACATGTACCACCTCTCCAATTGCTAAATATCCAAGTACAATAAAGCACAGGGCTCAGGTTTTTCCCACCCCCAAAATCCACTGCAAGGCAGCAAAAAGTTTGTCAATCAACTTGATGCCTGAATACAAAGAGTTCCTCTCATCTCAAGCGTAATTTAACACAGCACCACAATAGCTGCTGAGAGCCCACCCGAGGTCATTGGTGAGTGAACTGAGGTGTCTGCAGGGGTAGGAGTTGGGCTGTAGGGCTTCTCCCCACGTGGAGATCCCTCACTGCAAAACACACTTGGGTTTGGCCACTTGAAACAAGCTATTTCTCAGTTTTACCATTAGTAACACAGATATTAAACATTTGTCTCCATCCTGATGCACTGCCAGGAATTTCTGCTTTAGAGGAACATTTTGAAAGCTATAGAGGAATAGAGATGATGGCTGTGACTATCAAGCCAAAGCTTAGCTGCTGGTGCAGTGTGTAAGCATAATCATAATGGGGAATGTTAAGACATTTTAAAAGCTGCTCACTGACAGCTCCAGCTTTGATTCACATCTCCAGGCTGCCCAGCCAATTGCTACAAGAAGAGGTGGGAAAACCAAATAAAAAGCTCTTCTTGTCACAGAGTGTTTCTTCAGATAGACCTGATAGCCCTGTAGATGAATACAGCTCATACCAGCAGCACAAAAAAAGGGGCAAACAAAGGTAAAACACCATTAGTTATGGAACTGGTTTCACTGAGAAAGCCACAAAGAGCAGATGATGGTGTTGGAGTCTTAGATGATATACTGGGGCCATCAGCACTGGCAGTGATGCCTTAGGATTTTAGCTTTCATATTTTTCATACAATTGTAATCCTGCAATTCTTTAGGTATAGCTCTAAACTCCATCCAGAATGATGGCTACTGCTTTCTAGTTTTGGTCAGACACAACAATTCCTCCCCAGGCCTGGCAGTCAAGGACACCTCATTGTCTCAGAACCTGAAAAGTATATACAAAAGTGAGTTGAGGGAGGAAAAAACTGGGGGTAAATTACTTCATTACCTACCTCTGCAATTGGAAGATTAACCCCCAATAAGCAAATGAACCAAACTTATAAAAAACATTAAAAACTCATAACCCCTCATCCATTTTGGGTGAAGCCCCTTGGGGAGGCTTCATCTGCCGTTTGTGTACCTGAAGGTCCTTCAATAAATATACCTGCTTTTTATTCCCTTAATCTTGTCCTGGCCTCTGCTTTTAGGGAGCCCAAAAAGGAGTGGTGCCAGGACAGGGCTGGCAGAGGAAGGGGGGAGCCAGCGGGGCAGGGCTCGCCGCTGGAGCGGCGTTCTCCAGCCACGGCCCGGCAGAAACGGCTTCTGTTGCTACTGCTAATGATGAATACCATATGCTTGGCTCTTGCTGTTGTAAAATAAGTTACGTTACTACTGCCTGAGAGTGAATCAACTCTTTTTCTTTCATTAAAAATAGACGTTTGTGCCCATTCATGTTTCCTCGGCGCTAGTACATGGGCAAAAATGTTTTTAAAATAAAATCAGAACATTCTCCATCTACGGCTTTTTTCTGCCTTTCACCGCATCACCAACTTGTTCCATTTCAGAGCATCCCTTTTCCCAAACATTAATCCTGAAACAGAGAAGAAAGAATAGATATGATAATTCATTCATTTTTTTTTCCTTCAGTTACTTTGAACCAGTTCAATTCATTGTAGTTCACACATAATGTGTGACTGGTGGCCTTGATTTGGGAAATCCTTCTTTAGATACAGGAAAAAGAGATGTTTGCTGTAGACATCTCATTTTATTCTCCAGCTATCTGAGAATGAGCTCTTTTATTAAAGTCATTTTGACCACCACTTATTAATTTATCAGTGAAAAGGAACCTCTTGGATCCACTTGTTTCCATTTATAACTTCATATACAAACAACTTCTTTTGTGATTTCACTAAAGGTGATCAAATCACAGAACACACTATTAATTCAATTTACGTGAATGCCACAGGCCTGTCCACTCAAATACCATAGGAATATTGCAAAGTTTCATAATTCTAAACTGTCACTTTTGCAACTGTGTGCCCATGGTGCTGCAAAATGGAAAAAATATTTTGTATTTATGTTTTCAAATAAACATCCTCCTCCATTTTATGGGTATGTTAGCATATATATTCTTATGGTAAGAGGACCTAAACTGCTATGTGGATGCTCAAACAGAAAAGTGGAGACGATTTAAGGTTTTGACACATCTTTTTCTACTTTTGGGGTTTTGCTAAGATCAGTTTTTACCAGTCAAATGGAGCAAAGCTCCTGAGGAGCAGCACTGTGTCAGCACAGGTAGAAGGAAACTGACACAACTGAATGCCACAGAAGACCCATTCTTCATACCTCTGACAAAACAAACCTGCACATTACTTCAGAGCCTGCTATCAAAAGAAAACTGGAAAGATAAAGATAAAAGGCTGGCAACAAGCCTTTAAAACACAAACCCACTGCAGCACCTCCCCCTGTTTATTTTATGCCAAAACGATTTCCTATCCACCTGTTCATAAAAAAAAAACCAACAAAACAAAACTATAAGAGCTGAAAGTATCCAGTAATTATGAATTGGAGAAAAGGGAAAAGTAATACTTTGGCACACGGCCTGTAGGAAAAAAGCACACAATGTATTACTTCCGTCATACATGTAGGAACTACAGGGGATCATTTTCAAACACTTCAATAGGCCACTGTTAATGATCAGCAGTCGATTGGCCAAATTAACCCCAGAACTACCTCCAAAATGATTACGACTGCATATTATAATTAATGGTGACACTAAGGATATTAGGCTCAGAAGGGGTTTTGTTTGTTTGAATGAGTGATGGATCATTCCATTCAAGGGTAGATGTTTGTGGCTTGCTTTGGGCTTATGCACATCCACAAAACCCTGGAGATAATCTCATGGCTGATGGTAATTCTGGAAAAATGGGAAAAGGAATGGGGGAGTCCCTTTTGGATTTTAATCTTATTTCTGCCCTTATGGAATGAAATTATCTCAACACTTCTTGGTTGAACTCTAGTCGATCATTTTAATTAAATGTATCTAAGCAGTCATTGCGAAGTCTAGTCTGGAGTAATAGGTTGGCAAACTAAATATTGGCGTCTAAATTCAGCAAGGAATGTCTACAGCAGGTATATAAAGTCTTAGTAAAAGACAGAAGTTCTATGTGTGTATAATGCACCAAGAAAAAAGAGAGATATAAATTCCCAGACCAAATTCAAGCCCTGATCACAAAGTCTGGGAGTCAGAGTGACCACTGATCTAAATCTTGCCCGCCATCAGCCACTATTTCTAAAATAATCCAGCACCTGAAGTCACATCCCTTGAATTTAATAACTCTTGAAATTTGGCTCTAGTTTTGAAACTTGGATACAATCCCTTCGGTTTTGTCCTCTTACCCTCCTCCTTTCTGACAAGATGAACACCTCTAAGAGCAGTTTGAAAATTTGGGGTTCTGAAGCTGAAATAATGAACACAGAGCTGGCTTCACACTCGAGCAGAGAGGTGACACACATTGCTGGAAGGGCTTCAAAACCCTGGGCAGAAGGCTTCAAAACCCTGAAATACAACATGATTTACCTTTCGACCACATTTCTATTCATGTCTAAAACCTCCAAAGGGAGAAAAAAAACTAACTCTAGAGACAGGGCTGTGGCTAACTCATTCCTGAACAGGCCACTCAGAGCAAAGCTTGGGCTTATTTAAAATAAGCTGCTCCCTCTTGATCCAAAAGCAGAGGAAAATGAACAAGAGACATGGCTCATGAAAGCCCATAGCCCTTTGCACTTCTGAACATGGTCTTTCTTGACAATCTGCCACCACAGCACCAACATTCTTAAACTAACACACTTCTTCAGAGTGTGCTGCATATCTGTTGATGGGTTGTAAAAACTATGCATGGGATGTGTTATTGCATGAGCAAAGCATGACCTTCAGCACTGGATTTATCAAGAGATTTATGCATGGTCTGGAGAGAAATCAATCTTTTCTTATTTTTTTTTTTTATTTTTCCCCTCAACAGTTAGCTGATTTTTATCTGTAATTTTAGAATAATTCCTTCGAATGCCACTAAGAGCAGATTAAAAGTCCTTTCTCTGAGTCGGTCAGATACAAATTTGAAGCCTCAGATCAGCAGTTCAAAACTGATATTTGCCACAGAGAAATTTTGGCCTGGGAAAGAATCACCCATTACCTCTTCCTGGAAAGCTGGTGATAGTAACAATCTCTCTACCCATAATTCTATTCTAACTGCACGTCACATATGGAAAAATAAATATTCAAGTGGGAAAAAAAGTAATGTTGGGCTTCAGTAAGAACTTCATTTTCTTTCTTTTCATATTTACCTTCACTTTAGTATTCATGTAGTTGTTAATGCCAACAATTAAAATAAACTAGAGCTTTATGAGGTAAAATACAAATTTTGAGTTACTTATCTTTATTTTTTCATTCTTCTAAGTGCATGTTTTTCCTAAATATATAAGTATATATGTATAGGTATTTCTGTTCTCTTATGTAGCCTAGAAATAAACATCATCATTACTTTACCTCAACAATTTTTCCACTAAGATCTATCCACCTATAGTTTTAAATACAGCAGCTACATGACAGAGTATATTGATGGGCTTTAATCACTGCTGAACATTTCCTGTCTGCTTGTAGGCACTCAGAGAAACCCAAGGGGCATCATTTACAAGAGTCCAAACTGAAGAGATTTGACAGGATGTCACAGGGAATAATCCAAGAATTATGAGTGTAAAAACAGATATTGAATAGCACAAACCAGTGCAGCCCTGGCAGTTTAGCAATACCTGTAAAACCAGAAGAATCACAGTGGTGATCTCTTACCAACACAGTACAGTTAGAACAAATAGTTTAGGAAATCTTTGTGGAAAGCTCAAACAGTACTGAACTCCAACTGAAGTGTATAGCGAAGTTTGAGAGAAGGGGGGAGAAAAAACACTGATGTCCCAGTGTTTCCTCATTTCTCAAAAGACATTGCAATCAAACTCTCACACATTTAAAACTACACACAAAAGGTAGAAAGACATTTCCTTGTTAGAAACAATAAAGAAAATAATTCAACTTTCTTCAGTGTTTTTTAAGCTCACACAGGAATAGAAATCATGGTACAAGTTGGGAAAGGTCCTATTTGCTACTCCAAACCCAGGAATTGCAGATGGACTGTTTGCATCCAGGCAATTCTGTATTGCTTTACCTCGGAACTTCCTTTCCCAGGGATTCAGAAGCACAGGAGGGCCCAAGTGACATGGACAGGCCACTTCTATCCTGCTCAACCCCAGAGCAAATTATTTTGCACGTGTGGCAGCAGCAGAGGTGGTGATTTGGCAGACGGGAACTCACAACAGGACCAAGTATCTACGGGAATGAATCCAAGACAGAAAGGTGACAAGGGAGCTCAGAAGCTGGGGGTGATGGGGAGAAAGAAAACAGGAAAGAAAAAGCAGTTGACAAGAGGGAATGCTGACTCAGAAAAAGAGTCAGAGGAAGAAAAAGGGGAGAGAAAACCAACATGAATTATATTGATTAGGGGATATGAACACCACTAGAAAATAATATGAGCTGGGGACATTATTACTCCCTGTGGTCCAGAGAGCTTCACCTTCCCTTTTACAGAAACCTGCATTCCTTGACTGCAGACTGACAGGGAGCAGGTGAAAGGGAGAAGGTGTTGAAGGACTGGGAGGAGGGAAAGTGGCTTCAGAGATGCATTAGAGAAACTGGGTTTTGACAGGGCGCTATGTGTAATTCACCACAGAAATGCCCTTGACAGCGTCTGGAGTGAACCCCCCCAAAAAAAGTCCTCCTTGTGTGCTTACAGCTCGATTCTCAGCTCAGCAAGTTGCTAAGCCAGGGCCTTGGAGAAGGGAAGTTGATTCCTCTGGTAATGAAAAATGCCTGTGAGGAAGGAGAAGACATACGTGCATTGTGAAGAAAAAAGACCACAGCCCCTGGATTTATTATATACATAATAATTAATAATGACCCAATTTTTCCTATTCCAGATCTCAAAATTCCTTACTCACTTTAATTAAGTTCACTCTAAAAATAGGATGCTGCAGAACAAAGAACTTTTTTACTACTTTAAAAATGCAAGCTTACTCACTAGTTAGGATTTTCCCAGCTCTCCTTGCTTTCGTACAAAGGGCTATTATGGCACAATATAAATGCCCCATCAATGGGAGACATTTTTAGATAAAACTTGATAATGTAACATTTACTGATTCCATCTGTCAAGACCAATAAAGAGAATGAGACTTCATAGCAAAACACACATGAAACATAAAGGCAGCAACCAAAACAAGTGCAGGCAGTGCAGACCCTTCTTATGGACCTACAATCCAAGCTAATTTTTTTCCCATAGACACAGGGCCCACTTTCTACACCAGTATGGCCCTAGGATCTCTACTTTCAATAATACATTGCATTTATTCAACAGCATTCAGAGCTTATTTACATTATGCCTTTTTCAACCTCCTAACTCTGTCTTCTGCACACAATTTTAATGGTGAAGAGCAATATGGGGCTACAGAGTTGCCTAAACACATGGCCAGTCTGAGAGCTCCTTCTCTGAGGCCCATCAGCAGCACTGGGCCCATAAACACAGCTCAGAAACCTCACACTCCCCTTCTGAGCCACGAACCTGATTTAAATTCCAAGCAAAGACCAGCATCCCTGGTGAAGAAGAGCAATTGCTCTTTAAACAACTTTTGTAAATGCTTCCTGTGCCAGCGAGGGAGCGCAGAGTTTGCTTAGGTGAAATAAAGCAGACAGACAGACCTCCCCACATCCTGCTTTGCTTCCAAGATTTCAATAATGAACAGGGGTGTGCAAAGAAATGAAAGCGGTGGAAGTGCCAAAGGTATCCCTTGGAGATGTAAGAATCCTGTTGTCATGCAAAAGAGCTCCTGAATGATAAAAAAGCGGAACCCAATTACAACTGGTTCTGTGCTAATCTGAGCCCACGACTAACTGTGGGCTTTGGATGGGGCCGTGGTGTCCGCAGTTATTAATTCACCTCTTCCTTCCCCAAAACACGCCAGGAAATTAATTTCCATTGCTGGAATTAATTTGGCACTAGGAGATGTGTAAACACTGCTTGGAGTTACCTGGCAGTGATTTTGAGGTCTTATCCTGGGTGCCTGCCACCTCATGGTGGCTCAGGAACTCCACTGACATGGAAATCTGCCACTGGAGAATGGGCTTATCCCAACTTTTCTTTGGGAATGAGGGGCACTACCAGGCAAGGAGAAGACTTCTATGAGCCAAGATGGGGCAATTAAATGGTTGAACTCTGAATCTTTGTGTTAACACAATCTGTTCTTTATGGCCGCACAAAGAAAGAAAATTTTAAAACAAATTAAACTATTTAAGAACAAATTAAAAGCAAATAAGATCTTTTTGGGCCATTGTAAATGAACATGAACACCTAATTGGTTTTGTGAGAAGACAGTGATAAGTATGAACTTAGAGGTGCTAAGAAAACTATGAGGTTTAAAATGTTTAGTAGAAAACTTAGTTTTTAAGAAAGGTTTCTGAAAACAAATAATCCTCTTCAATTCTGCTGGAAATCAAAATTTTTTGGGGTTAACTGCAAAACTAATGTGAAATTTACTTGGATAAATGAATAAAATACTTTTTATCCCTCTGGTTAACTCTACTTTCAACCAATCCTTTTGTCTTCCGTCTCTCAGCCTCTGAAGGCTGATGTTTATTTGGGAGCCTTTAAGAGACACTAAAAAGCAAAGGACTGCATCACATCCACAGGGTAGAAAGAAGCTTTGCCTCCCAAAACCTGTGGCTGGAGAGCCTGGACCACTGCAGTGGTCACACAACAAGATTTTGGACCTGGAACAGTATCTGGAAAGCATTTTCTTTACCTCTTCACTATTTTTTCTTTAAAAAAGCCCCTTTTTAGAACAAAAGATAAAATTTTTGTGACAGGTAGGGATGTGGCAGAGATACATCCCCATGCAGCACATCTGACTTTTTTTTTATTGAAAAAGAGTCTTGTCCCTCACCTCGATTTAAAAAACCTCTTTGCACTAACCAAACAATTTTCTGAATTGCAGCTTTTTTTGCTAGGTAGAGAGGAAAAAAAAAAAAAAAAAGCAACCCTTGAGAAATGGAATTTTGCCCATAGACTGATGACTACAGATCGCATTTCTAGTGGGCTTATAACCTGCTCCAGTGAAAACATAATTTTTAATTTGCTTTTAGGGTTATTTATTTTTTTTATTATTACACTAAGGGTTTATAATTTAACGTCAAACATAATTTTGCACGAATTACGAGGCTGCACTGTGATGCTGAAGATAAGATGTATGGGACTGGTTGGCACAGCCTCAAACTCGGTTTCTGAGAAAATGGATCACTAATTGGCAGGCTGCCATCCCATACACTGCTCAGTGCAACTTTACATGAGACAAGCTATCTTTTGCAGGGATTTGTGCACATCATCCTCCCAAACAGTGCAAGGAAAAGTAGTCGTCTTTTAGCAATGTTGTATTTACCATTTCACACCATATGAGCAATATTTGATGTTGGAGTCACGTGATAACATTAAATTTGTGCTGTTCTTAAAAAAAAAAAGTTATTTCTAAATGTTTATGGCTTTAAAAAAAATAAGACTTTTCATGTAGCAATTAAAACCCTAAATTATTGGTCATATCACTTCATAAAAATCACACCAATTTTGATTAATTGTAGTTCAGCTATTTAAGAGCTGAAAAAACATGACATTTTACTATGATGTCATTTTCCCATTCATTCCAGTGGTAAAAGTCCACCACCATAGCTACAGAAAGAATAATATAAAAATTAAAGCATGGAAATGATCAAGGAAATAATTTTGACAATGAAGTAATTTCCTAGATTGGTTTTTAAGTATGACTTCTTTGTCAGCTTTAAATAAAAAATAAAAGATGCCATGATTTTATTGAACTTGCGGGGGGAATGAGTAATGTGCATATGTAAGATGTAGTGTCACTTCACTTGAAAATCAAACCATATGCTCGAGCCCAGCTAGAACAGAACACCCCAAGGGTAAACCCAAATCAAACATCTACACAGGAATCGTGAGCCAAAGTGTGGTGCCTTCAGAACCAAGGATTCCTGAACATAAAACCCACAAAAAACCCACAAAGTTGAGGTCAAAGACAATTCCGTGACAAATAGACAATATGGCCTTTCTTCAAATTTTCCTTCAAAACTCTTATCAATGCCTTCTATTTCCTATCTGAAATGTCTGTAAATTTCGAAGATTTTTCCTCTAAATTGGTAATTTCAAAATTTTTGCTGCTAGTTTGGGTTTTTTTAATATTGTTTTTGAGAGTAGTTGAAAGTGAGGCCCTTGAATATGTTTGTATTTTCATATGTGCCAAACTGATGCTAGGACCCAATCCAACTTCTTTTGAAATCAATTGGAATTTTTCACTTGACTAGAATTCAAGCATTTGTTATTAGCAATTTCAGAGGCGGAGAGAAAAAGTCAAAAATAATCCAAAACGTGGTGTCAGGACAGCAAAATTTGTTGCCTTAATTCCTCTAGAAATTGTGACACTTGCAAACTTGCTTTATTTCCTAAAAGGATACCAAAAAGTGACAGCGTTCCCCATCAGCACCTTGCTGGAACAACCTTACATGGAGCTCACATACAGATGCAAAGCCTTCACACAATCCTGAGCCTGCGGTAGGATCCAAGAGCAGAACTATGGAGTGAATTTCCTTTCGAAGCAATTTTCATCATTCAAAAATGCCTTTGGAAACAGAACAGAACTTCTGGAAAGGGCCTTAAATCTTATCTCGGTCCAGCATCCCTATCACGAGCAGGGACATTTTCCACCAGACCAGGTTGCTCAAAATTCCATCCAAGCAGTCCTTTTTCCAAGATTCCAAGGCCTCAATTCCCCCATGCAGAGAGTGTAAGAACCCTCAAATAACCCACACCCAGAACAAGATCCAGCCCTTCGGAGACTCAGAGAGTGTATTTTCATTGCCAGCCTCCAAGTTGAGGAAAACTCAAATTTAAACCCACATCTCCAACACACCAACTGAATCTACTTTAACACCCCGGAAAATGGGGGAGTCCCCACTGCAAACACAATGCAACTCAGAAATATTGCAGCTGTCAGGAAATAAAATTTCATGGGGGAAAAATAAAAGAAAGAAAGAAAAAAAAGAAAAAGAAAGAAAATCAGAAGGGAATCACTCTGCTTGAGCAGAGCAGCAGGGAGTGAATCATCAGTACCAAAATGGTTTTGCTTTACAGCCGTGCAACAGTTTGTGTATTTAGGACAACATTCGTTTAGCAAACAGACATCAACAAAATTTGCTCAGGGAAAGTGTGCATATGTTTGGGGTAAGGAGCTGACCCTTGGAGAAGAAGATCCAGGCTCCCTGCAGGGCTGAGTGAGGATTCCCTTTAGTCCTGGCTGAGTCTCCCAAGGCTGCTTCTCTCACAGGACTGACCCAAGGAAGGATGGATTTTCAACCTCAAGCATCTCACTGCAATTTACTAACCTGTGAGGAGCACATAAACTTCAATTTATTTAACTTAAACCATCATAACCTTCCATTATTTTTTTTATCCCCAATATTTTCCATTAGGGAGATCATTTCTTGCATATAAGTTGTATTTCTGCAGCTTTCATGAGGTTGCTGCACGTTTTGCTCATGTGGTAACCTGATGTGCAAGATATTTTATTTAAATCACTGAAATCTTAATAATAAAATATGCTAGCCACCACAGGAGATAGAGGCTGTTCTTACAGTGGGGGCCAAATGTAAGAGGGGACAGCACTGAGCATAGATCTGGGAATAAAGGATCAGTAGGGTGGGCTCCCTATGCCTTTAAATTAAATTCATGGATGGTTTCTTTGCCAAAAGCTTCATTTCACATCACAAACCATAAAAAGCAATCAGAACGTAGCCAGGGTTTAGTTTTTCTGTATTTTCGTGAGATATTGCATGAGAAGGTTTTCATGTCCATGCTTGCACTACTGGGAGTCACCTGGATATAAAACTCTACCATCCAAGTGCTCTGGAAGTTCCTGGAAAGTGAACTTTAGATAAGTCTAAGAATTAATTACAGTCAAGCCATTACTTTGCCCAAGTTTCTCAGTTTTCCTGGTAAGGGTCTAGAATCAGAAAGTGGTTATTCCACAAAAAAGATTTCATGTAAACATATAAATGCAAAGTCAGGAGTTTCTCTGTTCCTATGATTGACTGGTGCAAACCTTTCAGATTTACTTGAAATACCCAAGTTTTTCTTCTCTGTGCTAAATTATGTGCATAATCATCGTTTCCTTTTACCAGATTGCTCTAATGAGTGTACAGGAAATAATATTTCAAAAGACTTCTACAGACTTGTAAGAGGTCATTCCCCGTCCTGAATGATTTGATTAAAATATTTTTCAGTTCTAGCTAAGAAATTGCTTTCTTAGAATTTTAGTTTGCCTTTTATTCACGCTCATACTTGCACCACCCATAGTGCACCATAAGATCCCTCACTAAGCAG
>JAHLSL010000051.1:2199166-2314194 GCA_025920805.1 Petroica traversi
AGTCAATGGGAGGCTTGGCACCGGTTTTAATTAGGCCAGGATTTCAGCCAGTGAGCTTTGGGCTCTTAGCAGCCCATTGGGAAAGGGGCCAGCCTCAGGGAGAAAGAGGCTGACCAGCAGGAAGAGGAAGCTCAAGGATTTCCCCGCAGCAGCAGCAGCTTCCTTTCTCCTGGCGCTCAAAAAGTGACGAACCTCATGTCTCAATTCAGCGCAAGCAGTGCTGGGACCCAAACCACAACAAACAAACCCAGGCACCAACTTCTCTTCTCCTCTGCATGATATCTGGAGGGAGATGTTCACAGAGGAGCCAGTGTAGGAGAAGAGCTTTGCCAAGATTGTCTGCAAATGCTCAAACCAGAAAGCAGAAAAGTGCAGAGTCAAACAATCTATTCAAACAATGGGAATTGTTATGGAAATATCCAGAAGTTATTTGCCCCCAATAAAAAAAAACAACAAAAAACCACAAAACCACCTCACAGAGTCACACCTACAGAGCATCAGACACTGGAGGGGTAGTTGTTCTTCCCAGTTTTAACTCCTTGTGTTTTCTCCTAGAGTTATTTCTAGAGTGCCGTATTTTGAATTTCAGTAGCTCCTGAGATAACACTGAAGTAAATGCACTCGCCTCCATAGTGCTGCTTCTGAACATGGGGAAATATTCCTAAAAAGTGGAAGAAAACAAAACTTGCTGAAAACACAAGAGAGCAAGATTTTCAGAAGCAAAAGGTAAAAGAACAACTAAGTAGGATTCCAAAGAATCGTTAAGTAGATTTACAAGAATAAATTGATCAATAAGTTAAAAAGAGAGAGCAAACTGGGGAGATTCCTTTGGTGTTTGCATTAATTCAGTGCCTCCTAGAGTCAAAAAGTTCTTTGCTCTAATCCCTGTGTGTGTCCAGAGCAAGCACTGGAGGCTGAAGCCCTCCCTCCACTGCCAATGGCATTAAACTATTACCCATATTTTGGCAAACAGCTTTGCCCTCAAGGGGTTGCTTAAATGAATATGAAAATATTGTTCCTGTTGAATTTTCATTTGATACTTAACGATATGTCACTATTAACACCTAAGTTTTTTTAGGGCACAGGCAAAGCACTGTCTTAAGCCTTAGCCCTCACTCCATCAGACCAGAAAGCACTCCATCAGACCAGAAGAAGCCAAGAGACCAGAATGAAGTTAGAAAAATAACGTATTATGAGCAAAGTAAATTTCCATGTACTCACAGCTAACTCCACACAAGGGGCATACAGCACTTCAGCGCAGTAAGAATTATTCAAGAGCAAGCTAAAGCAGTAGAGATTTGCTGCCTGAAGTTGTCCGAAAGCCCTGGGAACAACTCCCATAAAAGTTCACCAGTGGAAACTCTTGTTGAGTTCATGTCTAGAAGTGAAATTAATCTCCATTTCCTTCAAGAAGAGCCCTATCACTGTTTGTCTGAAGAACTTTAAGAGCTTTGTAGAGATTAAATTAATCTTTAAGGACATTTACTATTTTAATATCACAACCACCTTGCTAGACAAACTAAAAGCCAGTCATTTATTTATATATTGAAAATATATATAAATCTGCATCTATAGGTGCATGAACATTTATATACCTAAATTGATTTCCAGCAAGCAGATACCTGATGCTGCTTTTCCCTCATATTTCCTCTGGAAATATCCAGCACCGTTGAAGCTGGAGGTCATAAGGACTTGCAAGCAGAAGGCAAAACTCAAGTCTTTTGAGCTAATCACAAGACCTAAATCCTTTCTTGCTCATATGGGATAAAAACACATCAAAGAGCACATGTCGAAGGAGATGACGTAAGTCATCTCCATTATTGGCATTTTATGGAACAGTGAAAGCAGCCTTAAGTAAACAAGAGGCTGGCAGAAACAAGTTAATTTAATAGAGGTGTCATTTTTGAAGATGAGCACTTGTACTCAAGAGACAGACATATTAGGGTATTTTTCCAAGCGTGAGAGGTTCACCAATAATTACGCAGTGTCCTCTGCAGATTCCACTGGGTTTAAAAACTCAATTTTTATCAAAAGCCACTTTCTTGCCAGCAGTTTTAATTTCTCTGGCTGCACCAAACACACAGACAGGCAATTTTTTTTTTTTTTTGGTGGAAAAACAGTCTTCCAGGGATCTAGTTCAAGTTAGTAAGACATCCCAGACCTTCACAACCTCAAAATTTTAGCATATCACCTGCAGAAACCACCTTCATACTGCTGGAAATGTCAGCAGTATTTCCTATTTGAGGAGGAAAACTTTAAGTATTTTCAGCAAGACAGGCTCTTTCATAAGATAAATATATAGATAAAGCAGATGTAGAGAATATATATGCACAAAAATCACTGGGATAAATCCATGTGTTTACAGGGAAAGTGTGTCAGGTATCTCACCACTAAAATCAGGGTATGAACCAAGTGGTGCCCTTCAGGATTTCCCTTAACTGCTTTGAACTCCTTATCAGTCCTGCCCTATTTCACCACAAACATTGACACTGCAAGAGGAAGTTACTTCTCTTCACTTTTTTTTCCTTTTAAAGACAGTCTGAAAATCAGATTTTTTTCCTTTTTGCAGCAAACAGAAGCAGATCAAATATTTTAATTACTCTTGGGTCGTTTGTGCTCATATAATTTCATACCCACATATCTTCAATATTTATAGCAGACACTGAAAAGATTTAACATATGTAGTGATTTTCACCAAGTAACTCCACACTCTCCCTGAATACAAAGATGTAATTTCTCACCATTTATACAGCCTGCTAAAAATCCAGCTAGTAATTCATGTGAACAAGTTTCTCCTCAAAGATTTTAATTAAAACAGAAATGCCTTGCACACTTCCAATTGTGATATCCTGCCCATGTGTTTAAACTACAGCCTGAGCAGAGGGAGTGGTTTGTAAATGAGACTTATTCTCATATCTGAAGAACATCTAAGTAATTAGATGAAAACAATAAAATATATTTTTAAGATTACTCCAAAATTATAACTCTACAAGAAACATATAAAATAGAAATAAAACATTTAAGAAGTAATAACAACAATCACTGAGATAAAAAATAAAGAGAAGCTCAGGAGTAAAGCAAAATACGATTTACAGGACAGCTACTTCTTATGTTTTAAAAGAAAGTTCATATTCTTTGGAGAATACCATGAGGAGTTTTTCAGAAAGGAATCCATAAAACAGGAAATTTACCGTAAAATTGGAACAGTACCTGACAGGGGATCTAGTGGCTGTTTTACAGGGACTGTGTGTGCTTGCTGGTCCAGTGAATTAAAAAAAATAAAGTTATGATTATGACACATAAGGGATAGAAAGGGCCTCAAAAACTGAGTTATTGAGGGGAAAAAAATGTAAGTAACACATCCCCATCATTTTCAGAGCCTTTCATGTTAATGAGAGGTTAAAGCAGTCGCTTTTGGATACTTGCATTTTTGTGTGGATATATTGACACTAAAAACTGGCTACAGAAATTGTCCACCAAAGGCCACATTTTGCCCTCTGTTGCCCACAAATAACTCCAGTGGAATTCAAGAGGAGTTGTGTGCTGTGCACACATAGCTGGCCCCAAAATCTGTTCCTTAAGTTGCTGAAAATCTCCCTGGAATGAAACAAAAGTGATAATAGAACAGAATATAATAAAATAACTGGGCTCTCTGGAGACCCCAAGACCACATCCTTTGTTTCGCTGAAACATTCCTTGGTAACTTTTCAGCTCTGTCTCTTTTTATTGCCCAAACTCTGCAGTATTCCTCCACATCGTCATCTTGGTTTTTTATCACCGGTCTGCAATTTGTCAGTAACCTCTGTATCTTAAAAAGCAGACCCAAAGCTTTCTCCAGGCCCTCTTTGAGAAAGTGAAGATAGATGTGAAGAGAAGACATGTTTGACAAACTGACTCTCAGCAACAATTCCTAGTAAATATGGACGATTTCTTTTTTCCTCGCTGCTTCTATTTTCTGTTTTATCAAAAACGATGATTCAAAATTTCTGGAAACTGGAGCCAAGTGGGGTGAAAGGAACTATAAATATCCTAAAAATACATATATGCCTTCTGCGTGCCACTGTTGCATGTTCAACATGGCTCAAACCATGGGACTTCTCAGGGATGCATCACATTTTCCCTGGACAGCAAGAAGGGTGTTAGCTAAGACCTGCCAGGAATATTTGCTTTTTTGAAGTTGGACTAAAAGTGCAATTCTTAGCACAAATAAATAACACTACTCTGCCTTACGCAAGTTATCTGCTGTGCCCCTGATTTTGCAAATTCTTGATTGTATTGAGTAATACTCAGCACATATTAATATTTCTGCATACTAAAATCAGAAAAAAATCTAGGAATGCACTTTTACTATACATAAATAATTTTATTCTTTCCTTTAAGCTCAATTTAGGTGAAGTTTGTCTTAGGGGGAAAAACAGGAATGATAAGAACTAGTTATGTATTGGAATCAGTTTGTGTAATCTGGCTGTATTTGTGGCTTCTATTTTTCTGGGAAGGAGGTCTCAAATGGTGTCAGTGTATTTCTTCTATTCTCTAGTCCTAAGGGAAAGTTGACCTTATTTTCATTTTCCCACTGTCTCAGCCTCTGGTTTGCTGCAGAATTCCAGGAAGAACTTCCTGCAGGAGAACAATATCTGGCACCCATCGAGCTGACTAAGTGAAGGAGCAGTATACTAAAGGGGAGGTCAGCCTCGAGTAAATAAGGTAAATCACTGTTATCCTGGATACCAGACCTCTGAGGCAGAGCTGCAACACCTTTCAGGAAGCTGGGAAGAGCGTGCCGAGGGCTGTTGCTCTCCTGGAAACAGTAAATGGACAGAGGGTCATTCTGTCATTAATCCAGTTGCACTTTAGTGCTCATCTTTATTCTATTAAAAAGAAAGCATCAGAAATGTTTCCACTCAACTTCAGGCTTCAGAGAGAGAGTTTGCTTGGCTTAATTTGTTTTAGGTTTTTTTAGAGTTTTCATTAATATTTTTAGTAAATGCGTGTACTTTTTCGTGCAATACGGGCGTGATCAAAATAACATGAGCAATAAAATTGCCAAGAGCTGTTGGCAATTTTCCCCTCAGAGTTTAAGTACTAACAAAGATGCACTTTCACAGAAAAACTTGATTTGGGAGTGACCTTCACGATCATCTCATTCCAACCCCCTGCCATGGGGGAACATCTTCCACTAGACCAGGTTGCTCAGGGCTTGGTCAACAACACAACTCTAGGTCAGGGCAGCAAGAGAAAGTCTGAGTGTGGGTTGACTGCTGAGAGCTGGAGACCACAGAGTAGCTTTGCCTTGATTTCTCACAAGAAGCAACTTAAAAAAGAAAAATATGATGGAGCTCAGTCTGGAAGATGAGTTTATTTTTTACACTTAAAGTACAAATTAAAGGTGGAGTGATTTTTCTGCAGCCAGCAGCACATTTGAAGCCATGTTCCTTATTTACAGGTCCAGGACTAGCCATAAAGAAAGTAAAGAGCAGAACAAGAAATGAAGGAGAAAGCATAAGAGGAAATTAAGAGCCTTCTCCAAATCCTACCAGAGCAGCTCTGCAAACCCACAGCAGCAAAAGTATAAAGCACTGTGGTGGGCTCCATTTCCACATGGTTGGGTCAGGACACAAAACCTGCCTACACCAACCCTGTCCCTCTATCCTAACTTTGACCCAGACCTCCAACCTTGATCTAAGAAACGATTCCTCATGAAACAGATGTACCAGTTCCTTTCCACCAAAGCCTCCTGCCAGGAGTGGCTCAATACATCCATTAAAGGTGTATCTTTACATATCCTTATGTCTGGAAACCCATGAGCTGCAATCTCAGGAAGGCGGGACAGCACATTAGAAAGGTGTCACTCTGCCTCATATGTGGAGGCCAGTGGACCTGCTGACCAGGATTCTGAAAGGGCCTACTAGTAACTCAGCCTCTAGGTCTGTGTTATCCTACACAGTTAGAGTGACCAAAAGCTCTTTTCCAAGACTCCCTGAGGCCTTATATACATTTATTTTAATTCCATTCTCCCAGCTGGCCTGTTGGCGTTCATGCCTCTTTTGCCCTTATATGGAATTTCTCTAGAATGCTCTCCCCAGTTTCACACCCCATTGGCCTGTTGGCCTTCCCACCCCTTTTGTCCTTATATGGAATTCTCTGGAATGTTCTCCCCAGTTTGACGCCCCATTGGCCCCTTCTCCTTGGTCCCTCCTCCTACTCCCTCCTCATTGGGTCCCCAACCCCATCCATCAGCATTGCACCACCCCCTGGCCCTTCCCCTATTGGTTGTTGCAAACCCCACCCCCCCCTTCGGTTCTTAAGGGCCGGGTTCCCCCTTTTCAAGGTTCACTGGATCTTTCAGGCTGTGGAATAAACTCAACCTCTGAACCTGCACAGAGACCCCTGTGTGCTCCTTGCTGCTGCTGTGATTGCGTCTCCCCTGTGCTGCACGGTGAGTGTGAGCTCCTGCATGGTCTTGCTGCCCCATCCTGGGGAGACACTCTCGAAAGATCACAGCCCTGCCCAGCCATACAACCCCATGGCCAGCAATAACATTCACATTACCCTGTCAGGTAACTCCACCAGCTCTGTAGAAAAGTATAGACAAGACCCACCATCTCTATTCAGGGTGGCCATTTCCTATTCTCATTTCAGTTCTGGCAACTAAACTACGACCACAGGCACAGGACACACATGAGCCTACAGTGTTCCCTGATCTTTCTGGCTCCCTTTATTAACTCAGTCCCTATCCAACCCAAGAGTGGGTTTTGTGCCGCAGAACATTCCTAGTAAACGCCCACATCCCATTCAAAACCACTTTCAGCGTTGATACTATTCTTGAAGTCTGTGGTTAATCTGGACTCTAATTTCAATGCTTTTGCAGCAGCTGAGAATCCATTGCCTTAAAGTGTAAAACCAGAAAGGATTAAATGAAATTTAAAAAACAGAGCCTCTTCTTTGAGGCAAACAGGCATATGGTTTAAAATATTTCAGAATTCTAGCTGTACCTGTGAAACATAAGCCTAAGCAGATCACAAGCCTGGGTGCTAGTTAACCAGCCTAGTGCAAAAGCCTCGGTGCACTTAAATTAGAAGACTTTTAGGGGAACACATTCCTTTGAGTTGACATTGGCAATCAGATTAAGACACATGGCATCCACGGGGCCATTATCCCAAACCCAGTTTGGGAGGGTACAAGTGATCTGCAGAGAGCAGTTGCCCTTGAGATGAAGGGAGCAACGAGGCAGAGTAGACGGATGTATAACAACCACATGTTTCTTGAGGGAAAAGTAGGCTCTGGCAGAGCTCCAGCAAGGGTACAGCAGGCAGCTGTATCTTGCTCTAAAAATGCAGCAACCACCATCTAGAAGAGGATGAAAAGGGGCTGCTTTCCCTGTGTAGAACTCCTTGCTATTCTTGCAGTTTTGTCTCCGGTGCAACTTTACACCGATGTTTTATTATTCTCGCTAGGGAGGAGCACGTTTCTGTAAATGCATTAGAAGTGTAAATATATTAATGCAATACTTTCTCCCAATTAAATAATTTATACGCTCTCTTTATAAGTGAAGCATGAAAGAATATGTGGCTTTCTACTAATATTTGAAATGGCAGTGGTTCAAGTAGTGCCACTTTGGGGAGTCGACAAGTTGTAGGTAAAACAGGAGTGGTGCAATCAGCAGCAGTCATGTTATCCACATTCCCTGTGTTTTGCTGAGCTATTCCATGTACCTGTGGCTATGTCACACCAGTGAAAAATAAACATCTAAAACTCATACTACATTTTTAGTGCTTTCCCCCTAAATAGGAAATAGGAAAGAGAGAGATATTCCACAGTGCAACATTAAAAATGTATTTTTTTCCCCTCCAACTTTTGTGAGAACCTGCAGGTCAGACCTCTACAACAGTTCTCCCCAGGCAGGGAAAATCACTTCCTGTCTCTTTTCCCATGAATTTTGTTGCAATTTGTAGGACTTTGTGGGAAATTTGCCACAATTTGTGGGATGCTTCGGTGCTCTGTGGGAGTTTGCAGTTGTGCACTGCTGCAGACTGAAGATTTTGCTGAGATGTGGATTTTATATGGTGTGATTTAAACACAGAACTTCACGTGAGAATAGAGAATGGCCTTGTTTAATCCAGATCACTGGGAAAAAAGTATTGCTCCATACTCACAAAGATTTAAAATCAGCTGGACAATCAGGAGCCCCCTATTCATAAGACATAGTTCAAGAATAGTTAAGGGAAAAGTGAATCTTCTCCAAAAGAAAGTTACAGCTCAGAATAGAGAAAAACCTTGAAAGGAAAAAAGCCTCAAGACTAAACAAAAACCCAAACCAAAACAATTAATTACAACAAATACTGTGTATAAAATTGAGAAAAAAAGCTAACAATTTGACATTACTTTTTTTCTGCCTCTCAGAAGAAAAAAACAGCTGCTCTGTATCTCCCAGGTAGCTGATGAACAAATATTGCAAATTTTTGCCTCCATGTGATTTCTCAACAGTACAGAAGGAAGAAGTGAGCATTTCTGCCAGAGCTGGTATTCTAAGAAAATCTAAAAAAAATGTAAAATAAAGGGAAAAAATAGAAGGATGAGGTAGAGAAAAGTGATTAAATTAGAGCAGATAAACCCAAGTAAGTGGCATTAAGGACAAGGGGAGTATCAATTCACCAGGCATTCATATGCTCAGGCACTGATCAGTGCAAGTGCTTGGTGAGCCGAAGATAAAGGACAGTGGCTGAACTGAGGAGTGACAGGGAATGACCCTCCAGAACACTTTTCATTTACCTCTGAACTCCACTGCTCCAACAGCTCTTTAGTTAGTATTTGCTCAGGTCATATGTACCAATATCACCATGTCGAGATAGGACTTTTAAACTCAGCTTTTTCAAAACCATAAAATCATATCTGGCTTCCTGCAATGATGCTGGCACTTCATTTTCAGAAAGCAGAAGCTTGTCATCCCCCTGATTCCTCTATTTCCAAGTATCATGAGAAAAGTAGAAATGCCCAGTGTTTTCCAGTACATACCAAGGACTTCGCCAGTCATAAACCACTAGACTTCCCCATCTCCAGTACTGTACTACAGCAGTTTTGTGACAGACCAACATTCATTCGTGGTATAGAGGCAATTCAAACCTGTCTAAGAGGCAATCTGACTATAAATGGATTTTTATGTCCTTTTTGTTTCTTCGCTTTCAGGCTGATTTCTCCCATTCCAAAGAGATGGACAATAAAACAACGGATGGACAATGAGCCTGCTTCACCCGGTAGATTTTACAGGAGAGTGCTTTCCTTTAACTAGGGACTTTAATCTCTGTTTTCCAGCGACCATCTGATGGGAAAGCTGAGCCCCTCACCTCTGTTTGAGGGAGCTGATGTGATGAGCTCTAAGCACCATAGCTGTTTGCAAAGGCAATTCTAACCACTGTTAATGGGCCAGGCTGGGACTAAATGATTTCTACAGACAGGTCAGAATACAGTTCACAGACCTTCACAGCATTTTCTCTACATAAATTATTCAGCTTGAATTTCTCATCATCCAAATAAGTTTGGAAACATGCAAACTTCTATGACTTATCTGATGAGCACCTTGGCAATGAGGGCTCAGCTGGTTTGAGGAGAGGTCCCCCTCTGTCTCACCAGAAGCCATGCAAGGCCTACACTTCATATTCACTTTTGAACTTGTTTTTTATTATTATTATTTTATTTTACTACTGCTTTACAGAGTACTCCTATGTTGCATGCTTTTTTCTCCCCATCTACAGCAAAAGGCACTGATCTGGTACTTAACAAGACAGACAGTTAATAATTCATGTGCTCACGTTAAACCAGGTAATGCCATAAAACGGTGGAACCTGCTTTTTAGTTAATTTTTAAATAGTCCTTCTGAATGCTGAGGGGACTGCAAGCACCTCAACAGTATGTAATATTAACACATAGAAAGCCACGTTTATATAACATTTATGTGACAAATCAACAAAAGCACAAAAACTCAAGAGGCAAATGCTCCATCCATGGGCTTTTTGCTACAGAGGAGCCAGACAGAGCTGTGAAACCCATGAGGCACAGCAGACTAAAGGACTAGAGCAGGGCATGACTGGCTTGTCCTCTCTTCCATGGGCACTTAGGCACTTGGGCTGGGCACTTGTGAGACGACAAATTTTGTTTCATTATTTAAAAAATAAAAAAGAACCACAAACAACACCATACACCAAAACAGGAAAAGCTTAGAATGCTGCTTTTGAAAGACCAGAAACTTGGCTTTTGGTGTTATGTGGGCAGAAGATTCTGTCCCTGAGAAGCCCCACTATGACAGTGCTGTTGCTCAGGGTAAAGGAGCAGTTCCTTGTGCACCACAGGGCCTTCAAAATTTACAACTTCATAGAATCCTAAAATGCTTCCTAATGAGTTGGGAAGGGACATCACAGCCCATCCAGTTCCAACTCCCTGTGATGGACAAGGCAGCTTCCACTATCCCAGGGTAACCTGGCCTTGGACACTTCCAAGGGATCCAGGGGCAGCCACAGCTTCTCTGAGCCCCCTATGCCAGGGCCTGACCATCCCCATCATTAAAAAACACAACACATAATGGATTTGGTTCCTACAAACCAGATCATAACACCCCCTAGGGATTCATCCAATGGTCTCTTGATTTGGATTTATAATTTTCATATATAAATACAATTTTTCAGACACTGCACCTTCCCTGGGACAGTATATTTAGTTTATTCAAATACAAAACTGTTTGCCATTTTCTATGATTTGAGATTCTTTTTATGCACTTTCTAAGTACTTTAACCTGTGATCTCAATAGTTTGCCATCTTTAAAAGCATGTATTCAACATGTCTTTAAACTAGGCTATGATACACTCAGCCCCCGGAAGAATCTTAAAATATCAATACATAGTAGCAACTTTTATAAAATTGTCACCAAATTTACTGAAGCTCCATGAAAACATAATTTAATAGACACTCTTTGAAGCATGAATTGTTAAATATTAAGCTTACAAGGTATGATGGTGTAGGGATTTTGTTGGGATTATTTTGGGGGTGTTGGCTAGTGTTTCAGTTTTTTTAAATTATTTTGTTTGCTTTTGTTAACTTGAAGAAAGGATTTGGGGTTTTCATGGAAACACAATGGCTAACAGCGTTTGGAATTTTCACTTACAAAAAGAATAAATTTAGGGGGGGAAAATCATGAACAAAGTAAAATATGCAGTCTTCACATCTCACAATAATTCAGTTTATGAGCAAGCCCTGCTAAGCCAGGTGGAAGGGCTTTGTCAGAAATACAGCTGCTGTGGTAGATTTCCGGAGATGATACAATTAACTGGATTACAGGTATTTCTGGGCAGAAAACTGCTCCAGTCACCCAAGCAGAAGAACCAACGTGCAGCCTCACTCAGATGGGCTTTTCAGGGAAACTTCAGTGGCTTGACTTTACCATGAGCACACACTTGCAAGGATGGAGCTGCTGCATGAGAAAATGCACATTCATCATGCAGCGACTGGGCCAAAATGGCTCCAGTGACTGAATTTCCTCATTTGCCCAATTCCCTTCGCCCAGAGAAGCCAAACCACCACACACGATCAGCGACTGAGACCAACTCGAAACAGCTCAACTTGGAAAGCAAAACCAATTGTCACAGACCTTTGGAGCCCTCTTAATAACAACTGACAGCTTTCCCCCCAAGTGGAAGGATTGCCATTTTCAAACAATCACTTTCCGTTTTTTCAAATTGAAAAAAAGATGCATATTTTGAAGAGGAAAACCTGCTTTAAGATGCCTGCACCACTCTACCTATGAGGCGCCAGCATAATAAACTGTCATTCAAAGGACAGCAAATTTACATAGCCTGCTAATGCATGGTAATACATGTAATATAACTCAGCAAAAGGCTGAATGAGATGAAGTGATTTCCTCGGCTTGGGACCGCCCAGATGAGGGTGTTATTATCACACAAATTAGTATGGCTTGAATGTCTCCCTTTAAACGTATTAGGATAACAATAAAGACAGTTCACCCTCATGTGACCTGCTTCTTCCATAACATTTAACACAGTCAAATTAAAAGTGCAAATCTGTTACCACTGCATATAAAAAATAATGTACCTAATATTATTTTAGGACTCTCTCTCTTTCTGTTAAAAGAAAAAAAAGAGTAATGGCCAAGTAACATGTCCTTTCAACGGGAAAAGAGATCAAGTTCTTTGAACAGTTAAAAAATTAATTAGAAAAATGTAAGTTATATCAACGTTAAATAAAACCCACCTAATTAAGGATTTGTGGTATCCATATATCATCGTTCACTTCGTGCTGCAACAATTTGTCACTTTTCTGTGTATTATTCCATACACTTTGTAAATGGAACAGGAATATGGGGGAGGAGTTGAGTTCTCACTATTTTTTGACAATATCCATTAAAGATGATTTGTGTATTAAAATTCCTTCTATATCCTCCCTATGCAGCATCTAGTTTAAAGTACAAATTATTCACAACATTATATGCCTGAAGAGTAATTATTCTGCTTCACTACCCATCATCACTGTACTCACAAGGTGGGGAGAAGTGGGTCAACACCAACAAAAAAAAAAAAAAAGCCCAAAGTTTGCGGCCAGTAATTTTGAGGTTAAAACAAACATCTTTGTCACAATTCCTAGAGGTGAACAAAACAAGACACTGTGCAGAGCCAGGTTCTTAACTTGGATGAGCTCATACTTCTCCAAACACAAGTTGATTTAGATTGAATCAAGCTTTAGGAACATGGCCCATGGCAGGTAACGTGGGACAAAACTGAGTGTGTTGGGTCTGATGGATTTAACTTGTAGGAGTGACTTTTATCTCTGAGCCTCTGCTTGCCAGAGCTGAGGAAGAGAGGACATTGCTGCTCTGTCACACAACATTTCAGCTGGGAATAAAATCTTGGCATTTGGTGCCATTTAAGAAGTCCTAAAACCTTCTGCCAGAAAGGACCCAAGTCCTGCTATGGCAAACACAGTAATCAGTGGGAAAGTTACAAGAGTGTCATTATGACTTAAATTTTCGTGATTTCAGTGAATGTCGTGAATAAAGTTCTTAAATTTACTGGTTTGAAATACTGAAATATTGACAGAGCATAAATTAGACAGCCTTCTCTTAAGCTCTTTGCTTTACCTACTAGTACCATAAGACAAAATATTAAATATATTTCAAAATATTTAAATATGTTTTTATCAGAATTATACTTGAGAAGTGCTATAGAAATCAGCATTGAATGCACTGGCTTGGCCAGCTATGGCTTCCCCACTCCCCCTCCTCAACTTTCTTACCCCTTAAAAGCAGGCAGAAGCTCCAGCACCGAAGAAGATGGACTCTGAGTCTGGGCTCAGCTTTCCCCCCCCAAATTAAGCAAAAACAAGAATTGGAATATACCTCCCTCAAAACACTGTCTTGGCTCCAAAACCCATAGCTTGTCAACCCCAAATCAGCCCTTTTGGAAACAAAAATCACAGAGGATATTTTAACATAAAGAAAGTTACTTTGCTGCCCATGTATGGCTTTGTGTTCCTGACTTCACACATCTAGCAGGAGATTTTCCAAGTACAAAGGGCAGTCAAGCCCTCAACACCATTGATCTGCAGCAGAAATAGGCCACCTAACTAAACCTCCTGCATTTAAATATCCCTCGCCTAAACCTGAAAACGAAGACTACTGTTCCCCCTCTCTCATCATAAGCTTCTTATCCCAAAGGAGAAACATCAAAAGAGAAAGACCTTAAAACATTAAACAAACACAAACTGTTCGACTTGCTTTTTGTAATAAGAAGGAGAAAAAAAAGAGAAAATTTAAGACAAAGCCAAGTATTTCACCAACCCAGGAAAATAGGATGGTGTTAAGCTCTAGGTCAGGATGTTAATGGTGTTAGAACAAGTCCTAGGGCTAAGGTTAATGATGGTATCTTCCATCATAATCCTAAATGTAAAATACTTGCTATTATTAGAATCTTTTATTCCTAATCCTGTTAAATTTCTACTCTCACAGTGACTTGGAGAGTCAGAGAAGTAGAGCACAGGTCAAATGACTCCTCTGTGTTAGAAATTTTTAATTCAAATGGAGGTTATTCTTTTCTGTGTGTGAGTTAATTTTCATTTACTCGACTTTTTTTCCTTCCCTTTTAATCAAAACTAAAATATTTGCCAAGAATGGGAAGCCAACGGAAAAAGAAACCTGAGATTTTATCTCTGTGACTGTAGCCTTAGGTTAAAATCAGGGAATATTTAAGAAGCAGAAAAAGGAGGACAATGACCACTCAGTGAGCATTCACCATGCTGAAGTGACAGTGATCACTGACTTACTTAGTCCCTGACTCAGATGTTTCTGGAAACTGGAGGCTGCCGGGTCTATTTCATCTTCAGCAAACAAGGCTCCTTCATGGTTCTCACAACAAAAACATCTTCAGAAATGCTGCCGACAGAGGAAAAGGCACTTGCCTATCTTCATCCCAGCACCAAAGACTCAGCTCTGGTGTAAATATTGCCATAAGTGATACAAAAGCTTTACACAAAGACCTCAGGACCAAACAATTCTTCCGAACAATCAAATCAGACACTTATAGCTTCAAACATATAACTTACATAAGCTGATCCTTTCTAAGTAAAAATGCCATGTAAGTTTATGTAATTTCCTAAGCTCATAGGTAATAGTTTAGTCCACTCCATGATTTCAACTGAATTGCTGCCCAAAGGAGCTGTGGCTGCCTCATCCCTGGAAATGTCCAAGGCCAGGTTGGATGGAGCTGGAAGCAACCAAATCCAGTGGGAGGAGTCCCTGTCTACGGCAGGGTGGGTAGAACAAGCAGATATTTAAGGTCCCTTCCAACCCAAACCATTCTATGATTTTATGATTTTATGAACTCAGCAGTAATTCTTCAGAAAAGGCCATTTTTTCTGTATTTCAGATTTCTGACTAGAATATCCTCTTTTCTTAAGCCTCCTAAGACATCCAAGAAGAATTCACTAAGACACACACCAGAATCATCTCAGTAAAATCAGAAGCAGGTAGATATTTACACCCTCAAACTCAGTAATTACATGGTTAAAAACGCATTTCTGCTTGCTATTACCTTATTTTGGTGTACATGGAGAGAATCTATGTTGTCTGGGTTGTGGGCACAAGTTCTGTGTGGACTCCAGTGCAAGGTTTGCTTAAACACGTAAAGCAGTTGTGTTGGGAAGGTGAAGCCACAAAGCATCCATGTGTGAACCTTTGATCTCTTATTAAAAGTCACAGAGGCAAATTTCAGCCCAACTGCAATCGCTCCTGCTACCATTACAGAGTGCAAAATATTCTGTTAAAAGGGTGCCTCTTGCAACATAATGTCTTTTAAAATTATCAAAGATGTTTGACTTTAAGAAAACTGGTTTGGAAAAATATGAAACGGCCTCAGTGGTTTTAAAAGTAATATGCTATACATTGGTATAGTCCAGAACCGAGATCAGTTCCAAATTAAAGCACCTATAAAACATATGTAGAGCTCTGATAATTTTAAATCACTTTACACCGCTGAAGTCCAGATTCCCTATCACTTTCAGGCTGAAACACTTATGATAAATTTGAAGAGCTCTAATAATTTTAAATCATTGTGTATTGCACATGCTCAGAACCTTGATCACTTCCAAATTCAAAGGCATATAAAAATTTGAAGAGCTTCAATTATTTTAAATCACCATGTGCAGTGTATAGAGTGATTTAAAATTGTTGTAGTGCTTCACATTTTTTTAAGCACTTCAGTTTGGAAGCGAGTCAAGAAGCATTCCAGCCTTGAAGCCCAAGACACACTGGACTAGTTTTAAAATGCAGCAGTCCTCAGACTTGGAAATTAAATGAAAAAAAAAAAAAGTCTGCATTTTTTTTTGAATGGGTTTTTTGGAGTTTTTGTTTGGTTGGACTTTTTTTAGGGAGGTAGTAGAGTCGGGGCAATTAAAATAAATAGCATGTCCTTTAAGAAGGATGGAGAAAAATATCAGGGATTTTACATGAGAAAAAGAAGCAAGACATTAAAAAGAAAGTTCGAAAAACTGCCGGAAAGATTGGATTAGGATTTTTCTTGGGTTTTAGCAGGACTGTACAGAGTTAAACACTGAAAACTCATTTCTCCATCCTCAAGTCTGGCAAAAACATCTTCTTAACCAATACATTTTTCACCCCTAGTCTGAGATCCTCTGCCCTGGACTGCTACTCTAAGGATTATTAATCTCCAGATTTTGGAACTTCATTGGAATTTAGTTACTCTTGCCCTATTTAACATTCACCATCACCCGAGAACTGGTTCTTTCTACATTACAAAAATCCTTGGGAATATCTAAGATAATATCAGCAGGTAGGAATTATAAATTTGTAGGAATTTTGAATTCACTAGCTGGTCTAAGCTGGTAGGAAGTCCCTACTAGCATGCAGAAACCTATAAATGAACTGCCAGCATGGACCAGCCCTTCCAAACCCCCAGGCCAGCAAAGCACCCATGATACCGATGATGGACCCAGGCCACGATTCTAAGGCACCCCCAGCCCTGCCATCCTGAGCTATTTTTAATCATCATTTTCTTTCTGAAAAGAAAAAAAAATTAAAAAGTGACTTTGTGGAGGGGCAGGGAGAGGTTATTTGTTTAACTTTGTGGTTGTCTCTGTTGCCTGTAGGTCTGCGTGTGGAGCCGGGCAGGCAGTGCCCGGGAATCGGGGTGTTTTCATAATTCTGCTTCAGTGGAAACATACTGTCCTGCAGTTAGCAGGAGAAAGGGAAAAAGAGCCTGAAGGCCCCGGAATAATTAAGCGAATGCAGTGACAGCTGTGGCAGGTCCTGGGCAGGACTGGCTCCACTGAGCTGAATTAATGGCATCAACAGCCCAGCATCTCCATTAACATTTGATCATTAATTATTACCCTCTGACAGTGAGATCTGAAACCTTCTTATGAGTGGCCTGTTATTAATCTGCCTTACCTGCCCTGAAAATCAGGCAGCTCTCCCACCTAAACAGAGCAGTCCTGCTTTGTTTTTACCTCTGTTAAGAAGAAAACAACGGTTGCTTTTGGGGTTAGAAATACTTTTAAATTAATTAGGTGCATTCTTAAAGCATCAGCAACATTCCTGGCATGCTCTTGTGTTGACTTAAACATAATGGTTACCTCGTATATGTTCCTGGCTGCCTGCACTTCACATCCTCGGAGGGAAGAACCACGAGTGCTGCCTGTCATAACCAAATGAAGGGCTCAAAATGAAGAGTTGGAGTTGTTGTGCTTGCTGGGTTCTGAGGGGTTTTTTTTAAAACTCTGCACAGCTGAGAACATCAGCCTCCCAAGCAGTACAGCCACTGATTTATCCAGCTCACAAGTCACCTGACATCAGAAGGTCTATTGCAGAAGTTTAGCAAAACCTGCACCTTTGGAGCAAAGAGGCAAATAAGTGTAAAAAAAAAAAAAAAACAACCCAACCTAGTCTTTTTTAAAAGTGGAAAACAATAGTGTAGGCCTAATTATAACACTAAATTTGCATTTAGCAACCTTTGTACACCCATTTGTGTATCTCGCTAAAGGGGAGTTACAGGACATAGTTTTTTGGGGTTTTTTTCTTTTTTTTTAAACAAGCATAACTTGCTAGTCTTATGAATACGGGTCAGGAAAAATATAAGCAAGGGGGAAAAAAAGTAAATCTAATTCTGTACTCGCTGCTGTAAATCAGAAGTGAATATTTCCCAGCCAGACAGCACCAGGCTTGCTGCAGCCTCATACGGGGTCCATGGACCTTCCCCGTCCACCATCCACCCACGTCAGCCCCTCCTCTCCTTGCAGGAGGAGCTGTGAGTGCTGAATAGAGCCCAAATCAGATTAGTTGCCTGCTTGACCTTTCCTCGAACACAGGGCTGAGGAAGGTGCCCAGGCTGGGTCCCTTGCAGCACCGTGGCTTTTCTGATGAGTGAGGCAAAGGGACACGAGCAACAAGGACCTTGTGAGCTACGGGGGGTTGGCGGGGGGGGGGGGGGATGGAGAGAAAGAGGAAGAGAGTACAGGTGGCCTGAAGCCACACAGCCTGCTGCCCTCGTGTGCCAGAGCTGCCTGGCACTGCAAGAAGACAAAGAAGATGTTGGAAAGTGATTGAGTATCCCCCAGCACACAGAATGACCAGGGCATCACCAGGGATCCACCACACCTCACTGCTAAACAAGGGAGTAAATAATCCTGTAAGCATGGCCTCTGTGGGAGCAATTTCATTGGCAAGACAGATTCTGGATAAAAAATCATAATAATTAAGAATATTCTTAGCATTTCTCCCCATACCCCCAGTAAAAGAAAAAAAAATTAAAAGGGACTAAAAAAAAAAAGTTTTCTACATATTAAGACAGCATCTCCTCTTCAGAGGCAGAGCTGCTCAGGCTGTTTCAGAGCTAACATAATGGGATATGTATTTTCAAAGGGGGCTGTGTTTCAGACCAGATGGTTTCTGTCTTCTCATGGAGAAACAGAGACTACACAGTCGCAGCAGTGTTCGGCACTGAGGCAGTGGCACCCACGTTTTGGGGACAGACAAAAGGATGATTCGTGAGAATCTCAGTATAACTTGGGGAAAAATTCTTTCAATCCCTTACTGTCACAGTTTGCTGTGAAACTGGGTATCAGATATCATCACCAGTGATCACGCAAGCCTTATTCTGGTTTCACAAACACACCTATTAAAAGAACAGTGTGACTGTGCCCAGATTAGCCAAATAATGGGCAGCAGCTCTCCCACAGCCCTGAATTTTCAGGAATTGCCAGTATTTTACTATTAAGCAGTATCTTTCAACAAAGGGTTTGAAGTATTCTTCAAGAAAACAGACACAATTGCTCCTTTTTATAGACTGGAAAAAATGTAGCTGAAAAATAAGGGCTAGGCTTTTCTTTATTGTGGATATCTGATATTTGCAATTTAGTTCTCCAAAATGATTAATTCCTGTCTGCCCTTGGCTTTTGATGGTGACACGCACAGTTTCAATCTGTTGTGACCATACCTCACTGGGGTAATGTGTAACAATAAATATTTCACCTGAGTGTCCCTCACTTAAGCAGGAATGCTCTGGAAGGTGCAAGTGGATGAGTTGGTTCCGAAGCAAGAAACAGAAACAACGAGGTAAAAGTCTCAGTTACGGCATGCATGAAAAGTCAATGTTTTTGCACTGACCTTTCACTTCCAAAGGTGAGGCTGGAATGGATTTCTGTAACCCTACAGGGAGTTTTACCACTTTCAAACCTTACAGGTATTTGGGAGGTTATTAAAGAAAACACCCACACCACAAGATGAGAGCTTGCACGGAAAACTTGGGATAATTAAAATGCCTAGCCAATTTTGCCCTCTGCCTTTCTAGTAAAGTGTTTTAATGAAGGGAGGACTATTTCACTAATAAAAAAACTCCATGTAGAGTTATTCTACATATTTACATAAGGCTAAAAATTTTAATAGTTTTTCCATTGCCAGTAAACCCTCTTTTTTCCTTGATGTCTCAGTATAGTAAAAATTACAGATTAAGCATTTTCTAATTTGATTTAGTGAACAGATGCATTCTTTGCAGAACAGGTCAAATATCCCTTTCCAAAACTCTCTAACATCATGAAAGCATCACACAGAGCATCTTAGACTGAAATACATTAACGAATGCAAACAAATTTGGAATCAGAAATATACTTAACTAGCCTGAAATAACCTGATTAGCTGGAGATCCAGTGCTCATTTTCCACAGACACTGACAACATTCATTTTTATTACTCTCTTCCAGAATAAATTTGTGTCCTAGAGTTACCCATGCTGATGGGAAGATAGCGTGTAAGGGAGACACCTTGATTAAAGCACTGCACATCAAGCTGTAACAAAACAAAGAATGTTTAACATCCCCCACCACACCCTGTGGATAAATGAAACAAGCTGAAATAAAAGACAAACAACCCCTACACCACCTAGAATTTGGGAACAAGACAAATTGGGGAACATGGGTCTGAAGGGTATGACCAAGCAGATCAACTTTTTATAAAGAGCTTCTCCAAGAAATCTGTTTGTGCAACTTTAATCAGACCAGAGTTCAGATGATGTGCAGAACACCAGGCACACGTGGCCAAATTTTCACAAATATTCCATAGATTATCTATCACTCCAGCAAATCCTTCCTTTTCAGCTGTTCTCGATCCATAATGCTGCAGTATAATTAATGCCACATATGAACTTGATATCCTCAATTGTTATGAATACCAGAGATTTACCAAAGCAATCAGAATATTATTTGCATTGTGTTGTTTTGGTTTTTTTTTTCTACTGGCTTTGCAAAGAGCTGTGCTGTGTTGCTTTGGATTGGTAGTAAAACAAAAGGATCAGGTTAACCTCTAATTGTACTGAAGTTAGAGATCTGAAATTCATGCAGAGAAAAAACCCTGATGAATAGCTTGAACCCAGTTCAAATATTTGGTGCATTTACAGTGAAATGAGTATTTCCTCAAAGTAAGCAAGTTGAATAATTAGTAAGTCCCTAACCAAGCCAGTAACTTCCCATTTCTTCCTTCAAAACACAATACTTCTCAAACAGTTTGAAAAGCAACAATATGCAATGCACAATTTTAAAATCTTCACTGTAAGCAAAGTAGGGGGGCAAAAAGAGTAAAAATAAACACATATCTTCACATAAGTTCTCCGGTATGGAGAGCCTTCAAACAAATTCCTATTTCTAAAGAGCATCTGATTGCATTAAAAAAAATAAAATTGTTAATCATGTTAAGGATTTGGCAAAAATCCAGAGAGATGGAAAGTAGGTCTCCAGTTTCCATGTGCTGTTGGATAAATATAGCAGAGTTTTACATAGTCCATACATAACAGAAAACATCCCACTCCCTCTGGTTCACCTGTGGGAGCAACTAGGCTGCACCCAAGGGTCAGGTCCTGCTCTTACATTCCTCAGAACAACAAGGATGAAATTCCAGGCTCAGCAAAATTTGGATCACTCATGAAAGGATGTCAGATCCTAGACTTATCTTTTTTTTCTTAGTGCCTGCTGTTTAAGTTACAGTTTTTGGAGCTATAGCTGCAGAATCATCATGATGTTCATTAGCAAGCCTGTGTTTTATTTAAGAGGCCCAGATAATGATTTTTTAGGGTAGCCTCACATCTCATGCTGTGGGAACATGCCAGCCAGCCAGCAGCAAACCAAGCCTTAAGCCAAGCCTTAGTCAGAAAAGAAAACTTGGTCCTTAGTAATAAATCATCAAGAACATGTTTTCCATACAACATGCACTGTGCCAACCAATTGCCCTCTTGTCACTTTGATGCCAACCAAATGAAATACAGATTAAACAAATTAAATTTCCTCTGCCATTGAAAGCAAACCAGGACAATGGATTGTAAGCACTGTGTGGTGTCATGGGAGGAGAGTAGGGCACGGGGTGACAGACAGACTTGGATTTGCATTAACCCATCACAGGGCACTCTGCTGGCTTAGCCACATTTCTTCTCTGTTCCACGTGATACCAAGGAATAGATAGAAATAGATCTGTGAGGACAGAGAGCAGATTAAACTTTGCTTTCAGTCTCATCTGGAGAGACAACCTTCCCTGAAAATTGCAGGATGTTATCCTACCTCTCTGTAAACTTTGAATCACTTATGACTGTGCATTACAACAATAAAAATGAAATCTAAAGTTGCCATAGCCTGGCAAACTTTGTCACTTCTGCAGAAAGCAAGATCATGTTCTTGGGCTTTAGCTGGTAGAGCCTGACTCGTAAGAAAACTGATGGACCAAGTATCTCCCGATCTTTAGGCCACTGCACACTGCCCAGTCTCAGTCACTGACTTGACTTGGATTTGACCCACAGCCCACAATCAGAGGAGCCTTCTGAACCAGTAAGAATGGCTGTGGAACATCAGAAACCAAATTCCCAGCAGCTGCACCCCCGAAATCTGTTGCTGTTTCCAGCCCTTAACCACCCATGCTCACTAAAGCCCATGTATTAAGCCTCCAGGTGCTGTCACATTGCCTAATTTTTCTTGACAAAGAGGCTCTCAGAAATGGGCCAAATCCATCTGTGCACTGTGAGTGCAAGTGCAGTTACAGCAAGAACCACCTCTGTTCTCCTTCCTCTTAAGGATCAGATCCATAGGACTACAGAAGCTGTCAAGATCCACTTTGTAACCATCTAATTTTCCACAGCTTTTCTTAGTCAGATGCAGGAAGTTGGCAAACAGCAGGTAGCAACTCCAGTAACTTCAGGGTGTCTGCAAACTGTATTTCTCTCAAATTACACAGCAGACAGCAACACTGCACCCTGCATCTCAAGCCACCCAAAGTGACCAGTTATCAGATCAATGGGCAGCAAGCTTGCACAATTACACTTGCAACTCACGTGTCACTGCACAGAAATTCCTGACTTTCTACTTCTTCATCAAGCTTTATCTTCATTTATTATTTAATAAATTAGCTATAGGAGCTCTAATTGTAAACATTTGTTAAAGATACCAAACTTAGAAATGTGCTAGAATGTTTCCCACCTCAAGCTTTAATGAGTTTACAATACCTTCAGCCCATATGCTTCAAAAACGTTATCCTCAATTATGTAACAGGAGGTGCTCTGCTGATATCTGTTAACAGCTAGAACAGCTGTGGTTTTCTGCTTTTTTGCACTGCTCAGGAGAAGCAGCAAGTTCAGCTTCCTTTTTTTTTAATTTGGTTGCAAAACCTCCGAGCTGAACAGGTGTGTGCAATCACGAACCACAGCGATGAGCCCAAACTGCTGCTTTTCTAAAAATTCCACCAGTCCGTGACACACACTGGTCAAGGTTGCACAACCTTGTTTTCCACAGGCTGTTTCTGATGATTCATTGCCCTTGTGGAGGTGAGTTTCAATTATCGTTAATACTTTTTTTTTTCTCTCATACTGTACTTAGAACTTCCTCATTTTCATCTCTTCTCTTCTTCCCCCCAGTGCTCCTAAATTGAGTTTCCTTGTTAATCAAGAAACTTACCTTGAACATTAAAGAGAAAAACCTCCTTATGTGTGCCCAGAGCAGACTATACCAGCAGAAAATTCCCTGTGTAACTTCTATCCTCATTGGGCTCTATGAAAATGCTCTTCACTCCTTCACCTCTCACTAACAATTGGCAGCAGCCAAACACTTTGTGATGTTGTGGGTTCGTTCTGCAAGGGACACTGGTCCAGAGCTACCAAACTAATTCCACATTCAAGTGAGCTTTTACTTCCACTGGAATCAAAGAGTGTGACATCAACTTGGCTGCCTCCTGTTTCTGCAATTCCCCCTTCCCTAATAGTCTTGTCATTTGAGGTCTTTGCACTTCATCTTAGCAAAGGAACAATTGTGGGAAAAAAGGAATACATCAGAAAAAACTTAAGGAGCCAAATTTCATATGACTTTTTTTGTCCATGTTACCTCTATTTCCTTTCCCTAAGTCTCCGTCCCCACCTAAGTGTCAGCATGCTACTGCAAATAAGAGGAAACGTGTGGAAAAAACTGGGCCTTCAAGAGGTCAGATGACACCAAGAGCTGCAATTGTGGAAGCTAACATCAGACAGATCTGAGTTTTATGTCCTCACAAACTCTGTCTGCAAATACATCAGATACTTTGTTTTATAAAAGATAATAACAGCTGCTTTCCAGTGAGAAACTTGGTACCTTAAGTGCTGCTGTCTCTGCTCAAGGTGCACTAAACACCCCATGAGGGTTCCTACAAATACTCAAATAAAGCATCACTTGGGGCAGAAATAGGTTTCCTTCTTTATGGAAGCTGTGCTTTCACAAGGCTTTTCCAAACCTATGTGTTTACAGGCACGTCCTTCCCCACGGAGCAGCTACAGCAGACAGGGAAGGGATTCAGAAGGAAGGGGTTGAACCTCCCTCCACCCCTCCATCTTCTTCCCTTCACCCTACTCATGGTTTCCGAGAAGTCCAGCCTGGCTGACACGACAGAGGGAGACAGGGGAAGCTCTGCTTGGTGTTGTTTGCAGAGCTTGAGCAATTCTGGAGTTCTCAGAAGCACTTGCAGTTTATCAACACAGTTTGTGTCTAAGGAGTTAAAGGTTTATCCAAAGGTTAAGTGGCAGCAGGATGCAGAACCTAGGTCTAAGTTTTGGATTTCAAAGGGTAAATCCCAGATGGACACTTAAGATCAAGTGTTTTTTCTACAATCAAAACCCATGAAACCTCAAAAATCCTGCCTGGCACATACCTGTATTTTTAAGCATCTAGTTACCCTCAAGGATCTAAGCATGTTCCTTTCTGGGATTCCTCAGGAAGATGATGCTGAAAGGATCTGGATGCTCTGTCCTGGGGTCTGACACCTTAGTGGGGAAGATATTTCCACAACTCCCCCAACACAGCACAGAGTGCTCTGCCCATCTCCTCTCCCCAACCCCTATGGACATCCTGCAAATCACATGTGCTGACTCTCTGCAAAAACAAGGTCACTACAAAGCAGCCACACCAAAATACAAGAAACCATGAGGTCTGTTTCAAGGGAAGTTGCATGGCAGCATCCAGGACACTTCGAAAGAAGGAACAGAAACTTTTTTTCTCTGAACTTTTCCTTTGGAGCCTCATGACTTCAGATTTTGCAAGTCCACAAGGAAAGATACTTGCACACTGAGAACCTGTGATTCACTAGGCTGCAGTCTGTAAACTTAACTCCTGAATCACAGGATCTATAATTTTAGAGTGATTCTCTGCCAGCTTATAGTCAAATAGCCAAAATGAAAAAATATATATCTATAGAAAACAACCAGAGGAACAGCCATCAAGGTGTGTAAGCCTCATCTTCTCTACAAAGAGAGGCATAAAATTCCTGATTTATCATGTAAATTCTGAAATTCAACACTGGCCACTGCTACTTAAAAACAGAGACAAAAAACAAATTTCCTTGATAAAAATGTTGGTCCAAACATTGCTCATCTGTGGAAGACACTGCAGCCAGACACCAAGTTCACATTTAACAGCTTTCATGCACTGATCTGATTCTTAATGAACGTTTTAATAGATGGCAGTCTGTGTCATCATAAAATCATCATTATCTTTACCTCAGAAGCTGTTAGAAGCTCCCTTAGATGTGTCTTGCACTCATGGAATGCTCCCAACAGGACCTCAGAGTGGTTTGGGTGGTCTGAAAGCTCATCCAATTACACCCCTTGCCATGGGCAAGACACCTCCCACTTGGTCAGCTTGCTCCAAGCCCTGTCCAACCTGGCCTTGAACACTTCCAGGGATGGAGAATCAACAGCTTCTCTGGGGCCTCACCACCCTCCAGGGAAGAATTTCTTCCTAGGATCACATATTGGGTTTATGCAGCTTTTTTTTTTTTTTTTTGGCAGCAGATGCAGCTTTACCAGCACAGTTTATTATAGGAGACCTTAAGAGCATCAGTCAGCACCTGCAGTGCTGCTCCTGTCACCCACCATCCCTTTCCCATCACACAATAACTGTACATTTTTAAAAGGTGTATCAGACAAAACATAACTCACAGCACTTTGCTGAGGCAGGAACATGAGCTTTCCTGGGCAGTAAAACACACACTGGAGAAAGATGACATGCATGATGTAGACAAATTATCTTAAATATCAGGTGTAAAATTACTTCTCCAGGAGTCACAGAATGACTTAAAGTCTGGTCGCCTCACTTAAGTATCCTAAATCCCACTCTACAATTACTAGAGCAGCTGGCATGATCCACCCTTTGCTCAGGAATTTTAAAAAAATAAATGATAATAAATTGCCCAGAGTTTTTTTACAACTGTTTTCTTATTCACATCTACATCTCCCAAAAAGGCAGAGAGAGTGGGGAAAAAAAACCAAAAAAACAAAGAAAAGGAAAAAAACCTCCTTCATAGGGTCAGAAGGCAAAGGCTTCAGTTCATTAGAGTAGACAGCTTCCTTCGCTTTGCATCACCTTAAGGCTAAAATTCAGGACGTACCTTTTCATATTCCCACCAGGGCAAGCTTTAGTGCTGCTGCTCCTCAGAAGGATACAAACACTATTGATTTTTAGTTCTCTTTTTAACTGGTGTCAGTACCATCATATGCATGGCTATATAATATCATAATTGCCCCGATGCGCTGAGATTTTGAACTGCTGGGGAAAATGCAAAGAGACATCAAGGAGGTTTGGCAGTCAAATAAATCAGGATTGTTTGGGGAGGTGAGCTGCCAAGCCTGAGGTTTTTCAGGGAAGAGACAGGAGAAAGGAACCCCAACAAATTTATGGGTATCTGGATTATGGCAGAGACACCAGGTTAGCAGCTGTCCATGTCACACCCAGGAAGGTTGGATAATTTTTATTGCATTTTATTATTTATGCAGCACAGGGTAGAACAGTGGAAAAAAGATTACTAGAAGGGAAGGGAGGAAAAAAATTAGTAGGATTCTTTTTTGACAATTAAAGCAGAAATGTTTTTTCCCTACTCTTTAGTGATTCTGCTGGAATAGCCAGTGTCAGTAAGGTATATTTGCACACAATTTTTTCATAGAGAAAAAGAGTACTTTGAGTCAATTTGGCTACATCTGTAGTGATGTGTAAGTGTTTGTACTGCTGGTTAAATTCTTTGATTACTTCTCATTAGGGATCAGGGAGTAGTGATTTGGTATTTCAAACACTTCAAGTTCAGCCCAAAATCAGATTTATGTCAGTCCAATGTAGGGTTTGTAATTTAATTTAAGGCCATGGCTACAACTCACAAAAGTGGAGGTGTGATCAGATTGCATATTGGACACTGAATTGTGGAAATGAAGCTCACAGTTTAAATTCAGCTCAGCTCGAGGAGAGAAAGAATGTTACTGTATTTACCAGCTTCATCTTTTGGTGGAGAAATAGAGGCTATATGCATTTAGGACTTCAGATACTGGTAGCTACATATGTTTCTGAAATATTTTTAAATACATTTTACTACATTTCATCTGGTTCTAAAGTGGATGTGTCATAATAGAGGTCATCAGCTTCTGTCTGAAGCCTGCTGCATCGTGTAACTTTAGTTACAACACTATTAGCTCGGTAATAAACTCTCCCGTTTGAGATAGGGATTCAGATAAGACCCTCATTTGACTTCATGTTTTCGTGGGGTCTTCAGACTCCATCCTGCCAGAGAAATATCTGGATTTTTTTGCTAATGAAACACTCAGAAAATAGCATATTTAAAGTCAAACTGAAAAAAAAAAAGCCTGATAGTACATAGTACACTTTTTTTTAATCTCATGCATTATAGGAGAAATGGGACAGTGCAAGTTCCTAGTCCTAAAAATGCCTTTTTTGACCTGCTAAACAGTAATCAGCAATAATTACACAGCTAAAAACCGTCCTGAACTGCAGCTCCTCCTCACATGGAAAAAATAATTCTTCTCCAAATGACACAGAAAAAGTCATCTTTTATGGCACATATATATATATATATGCATGCATATATATGTGTGTGTATTTAAAATCATCAATTTTCATTTAGTAATGTGTCAGAAGTGTTAAAAAATTCTGCTAAAGATTTAAGTGTTAAGAGGGAAAAAAAAGCCCAAAATACCACTAAGTATATAAAATAAAATTCAAAAAGTGAAAATTTATTTCAACATTTCCATAAAATTTGAACTCTTCTCTTAAAAAGATGATTATGCAGGCACTAAATGCCAGGTGAGCAGAGCATCCACAAGTCAGAGTTGAATGTTGGATAACAAACAGCTCCTGAAAAGCCCCCATGGGATACAAGGTAGCAACACTTTTTACCCCAGTAATTCTGGATTTGGCTGTTAAACCCTGTGATGAGGTCTTGTTTCAAAGCTCAACTTAATAAATGGCAAACCAAGAGCACAAGCATTGTTCAGTGCTCCCCAGAATCAAGGAGGCAAACTCCAAATTTTTAGTTTTGAGGAGTTCTCCTCAATGGTGGGTCTCACACAGCATCCTCAGAGAATCACTGATGTTGGGAAAGACCTCCAAAACAGAGTCCAACCAACATCCCAGTGCTCAGTAGCTAGAATATCCCTTGCTCTTTTTTTATGGCATCTCACCTGCTTCAGTGTTCACTGCTTGTGGCAGTGCAAAGTAAATCCATCAGCATTATAAAGCTACTCCCAGTTAACAAGTTATATTTAGCTCAAGCTCAACACTCCTGGTTTTGATATAGTCTCTTTACTCCAGATTCAAAGGTAATGGCTTATTTTATTAAAATTTTGTCAGACATCTATAAATATAGCAGTTGCTTTAGACTGCATCACACAAAGGGAAGAAAGAGGGAGAGGCTGATAAATCTTAAAGATTTTATTATTAATACAGGGAGAATTTCCTTTGTTTGTCGTGACATGTTTTATTGGCGTGCTCACCACAGTTCAATTTAGATTAAAAAGTAGGAAGGTTATTGTTTCCCAAACGACAAGTATAATAAATAACCACAAGCAGGGAAATCCCTGTACTTATATCCCAAAGAGATATGCCAAACTACCTTCACGGGGCCAGGCTGATGGGTGACCCTGCAGGTTCAGGGGGAGCCACCGTGTTTTTCACTGTTCTCCACAAACACAACTGTGTGGTTCCGCCGGGTTTTGATCCACTGCAGTGCCAGCTCTGCACTGTGTCAGGTTACACTGGGTCACATCTCATCTGTGATGTGACACAAGGTGACACGACTCAATGTGATGCTCTGCACAGAGCGGGCAGGTGCCCACAGGAAGCATACACTCCGTGACTGCGAGCGAGTTGTTCGGCACAGCAGGTACAGCGCTCCGAGCCGCTCCACACAGCCATTGATGTAGATAATTAGTATACAAAACAATGCTCTGCAATATGCTCATTCCAACTCACTTGTTCCCTATAAAACATACCCCTAAAAAAATATTTTATGGGGGCTGTTGGTTGAGATGAATCCACATTTGGGTGTTATGGTATTATAAAGAGTGAAATCACCTGCCTTGGTGAACCATGTTGCATCTTAATTTGGAAAGCAACGTTCAAATGTTGGTATATGAAAGAGTATCAGCTAGGTAGATTCTGCATTTTAATTTGGTTAATAAACCTTTCTATATTGTCTTTGCAGGCTTAGCACAACATTTGTAACCAAAAGAGCACTCTCTTCACCCCTGAGAAGGCCCCCAAGCCCACCAAGTGCTGATGGTTACCTTTTCACGGTAAATGGGAAGCAGCTACATTGCAATCCATTACCAAGCAACCAAATGAAAGCTTGCCATGAAACAGCAAACTTACTTTGCATGCTTTTGCAAACTGACATGTTATGACTTATCATAGGAACATCAACATTACTGTTTCTGATTGTTAATTGGCAAAAAAAAAATCTACAGTTGTGTCATTTGATTTAGTTTGCAATTACCATAAAGAGCCTCATGGATTAACATAACTCACGGTTCTTCGATGAAGGTCTGCTAATCTCCTTCTTTTCCATAATCTATGCATTGAAAAGCATCCTGTCTTCCCAACCCAGGCAGTTTCAAGTCAAAAAATACCAGAAAAACCTGCCCATTTCTCAGTTTGGAGGCAGCTACTATTAAGTTCATTTCTAATCAATTAATTTTACTTGTTTTGAAGAGCCAACAAAAAGAACAGTTCAGAAAGCCAGTCGGCAACAGATATTTTTAGGTATCATATGAACAAGCAATTTTAAAAAGACACCAAAAATTATCTTTCCTGGTCACACTACCACAATTACCACGAGGTGATTTGCTTATGTAACTCTCCAAGGAAAACCCACAGAAGAAACAGAGTGCACTCACTGATGCACAAATCTTGCGTGCCCCCTGCAAACAACGAACTAAGGGTATTGCACTGGCCTGTGAAGGCAGTAGAAGGCCCCTCTCTCCTCTAGTCATGGCCCAGATTCCTGCTGTGTAGACAGGGTTCTGTGGTTTGGTATTTAATTGGAGGAATGCACTCCTGAAACACGCAGCGAGCGAGGTGTGACACCAGTGTGAACCTGAGCAGCTCACACACACCACAGAGCACATTGTCCCTTTGTCTGCCCAGGGCCAAGGGTTGGAACCTGAGGATTTTTTTAAGGTATCGCCCAACTCAAACCAGTCTGTGATTGTCAGCAAGCTACAGGTGCGTGTAAGAAAAGGCAGGAGGAGCAGATGTGTGACAGCAAGGGGAAAGGGCGATAACAGCCCCAGTCAGAAAGCATTCAGTCCAAGGTGCCCTTGTTTTATATTTAGGTATTCCTTGCCTATAGTTTTAAAAGCATGTGTGCAAAATGAGCAGCTTTATTTTGCCCTTACAGGAGAGATGTTCCCAGCCAACCGAAGGGGGATGATGTACTGTAGACTGACAAGGGCTGCTAGGCTCGATCACCGCAAGTGTTTCAAACTGTGGGAGAGCTAAACACAGAGTGAGAACGTTTTATTTTTAAAAAGCCTGGCAAGCCATGCTCCCCATATAGCTCACTTCCTCCCAGAAACTTTCCCTAAAATATTTTTGTTTGATATTTTGATCCAAGTCCTTGTTGGATCCAAATTCGAGGCTCCTGACATCTGCTCCCATCTTTTCTGGAGAAGCTGGAGCCTTCAAAAGCAGGTAACTGCTGCCTCTGCACCCTGACTGCAAACACGCTCGGAGTAGTGACAATGGTCTGTTCTCAACTGTCAGCATTTACCAGCTACTACCCACTTTTCCAAGCTCCAGCCCTGCCATATGCTCAGTGCAGAGTAGCCCCTGATGATGTGTTGTAACGAGGATGATCCTGTTTAAAGGTTTGTGCAATAATACAAAAATAAATATCAGCGTTATTGGCAGCGGCAGCAACACATATAATCGTTTGCCTGAAAACTCCTCTTACTAATAGACACGGATTTCAGTCACTTTTTGTCTAGCCAACTTTAACTGTTTGAGCTGGCAGTGCTATGCCAGGTATCTGTTGGAGAGACAGATGCTTTGGAGACACTTCAGCTCAAAAAAGTTGAGGCATTTCTTTGATGAGGGCTGGGGAGAGGAAATGCATTGCCTTGCCCAGAATAACAGCAAGGCTTATTCTTGCCAAAGATCCTACCACTATTCCAAGCAGGAACTTGGGATTCAGCAGAAACAGGGATAGCTCTTGTCCAGAATCACCCATTTGCCTTTGGCCAGGTTGTTTTATTTATATCTTCAGGTTGTTCTTATTTACCTCTAAAGTTTGTGACAGATTTTTAACTTTTTTTTAAGCTTCTAAAAGTTGTAATGTACTTTCTCACACACCAAACCTATCCCTTCTCAGGGTTTTCTAGAGCCATTTACACAGCATGGGAAGTTTTGTGCTGAGCTTAGGGCTACAGGACTAAAAGAATTTTACTACAAATACTGCTCCTGGCTTTAAGGCCGGGTACCAAGAGAAAACACGAATTTAAACTGTCAGTGTTCAGTGCTTTTCAGACAGAAATTAATTAAAAGTTAGGTTAAGGGGAAATCTGGATAAAAGGAAACTACAGGTCTGCCAAAACAGGATAAAGGTAGAAGAACATCTGTTCAAGATGAGGTGAAATACTGACTACCAAACAGGATGAAAACGGCTCTGGGTAGCGTAGAAACAGGAATATCCCAAAAACAGATGCAACAGCAACCAGGCTACAGGTAAAAAACACCCTGCAAAGGAAGTGTGGTAATGCTTTGGTTTTAAACTCAGCTTGCCCACTGAAGAGCCCACATGAAAAAGCTCAGTGTTGATGTTTGGCTTCTCAAACCACAGACTTTTTGTTTCTCCATCCCCACAGAAACATCTGTCTGTCTGTAACCCCTGCCTTGCTCACATCACACTCCCAAACATTCACCCCGGCGAGCGATGCGATCAAACCCTATCATAATGTACACACAGAGAAGGCCACTACATGTGTATACAATTAGGGTCACACAGGCATTTCTCTGACATTTGAGTCTCAGGCACTGCAAACATGCATTTTGTGCTGCGAAAACATAGGATGAGCACACCCAAGAGCCTCCCCCTGGGATGGGGTGCATTTGGGAGCAGCATCCCACACCGAGGCAAAGCCTCAATGGAGTCTGCGGGAGCGTCAGGGTGCTCAGCACTTTTGAAAAGCAGAACGTTTATATTTAGACTCTTAAATGAACTTCGCAGCCTAAATTTAGGCTCCTATTTTTGACACCAAATAAAAAAAGAAAAGAAAAAAAAAAGGAAAGAAAAAAATCCATATGAGCCTCCAAATTTAGAGCTGGGTACCTCGACATAGTCATGGCGGAGTGAAATGTAAACCTTGCACTTCGGCCCACATTCCTATCAAGTTGATTTCCAAAAGGGGAAGCGATCAAGCACGCAATATTTTAAAAGGAAAATAATAATCCAGACTTGCTTGTGTGAATTCCTTACATCCTGCTTTATTGCTAGCTGCGAGTCAATTGGTTTGGATCTCACTCACAGCCTCTTACACAACTGCAACTCCATCAGCTCTAACGAAAGCAAGATTTTGCAAAATTTCCATCTCAACTTCAGCTGTTAAATCATATTTCCAAAGGAGCAATGGCATATAAAGTAGTTTTAGTCCCAACAAAGTCAGCGGGGCTAAGGCTCCTAAATCCATGCTGAAGTATTACACACCTTTCAATTTCGACTCGTATAAAATATCACTGTGCAAATATTTTCCATTTGGAGGAATCACCTGCTCCTGACAGCTTCTCAGGGAATTTTTCTTCACGTGTAATACAATCTAAACATATGTGTTGCATTAAGTTGGGTTATATCAGGTCATGCCACCTGACACAGTATATCCCAACATAATCTAATGCCATGTAAATCATTCATTACAACAAACCTAAGGAAAAAAAAGCAGAGAAAAAGTCAACTTTTCTCCCACCTCACAGGCAGCTGCAACAGATAAAGTGTCTATATTTTCATAAAGGGCCAGGTGAGCATCTGTGTTCTGGTGTTATTTCAAGGCATTTCACTAGGTCTCCATTTCCACAGTGGCCACAGCTACAGTCCCAGCTCTCTGATAACTAGTGGTGAAAGGAAGGGAAGTTTTAGGACTTAGTTTTAGAGAATATTTTATATTTTCATAGCTAATAAATGTTACAACAAAAGTAAAAATGTCAGAAATATTATAGCAGAGCCATAAAATTCAGCGCAGGTCCAAAGCTCAGTGAAAAGCAGCAGAGGAACAGGTGGGAGAGCAGGAGAAGGGGATCAGCTGTCCCAGGAGGTGAACACAAGCCACGGTGCAAATCCATTCCCATAGAGGCCAGATTTCAGGTTCTCCCACCTCAGCTAAAGGAACAGAAATTAATAATTCTGCATCACTTTACCTAACTGGGGGTGATCAGCCTCTTTTACCAGCCTCAGCTCTGCTCCCTATGTGAAAATGGGGGGGCAGGAGAAGAGAGAACCCCAGTGCAGGTTATGCCGTGCAGGAGACCCACTCCCATCCTTTGGAAGTGGCATAGGGAGGTTTCCATATCCCATTCACTCTGCACAACATTTCATCTCCATGCAGCCCTTAGAGCTGCAAAAATTATTCTTGGGGTTTTAAAGCAGGCTTTGAAAATCAGCAGTTCTTCCATAAATATTAAACTATCACACTCATTATGACAAAGGCATCTGCTGAAGGCGATTATTTGTCTGAACAGCCCACACAGCGTAGGTAGAACATGGGTTATGTTAAGAGCCTGTTGTAGGATGCAGTCTTGTATCATTTTATAAAGTAGGAATTTTACATCCAAAGGGTAAAGCTTAATACCATGAATTATAACCGTAGTAAGTTACTGCTGATTTTTTTCCTTTATTTTGCAATTCTGTATTTTTAAAGTTGTCTGCTTATCAGCTAGAACTGCACTGAATTGGATTTAATTGCCAGCAGATTTTTACTTATAGCAATAGGAGTGTCTTGTGAGTAGCTACAAAAGGATTCTTACAGGAGCAGGAAAATAACATCCCTTTACACTGAAATAAACAATTACTGCTGATGCAAAAATGTAGTGAGTCTCACAGGCAGGCAGGAACCCTGCTTACAATTGAGATAATTTCAGCTGAACTGGCTTTAAACTCAAATTCATGCTAATGAAGAGACTGCAAACACACCTTGAACCCTAATTCCATAATGAGATCAACAATTACACTTAAAGGTTACTTAGCACTGCAGCAGTGTGAGCAAAATCCTTTTGATCACCTACATTGTGCTGTTCATTATTTTCTTTGATGATTAATAACACTGAAAAGCACTTGGTAAAATAATAAAATGAAGTGCAATATTTATACCTTATTACAAAGTGCATTAGCAAATCAGAGCCCTCAGAACACCTACATTAGAAAGAAAACATCATCAATATTTGATGTTTGTCTTCTTTAACATCTAGCTGAGGTTTTAACAACAGCAAAACTTTCAACCTTGGATCCACTGCAGTTCCCCAAAATGCCATCTTTTATCCAACAGACCCATGTGCTGGCCATTTTCTTACTCTTCTTTGTTTCGATATTTGTGGCCCTTAAAAAGAGAAATTTGTGAATGTGTGATTTCAAGAGGTGAGTGGCAAGAGACGTTTTAGCGAGCAAGAGGAAAGCAGTTATTTGACTTGGTGATTTCAACGCTGCTCTGCGTCGGGAGGGAAAATGGCACGAAGACATTGTGCTAGGCAACAGATCATGTAAACATTTCCTATGACAGTCTTTCATCATCTATAGGAACATTTACACTGCCAGATCTTGTCTTCTTTAAAAATGTCAGCTCAGTAAGTTTGATGCACATGTGCTCCTTCTGTAAGTGTCTGCTCAGGCAGACAGTTTACTAATTTGTGGCTCAGTAAGCCTTCCACTGCACCGAGCACCTTGAGGTTAGCACATCTCTAATCATTATTTGATAACAGAAATCTGTAAGCATCACATCCCTGGTAACAAGAACATTGTATCTTAGCAACCAGCCTTGATATTCAAACAATTTCATTAAAGCGTAGCACCTCTTAGCAGGTGGGTGAGTGCGGGTGTTGATAAACATTTATAACATGATCAACCATTGTGTTTGCCAACACTATAATCATCATGACAAATTTATGAATTTGTTTACAAGCTCTTAGGTACCAACCTAAGTAGGTAAACCACCTCGTAGCACGCTTCTGTGTCTATAGATAGAGGCACATTCCGAGATTTGATGCTTCTTTAAATTGAACATATTGGGGAAAAGGTTAGCAGATGAACATCACATGTCACCGTAAAAATCACCATTTAAATTAAACCACAAAGGATGTGTTAGAGCGAGGGCAAGGATTGTGTTTCACCCCCAAGAGAGCAAGGAAATTTAAAGTTGAAACTGTCTGTAATTTATTCCCAGGTCACCAACAGGGCACAAATGTGGACATGGCGCCCCAGCCCCACATGGAAGAATCTGGGGGTCACCCCCACCACAGGCAGGGAGCCGTGGCTTTCTAACCTCAGCCAGAGCAAGGTATCAGGATAATCCTTCTGCCTCTCAAGAGAAAGGGGTAAATCTCAAATTATTTCAGCTCAAAGCTCATCAAATACAGCACACCTATACCCAAAAAGAATGACAGGCTTTGAAGAAAGCAAATCCAGCACCTTATTTGGGAAATGCAGCTTGGGCATCCTCAGCAAAAAGGGCTCACATAAACACATCTTCTGACATGGAAGCACTGCAGGCCAGATTGGCTAAATTTTGCTTATAGGAACACAGGAAATCTTGCTCAGTTCTGCGTTAGAGCCCTGTCTCTTGCTATCCCAGGAAAGCTTGTCATATAATGCTGTTCATAAACTACTTAACTCCAGCTTAACACCAGTTAACTACATTAACCCCATAACTTCCATGGGAAGTTTGGGGTTTTTTTTTCCAGAATGTAGATTATTTGAGGACTCTTAATCTGGGGCTGATTTTATTTATGGCTCTTGAATATTCGTTTGTTCTCATGCCAACATTGTCATTTAACTGAGACCACTCAACCCTTCTTGGTGTTTACATCCCTTTTTTTTTAAGCACGGAGCAATCATGACCCCTCTTAGTCTTCATTGTTGCTAGGCTAAACAAATTGTGCTCTTTTATGGCTGTATTACATCAACATAACCCCGTGGAGGGCAATAGGTTTGCTCTTTTGTAATCAAAACCAGTATTTGATCTCATGAACTTAAATGGAAATATCCTTCTAGGGGTGTTACTTTCTAAAGTGATTTCCAGTGCTGGGTTGCTGCCCAGAGGGGCAAGGTGGAGAGAGAGGGGACAGTCAGAGAAAGTGAACTGGCCAGTCCAGGGTCAGGCAAACTGACTGCTCTGTTTGCAATTCCATATGCCAGCTGAAGCCATTCAGGTCCTTTGGAGGGACAGACTTTGTGCATGGGTTTTTAGCTGCCAACATAAGTTATGAAACCACTCATCTACCCAAATCCACCAAAAAATATTACTCTTTCCACTCCTTACTTTCCCTGTAAGGTGAAGCCACCTTTACGATCTCACCGGGTTCTCTGAGAGGAACACCCTCAGGCAATAAGATCTGCAGACTCTGGTCCAAACACACCCAAATTTAAATTTCATAGGCTTACATTGATATTGTGGATATCAAGGCCATATCTAGATGGCCACTTCCAGACACTCCTTTTCTGTGAGCAGAACAACCTCATAGCATTACCCATCAGTCAAATGCCCTTCCACGTTGTCATCTGTGGGGGAGCACAGGCCAGTAAGCAAAAAAAGGCAACAGGAGTGGCAAAAATATTTGAGATTAATGGGCAGAGAAACAGAACACATGTCATAGTCCAGCTTTGTGTCTAATTAATGGATATTCTACTAAAACAAATCAGAAGTAAAATTCTTGGAACAGTCAAGAACTTCCATCTAGTCTTCAAAATGACCTTCAATATTCCACTTTTCAGTGATTGGGCTGCATTAATTTTTGCAGGCAAATCCAATATAACCTTGCTCGAGCAGCAAACCTGTGTTTAAAATTTACCAAAAGGTGGAAGACGGAATGCAAGCAAGAGAAAAACAGGAACCTGAAGTTTGTACCTTGTACCTATGGCACCCAAGGTAACGCCACCGCACTGCTGATTGCACACTGGGCACGTTACCTCAGGCTATTAATCTACCTGAAATACCTGGGGCCCAGTGAAGCGTCCTGAAATAGGTAACTGAGACTCCCTTTTGGAAATTAAAGTCATCCACTGCAAGAACGGAACAACACATTTTGTCACTCTAGCTTGTTGTCTTTGTGGTTAACTTTCCGCCCAGTGCTAAGATCTGATGAGAATCCTATAAACTGCAGCTGGGAAAGGAAACCCACCTGACAAAGGTTAATATTTTGGCAGGGCTTTTCCCTCCTCTTTTCCTTTAAACCAGCTGTTCAACTTTGTAAGGCTACATAAGTTTTAACTAGGTATCTGAAGACATTTTTAAAAATTCAGAAACAAGAATTAAGGACTGAAGTAAACCACTACACACACGCTTTACTAAACAAGTGCCAGGTACACATAAGCATAGATAATTTCTATAAAAATATAAATTTACAAATTTGAAGCTGTTCCATATTAAAAAAATAGAGGAGGAACCTATTTTAAGCAGGAGACCAAGTAAACCCGCATTTTCTCCCATACAAACAGAATGCAAATCCATTTCCAAAGGTAAACTCTTCTTTTGGTATCAAACAATATTAAAAATATGGCCAGCTTTGACTCCTCATGCCCCAAATTCACCTTCTATAAAATTGGACTACTTGAATCTCATCTCCTTTCCTGAAAGCTATCATTTTCAAAGCACTCTAAACCTGAAATTGATTTTGGAATAGTGTCCTCAGAACAGACTCAAGAAACACCATCAAGAACAACATCACTTGCACTCAGAAGTCAAATTCATATTCGTTAGCAGGAGTCTTTATACTCTGTGTTTTCACAGCACAACAGAGTCTGAGCTACAGAGTGATGACAGCATTAAACTGGAAAGAAATTTTCTCCTTTCCCCCTTGGCGTATTCCTTTTGCAGGACACATGTTTAGCAGTCGAAGAAGAGAAATGAATGAGTATTTGTAATGCTGTGAAAAATTTCAAGTCTGGGTTAAAATTTCTGAACACAGTTCGAAATGGGACAGGTTTAGAAGAGAGAAGGAAGACTTTTTGGTGGGCCTCAGGCAGTATTGTCCTGCTCTCTTACTCCACTTATACACTATTCACAGAAAAATCTGTTATTTTGGATTATTATTTTTCCAGCAGCCTCAGATTGCATCTGTTCCCCATGAAAGATAAGTAAAGGTGCACGTGAAGCCAAAACCTGGTGAAAAACCACCCTTATTACACATCTTGTTTGCTGACACTCTACTACCCCAACTTCCAAGTCTGTCCCACATCCCTGACAGAGGAAGCCCCCTGACAGCCCTTTCTGGCCACTCAACTCAACAAGTAAGGACACATTGCCCAGGTCAGCCAGGAACAGACACAGGGGTGAGGATAAAACATGGTTTTGCAGAGGCAATAATCACTTAACACCCCCACGGCTGGTTAAATATTATCCCTGTTATGCATTTGGGGAAAACCGACAGAGATTGCACGTGCAGCCATTTGTCAGACCTGGAGTTTGATCTCCTGGGAATCAGGTCCCTGTTTTTATATCCAGAATCTATATATCTATTAAAAATAAAAATTAAAAAAAGGGAAATTGAGGTTTTTACATACAGATATTTCTGGGGGTGAGAAGGGCAGTTTCTAAAGGCCTTCCCCATACCAGCTATAGGACTGCTCGAGAGTTTTGGGTCACAAAAAGCAGGAGCAGCACACGCTGATTCCACCTGTGGCTCCACATTCCCCGCTTTCATTCCTCATCCCTCTCCTCCCCTCTTCTGTGTACAAAGAGCCACACCATGGGTATCTGGGAGGTCCCATAAATTTGAAATTTCCATGATTCAAACTGCAGCAAGCTGTTTTTACACATACTGGGCCAGGCACAGCAGAACAGGGAGGGTATGCTGAGAAACAGGGTCTTTCTGCACCAGCTGGGGGTAACATTTTCTCACAACCAGCACAAGATGCCACAGCTGACGCCTGAAGATAAATATACACCCTTTCATATTTAACCAGCATATTTTGCCTTTTCAGCACAAACCTCAAATCTGTTTAATTTTCAAACTGCCAGTTGAGATCTTCCTGACATTTTCAGTGGAGAAGGACAGGACGACCAAGGCTGAGGATGCCCACGCAGAGCACTGCGTGTGACATCACTTTGGGCCCAGAACAAAAATGCCACCAAAAGGGATGATAGAAAAGCTCACTCCAACACCACCACACTGCAGCTTCCAAGGCTCCAATATTTGTCTTACAATCACTAAGCAAAGCCCTCTAAAAATTATTTTTTACTAACTTTAGTCAGTTGAAGTGCCCATTCCAGTCCCAACACAAAGGTTTCAATATTTAAAGTTTTTGTGCTGCCCCAAAAACATCCTTTTCCTTGATTCCCAGTAGAACTTTTTGTACAAAACACACACAAAACAAAAAACCCTCATGAACAAGGTAAAGCTGAGTTTCAAACTGGTCTGAGAAAACTTGTGGGCCACCTACTCAGTACTATCACACTAATTAAGAATGTTCTAACAGCAGGGGAAAGTGGAAAGCACTTTGGATGTTTTGCTGAACCTCCTGGAGTTGTGTGAATTTCCCAGCTTTAGCTCTTCAGAAGCCCATCCTATAGATTAAGATCTTGCAGTGGTCAGTTAAATTATATATGTTTTTCATTCGAAGCATAAAGATAAATATGAATTCATAAGTGTGTGTATATGCACGCGTTTCTGCAGGACTTAATCATTCAGATCACAGTGGAAAGTAGTTTTAACACAGCAGTGAATTTCCAGTGTGTTAGAGAAAAGAAAAAAAAGTAGGACTGTGTATGAACATAAATCAGAGTGACCTTTATCACTTCTTTAACTCCCAAGGAAAAGCTATTGCATTTTAGGGAAAGAACAGTCTCCAGTAAAGAAAGAGGCAATCAGCCCATTAGGTCAATTTTAATTTTAAGACCAGAATATTAAACACTCCCTTTGATTATGAATTGTATTAAAGTGATTAAAATCATCTAATAAAGAAACCCTAATCCCAGACCTGCTGTCATATAAACATATACAGTAGAAAATATTTCAGTGCAACTTAACATTTGTAATAAGGTCCATAATTTATTTAAATCATAATATAACCATATTTAAACTAATTTTTAAACTCAAAAATATACACTCTTACCATCTTAATGTCTGATATGAAAGAATGTCAGTAAAATCACATTTTCTAGCCTTTTACTTCTCTCCTGATTGTGTGACCACCTATTCAATATAAAAGCATCTTAAAGGACTCAAACTCCATCAGATACTGGGAGAGATGAGTGACAAAAGCTACAGGCAGGAATCCTGACATTTTCCTGAAGAATCTTTGTTATTATTTATAAACACATTTTTTTTTCTGTTGCTGTAACACAACCAGGAGACATATGCAGATAGATGAAACACCAAATGTTTGTTGTTGTTTTTTTTTTAATTTGGTTTCTTTATGTTTTAAAGTGATCTCTGCATTATGCAGGCTTTTTCCTTCAGATCACTGTTATAGTCTTCTGAGGCAGGCTGCAATCCCCGTTTGACTCATCACATTATGTGCTCGTATTAAGTTTTGCATTAAATCCCAGTGCCATCTATAACTTGCTACTAATATCTTTACACCACTGAGGCTTTGATATTTGATGGAAAGCCCCTGAAACCTCACCAAGGGTCTCATCAAATCAGGCAAGCCTCACTTTGCTGTGTATTTACCAAGTGAAGCATATATTCAAGTGAAGCCAGTTTGAGGAGTCCATGGATAGTTAATCAGCTATGAAGAGTTTTCTCCACCTATTGTTTTTAGCAATACAGCCAAAATTCTATGAAATGGCATCCCTTGCTGCTCTCCTTGAATTTCAATGCTTTACCTGAAGAGAACCAAAATGGTATCTCTCCCTCCCACTAATTCCTGACTTCTCGCTTAGTGCAACGCAACTGAAGAAATGAAACTTATTGAATCAAGTTTAATGACATAATAAATTCTTCCCTTCAGACAATGTTGAGGCTTAATTCACTAGAGCACTTTAAGCCTTTGCCTTTAGCATCTGATGGGTCATTAGTCTGTAATCCAGCAGCAAGCCTGTTTGGAATCTAAACTAAATCAGGAACCGTATCAGTAGTTTCTGAAATATGACTGGCAGGTCAAGTGGCCTCAAAAAGACTGCCTGGGGCAGTTAAGACTAGGATAGGGCATGACTAGAACAGAACCAGTGATGAATCTGGAAGCGTGTACTCAATAAAGACTTCATTCATTCTAACTCACTAAACAGCAGTTCTTCAAATGACTTGACTTATATTTTTGATGTTTTTAACCAGTAGGTCATGCAATGAAATTGTCCTGTATGTGCCAATAGGCTTAACACACAGATCATTGACTTGCATGCTTGGGCATATTTTATTTATATTTTTCCCTCAAGTTTTTCCATAGCAGCCTGAAAAAGGCAATAGAATCACTGCCGTGTGGGAAAACATGTAATCTAAAGGACTTAGATCATAGAATTTTGAAGAGCAGAAAGTTTGATGAAACACCCTTTTGTCCAGAAAGGAAAAAAACAGCTCTGAAATGCCAGTTCCTACACCTGGAAAGTCACATTCTTGAGATGCTACAAATAATCTCTGGCCCCAGCTGAATATTTCTCACGTTACACATTAAAATCACTCCGTATGCAATAATTTTAGGGTTTTTCAATACAAGCAAGAAAACCAACTATATTTTAGAATTTCAGCTGGAGTATTTCAGGCTTATTGGAGAGGAAAGTGTGCTGTGCTCATCTCCAGCACCCTCCACCACAGCATTCACTGAATGCTTGTAAGACTCGATTCAAAGTCCACTTCAGTCAATTGACCCCAGTGGTCTTTAGATCAGGCCCTTAATCTGTACATTGCACTCAGATAATCAGTAACAGCTTAGTTAGAGGACACTTTTTTTTTTTTTTTGCACCCATCATTTCCCAGATTCAATGAAACCTTTCCAAAGCCCTCAAAATGACACTGGCACTTCTGGTGGATTCAGTGCAGCACATGCTATAGTCGACTTTTAAGAGGTGTTTGCAGGTAAAATAAAATAAAAAAAAAAACTGTGGGGGAAAAAAATAAATAAACAAATCATCTTGGCACTTTGACTCCCAGAAAATAGCCGAATATGCTTCAGCTCTGATGCCATAGAGATTTCTCAGTGGAAACAAAGGCACATTGGCACCAAGAGGGGAGTGAATTGAAAAACTAACTCTGGTTCGAAAACAGAGCACAGGGCTGGGTTATGAACTGCAGACCAAGTTCCCCCACTGTCCCCAGAATACTAAAATACCAGGATTCAAAAGGCAGACAGGGAAATCTCAAGACCTCTGCTCTGAGGAGTGAGAGCACCATCACCCCACTTAAGAGTCACCTTCCGCAGAGCGGAAAGTGAAATTCAGCAGGGCAAATCCCAAAATATCCCCAATTAGAAAGATAACTCATTTCCAGATCCAGCCTGCTCAAAGTTGTCTACAGTTTAATTTAAATATGCATTAAACACACTGTGGTAGCAGAGGCAAAATTACTTATTGCTTTAAGCATGCCCATGCTATTTTAAAATAGCCTGGCCGTCATGAGCATTTCTCCTATTATCTTTGGTGACATTTAATCAGTGCTTAAATGTTGGGAACACAGGGGAAAGAAATCAGGTTATATTTTTGGGAAGGCAACTCTTAGAAATTAGGCTTCTTTCCAGAAGAAAACTTAACCAGTTGCTCACTGTGTAAGCAAACAGAGTTAACACTTACATTTTTTCTTGGAAAAAGCAGAGTCACACCCCAGCCAGGGTCAAATCCTTTTGGGAACACACTACCAAAGCTAAATTCAAATTCCCAGAAGACTCAGACAGATAACTTCAGCCTCTGTACAGTAAGATTCTCTTTTTCCCTGTGCCTCAGAGACTATGGAGGCAGAAGGTATTTAGAGAAATGAGAAAATGTAATTTTTTTTCATTTATTATTGAACTATTAAAGGCACTCTGTCATTTAGGATCTCCCTCCATCTCCAGTCTTTGTATTCCAAGGTACTTCAGTAACAGCAGTTAGTGAAACTAAAATGCCAACTTGAGATTTGCATTATAAATGGCACATACAAAGAGATTTTTTAAACTTTGGTTGATCTAGCATATCAAAGATCTTTTTCTCTCTTTTTCTAAGCTACTTCAGTGACTTCATTGAAGTGAACTGAAAGGATTAGCTTGAAAGTGGCAAGAGATCTGGCATGCAAAGAAATAATTTTTTCCCCCCACACTTATTTCAGTTGAACTCTTCATTATATGGAGGTCCCTTTCCTTCTCTGAAATGCATTTTGCTCTGTCTCTCTCAAGCCATTCCATGCTGTGCCAATACCAAACAAGGTGAAAATACAAAGTGTGCAAGAGCAGCTCCTGACACTGGTTCCTTGAGCCACTCCTCAACCTTCTGCACTGCCAAACTGAGCACCAGAGTGAAGACTGCAACATATTTATTCATAATTTCATCTTTAACCAGAGCTGGAGGTAAATCCAGTGACACTGATGGCATCTGCCTCTCCCACACTTCATCCTGATGCACTTCCCCACAGCTCAAACCTCCATGTGATCAGGATACACATTCCAGAAACGCACACGGAGGACGTTCTCCGCTTCCCGAGGAAATCACATGCTGTTTTCACTACTTGCAGTGTGGTTAGCATAGCCTTACTCCAGTAATATCTATCTGGGAAAAATGAAACAGCATGGAAAAGTCACCAGGGGAAGAAGAGCAGAAGGAATGACTCAGCTGTGAACCTGGATTCAGACAAAAATGACTAAGAGCTCCCAAAATCAAAAAAAAAAAAAAGTTTCGCGACTGCTGATACCAATTCTCCACTCAGATGTGTTCCCATTTCTAAAACTTACAACAAGTTCGATTATTCTTTAGAAATACTGGTCATTCTGCAGCTCCCTACCTAGCTTGCCCCTTCTCTTTGAATAATTAAGCAAAGCAGCTGCATTAACTCTTTGAAACAAAAGCCCTTTGTGTTTAGTGACAAGTTCAGTGACAGTCCTAGATACATCTCAGAGACGAGCTTCCAGCCTGTGTTTGGTGAAAGGCTGAAGGTTTGAGGGGACAGAAGGGGCTGGCAGGCACAGACAAGGGGGAAGGTTTGGGTTTCCCAAGCTGGGGCTGAGTCAGAGCTCAGGGCTCCATCAGCGCTCCGTGTTTACAGAATAAATCATTATTCCCATCGCAGACACACTCCAGGCCAAGCTCCTTCCTCTTACATCAGTGACTCCACAGCAAGATTAGACAGACATACAGGAGGAACAAAAAAAAAATCCGGCTCAGGACAGGGTAATCCTCACTTTCCCAACAAACTTGTTTGTGCCAGGGCGGCCCAAAGGCTTGCAGGATAAACGATGTGTGTCCAGGCTGGCAGCCGAGGACAAACCATGGGACACTCAGAGTGCCCAAAATTTGGGGAATGTTACTCCAGACATAACAAAATACAGCTTATAGAGACATGACTCTGGGATAGTCTTTTATGTGCGGCTTACAGAAGTTGATTTATCGGCAACTAATTACAGAAAATACTGGGGGGTTTCTTCACATCACACAGGCCACAATACAGGCTCCATCCCTCAGTGCTGATGACACGGGCATCCTGTCAGAGCTGAATAGCTGCCTACTGACCCCTCCTCTTCACCAGGGGGGCTTGTTAATGTCCTGGGCTAAAACTGTGCCAACACCAGCTGGCAGGCACGCTCGTGAGCCTGCAAAACCCACCCCGAAGACAAGTGAGACCTCTGCAACCTGCAGAAGCAAGACCAGAATCTCTCCTTCCTCCCAAGATTAACTGCAGGAGAGTGCTCCAAGAGCTATTCATCACCACCAGCACCTAAAGCCTTCCTCACTGCATATATCAACGTGTCGAGGACTGTGACTAATGGAAAAGGCACCACCCTATAAAGAGGAATAAAAATGAAGGAACCATCAGTAAAGAGCAGCAAGTCAGCTGTATCGAGCTAATTTTTTTAATGTAAAGATTTGAAGTAAATACACACTCAACAAAAAAAAAAAAACCAGCCTTCTTATTAATCTCCTGGTAAAGAAATGCAAAATATTAAATCAGTTTGGGTTTATTTCAAGCAGCCTTAAAGAGATAAATAAAAAATAAGCTTCCAAAACACCCAGGGAAGAGACACGAGCCTGTGATCCCACAGGGGTTGATGAGCCACATGTAAAATACTATTTGCTTACATGGAGTTCAGCGCACAAACTTCTGAGAAAAGAATAATGTCAAATGAAAGAGTAGCTGTACTAATAGCTATATTTACTTTTGCTGGTGCTTTTCTATAAGGCTTCATATAGAATTACTTGTCTGGGTGCTCACAGGAGAGACCCCACCTTCTGTAGTGACCCACCCAAGTGGGTCAGCCTGAGCCTGATGGCTGAAATGAGCAATAGAAAGTTTAACACTGTCTGAAATAATCCCGGATTTCATTTAATCTCCCTCCTAGTACTAAAAATACCAGAAAGCAATAAAATCTCAGATGGTGCATATTGAGAGAGCTGGTTTTTAATCTCGCTGATGAGAAAAAGAAAAAGCGACAGACCCCTTTCTCAGCTTCCCAACGCTCCCAATTTTGATTCTTTTCCTGCAGTGCTGGAATATGCACCTACTTGCTTGAATTAACAGATCTCCAAATAACACTCATAGGGACTATTTTCCTACACATAAAGTTGCTTTCTCTGTTCAGAAGAGTATAACTGGCTTTGGGAAGAAATATAAAAGAGTTTCTAAAGCCAGCAATTTCCTCAGCCACACATATGGCTTCTAAGTTTAATAGCAATTATGTCATTTTTATATATGATTCACTTGATGTTGTTTTCATGTGAATCATTTGACATATATAACTCTGGCAGATTTCTTAAATAAGCATATCACCAGAGACCAAATTACTAATCAATTAACCAATTTCTCCCCCCATCTTGGCATGCCATTAGGAGAGAAAACTAAACTTAGAAAGACACTTAGAGAAAATGAGGTTTGATAAACCATGGGGGTTTTATTCTGGGGGGAAGGAAGGGGACGACAGGGCAATAAAATGGGGCCCGCAGCAAGCGAACATAAGCAAAGACTTTGCATTCAATATCTCCCTGCTGGGACCTGAAGAGCATCTCTGCAGCACCCCAAATACTCAGCCACCCTGGTCAAGGCTCAAACCCTTCATCCCTTCCTTGCAGGAGCACAAACCTGGCCACAAACACCTGCTGTGCAGCACTGGAGCAGGTGCAGCAGGGACACCAACACCCCCCAAACACACCAGGTTTTAATTCTCACTTCTCTTCTTGCTGGGGATGACAGGGGAGGCTGCAGAGGGAACAGGGAAGGAAACAGCCCGGTTGGAGAGGTGTTTACTGCTCTCTTGCCCGACCTCCCCATGCTCTCACCACAACACACACCCTTCTTTCCAGAAGAAATTTCATACCCTGCAACACCCCTTCCTCATTTTCAAACCGTTCACTGCCCTGGTGCTCAGCAACCTGTGCCACAGCCCAGCCCTTCCTCCCCTTTCCTGGGGACACAGCTGGGCATCCCCTTCCAGCGCCATGCCACCTCAGCTCCCCGTGCTCTCAGGAACAACAGGCAGAGAGGGTTTATTTTGCCACCTTAACTGTTTTTAACATATTTCCTTTAACTCCCAGCTCAGCATATAAAGGGAAAACACCTGACTCATTGTGTTTATGGTTCTCCAGTGATGCAGCCACAGGCATTTTCCACACCCTTCTGGTTGTCCTGCTTGGGGACCAGGCATTTTTCAGAAGGAAATCCTCTCATCTTGCTATAAAAATGCCTTGAAAACTAGCTCTAACATCTTCAATTCTAACTGCATGCAAAGGCAGTCTATACCTACAGCAACTTTCCACCAATATTTTATTTCCCTCTTTATAAACTCCACCAGCCCTCACTCACTAACTTTGAGCAAAGAGAGCTGCTCTGAGCAGTTTCTGAGAGCTGATATCTGTGTACTTTGGCTGGTATCAAAAGAACAATTAAGCACACACTTAATATAATCACCCAAGTAAATGCACTAACTCCCTTAAGACAACCTTATTTGCTTGTTTTATTTAAGAACATATTCTAGAGATTTGTTTGAAAAAAGCAAAGCAAACAGCAAGCCCAGGGCTCAGCCACTAAACATCTATGAGACCAACCACTCCAAATCTTTTCCAACACACAAAAAAAATGAAATTTATGTTCCACTGTCCAGCTTTCAGGCACAAAACGTTCATAAAACACCAAAAGAGAGGACCCACCTCTCTTTTCCTACCCCCTATAGGTGCTCTTTCTTCTTTGCTTCTCTCCTTCCTTTCTTCTATCCTGGATCCAAGAAAGTGGGGAGACCAGATATAATCCCTCCCTGCAGTCAGGCCCAAGCCAAGGCACCTGTGCCTTCTGGACCAGCCAGAGCACACCTGGGAGCAAGGAAAGAGGTGAGTTAAAGCCTGTGAGACAAGCCAAGCCATCTAAACTGGCAAGAGACAAGTGTGGGGTTTGCACATGGACATCTACTGAGTCAGTAGAAGTAATCCTCCTGCTGGGGTGAGCAGGCACTTTAATCACCTCTCTCTGATATTCATGGTGTTCACGTATAATTTTTGTTTCCATGCTCCCCAGGGCAGTGGTCACAGCACCAAGGCTGACAGAGCCCAGGAAGTGTTTGGACAATGCTCTTGGGCACCTGGGGATGGTTCTGTGCAAGGCCAGCAGCTGGGCTTGATGATCCTGGTGGGGCCTTTTCGCCTCAGCATATTCTGTGATTCTGTGTCCCATAAAATGTCCCTTGTTTTTCACAGCTGAAACACCCAAAAGATGAGATTAACTTCCCTGGTGAAAACACCCTGGAGACATGAGGAGAGGTCAGCTTGGAGGTGAGCTGTGTTCACATCGATGTGAGCAAGCCCATGAGGAGTTTTTTCTCACAGCAGTGGTCCAACCCTCTTCTGTTCACTCATTAGTTCAGGTGCCTATCCCAGCTGCTCATGCTCAGATGCTGCAGATTATCACTGATAGGAGCTCTTCACTCCTAGAAGTTTAGTTCGGTTTCATTCAAAACCTATTTTTTTCTCCCTTTTCCTTCTTCTGTACCGATCTGGCAATCTGGTTTTATAAAACAAACCGTTCCCCAAAGACAAGTGCTGACAGGAATCAGTGCAGCTGGTTTGAGTCCCCTGAGACATGGCTTGCTCAAGGTGAAAAGCCTGCTGGGTTTTCCTTATCTGGCTGGTTAATAACTATGACAAATAAGGAAGTTCTGAGCAACAGAGTCAGAGAATGACATGAAGGCACCTTAAAGACAATGGGCAAGGGTTTTTCCACTAGTTCAGGTTGCGTAAAGACCCATCCAGCCTGGCCTTGGGCACTTCCAGGGATGGGGCAGCCACAGCTTCTCTGGGCACCCTGTGCCAGGGCCTCCCTGTCTCCTCCCTGTGCATACCTGGCAGGACCACCTTCCCTACCTGGGACAGAGTAACTTCCAAGGTGTGACTGTATCATGGAGGCCCAGCTTCAGAGCACCTGCCCATCTCCTGGGCATGACACTCATCCCAGATTTTCCAATGTGGTGTTTCCCCCACATGATGGACATTATCTGTGCTGGTCTGGGTGCTGCTGGTCCAGTGAACACTGGATGAACATCCAGAGCCCTACCTTGGTTTTGTGAACACTCAGTTCCCTTTGCAGGGCACTCAAAGACCTTCTGCCACCAGCTGTGGCTTCCAGGCAGCCACCTGCTCTTCCCCAAAGCCCCAGAAAACACCGAAGCTTGAGCACTTCTCAAAAGTGAATCCCCCTACCTGCTTTTTTGATCCTGTTTACTCTGTGCACTTGATTAAAACAACCACATTCTGAGGATGCATGTTACCAACACCACATGCCCTGGTCTAACAGAAACCATGGCAAAGTATTAGTAATGAAATCCCCGCTTTGCAGAAAAAGTAACAGCAAAACGCTTCTACACCACGTACCAAATGGCACGGCTTCTGTGGCATCCCCACCTTCCTCGCCTCCCTCTTCCTGTGGCTGGTCCATCTGTCCTCACTTGGGAGCTCTGATTTCACACATCTCCCCTGCTCAAGTGCTCCTCAGAGGCTCCGTGATTTGCAATCCCGCAGCAGTTGCGCTGTGTGGTTTCCCAGCGCTCCCGGCCTGCCCCGACTTCTGTATTTCCTGCTGCCAGCAAACCTATCCTGCACCCACTGCCAGGCCCCCTCAGGGCACTGCTTCCACCCACCTCGTGTGGTCTGTGCTCTGGATGTCGGCAGTGTGAGCTCCTCACACACTCTGCCTGCCGAGTCCCACTCACCTGTTCCCTGCCGTAACCAAACGAAATATTCCTGCTGGATGGAGAGAATTTCACAGAGTGGCCGTATCCTTCCTCTATTCCCCTCCCCATCTGCCCCTGTAGAACTTCCAGTTCATGAAGTCTGATGATGATGTGCTGACTTGCACCACCATGGACATCCTCTCAGGATCTTAACCCCCTTAAGAAACTTTCCCAGTCCCAGATTAGTCCTGAGAAACATTCACTCAGAGAAGACTTCCCCCAAACCTGATGTGATCCAAGCTTGGACTGGAGCTGTCAGCTCTGCTCTGAAAAATTCACAGGCTAAAATCTCACTAGAAAAGCAGCAGAGGAGCTCTTTTGGTATTGGAGCAAAACAACGCAAAAATATTAATAACCATCCTTGCTCCCCCATGACTAACTTGGCCACCAGTAAAAAACTAACCTGGTTCCCTTTAAAAGTTATGGTACACTCTGTAGCAAAGATATTAAAATTTCCCAGGTTTTTCTCTTCCTCAGATTGATTGATACTGCAAAAGGACAGACAAAGCTTGGGCTAGAGGAATTTTCAGGGGTCTTTCTAAAGTAAATTTCCTATATTTAGTGAAATTGCATGCTGCTGATACATATTATTGGCCTACAGAATGAGACTCATCCACCCAAGGAAAAGGATTAACTGAAATATTGCCATTTCTAGGAATTAAAGTTATTGGAATTCAAGCTGAAGCCCATTTCCTATATGCAATCTTAATGTGATCCTCAGGGAACTCTGAAATTATCATCTTCAAGTAAGTGATCTTTTCATGCAATTTTATTCTAGCACTATATCTAGGTATCTTCTCCATAACTTCTATGTCCACAAGCTTATTTATCTCCTTGCTAAAGTTCAAAATCTAATTTCCAACACAGGTTACTTACTGTAATAAACTGTACAAGCTTTAAAGTGACAAGTTGAAAGATACAATTTTTTAGAGTTATGAATTAATAGCCATATATGTCAAAGAAAGTGCCAACTTTTTCATATTTATAGATATATTATTGAAATGATAAAAAATGAACTGAGGAAAGAGAAAAGAAGTGAGGAGAACTACATATAATGAATCAAACATACTTAACAAGACATGTACAGACACTTTAGTGTGCATCTCTTTTATTACATTACATTAATCAAATTCTACTAAAGACATCCATCTAAGCGAAGTGTCACAGTGATATTCTACAAAAACATTCTTTTGAAAAAGAGTCTTCCCTGACAGCGGTATCAACTCCACTGTCTTAAGTGATTGTCAGGACAGCATTACTCAGAAATTAAGAGAATTTATGTAAGTGCCTGCGAGCTCCCCTGAAGAAAAAAAAATTTAATTGGAGGAAGTATACAAACTCCGATAAAGGCTGATAAAATGGGGATAAGTGATTTCACTTAGGGAAGCATGAATGGAGTTTTTTTTTTCTGCTTCTTCCTCCTTTAGTTCACAGCACTGACAGACTTTCTTAGTCTGGAAAATCCTGGAAGAAAATCCTCCCTTCTGTTAAAATGGGCAGAATATGTGCACTTTTACTAAATTATCCAGCAAGACCCGATCAGCTGAGATTTGAGGCTTTTTTTTTTCTCTCTCCAAGTATTTGTTTATTTATTCTGAAGTGCCTACAAACAGCTCTCAGGAAGGCAGTGGAAGTTTCTTTGCCATGCAGACGTGAGGCCCAGATGTGGCACAGTTCGGCGTGGCCTGGCTCTGGGGAACAGAGATGGTTCTGCCAGGATGGGCACTTGGGTCATGGCCCCATGTGAGCTCAGATTTACATCAGACACGATTTCTGCCTTCCTACAACCAGGCAGATGCTGCAAACCCAAGGTAACTCAACATTTTTATAACCTACTGTACCTGTGTGTTTCATAGTGAGGTTTATAACAGGTCTTCATTTGTCATTTTAGAGGAAAATTACGTGGAGTAAAAATTTTGGTTCAATTCTTGCATTGTTTCATCTCCTTCTTTAAAACAGCCTAACCCAGGATTTCTTAACTCTGATCACACCTAGAAAAAAATATGAATGCTAAAATTTGCATCAAATAGAGAATTTGGGTGACAAGAAGCTACTTTCAGACCCCAGTGCCAGCAAGCCACAGAGAACAAGGGGTGAAGGGTATTGCATCACTTCTCCTCCATTATTCAGCTGCAGTGGGATTCATAAATCCACGGAGGTGACATCCATTAGGTAGCATTAAGGTAGTGCTGGTATTCCCACTCAGCTCTGGGCTTCCCATTGTGTGGTGGGGGGGGTTGGTTTTACTTCCCTGCAAAGGAAGGGAAAACTCCTCAGGGTAATCCCTGAGTGATGTGGCATCAAGTGTCAAAATATAAGACGAGGAAACAAGGCACAGGGAACAGTTTCATCTAAGTGATTCACCGACAGATCACAAAAGCAACGATTTGCTCTTCCCAATTATTCTCTAATTTCACTAATCAAACTATTAAGCCTGGATGTTATTCAAAACTCAAAGTCAACACTACAAAAAAAGCCAAACATGAAATCCCACCATTTGCATAACTTATTAAGTGAAATATGGAATTCATGTGACAGACAGAACGTCAACTTCAAACTGTGTTTCCAGCCACAGCGAGAGCTGTTTGATCTACACGGGTTAGTTCCCTACTAAGAAAAAAATCACACACACACACACAAAATTTGCCAAAATAGTCAATGCAGAGCAATTTTGCAGTGAACTTTGTAAATGCAGGAGAACTGTGAACACGTTGGATCAAAATTCTGCCACGAATTCAAACTAATATTTACCGAACACCCAGTTCAGTGCTCGCTCAGCTGCTCTTATCAGTGTTATAATAAACTATAAATCCTAGCGAGCCCTGAGGCAACTTAACTGCTGTAGTGATGCTGGAGGGTGATTAGGAAAAAAACTAAAGATAAGATCCATTGTTTTTTTCATGGTTGTGCACATCATTTTTCTATTTCTGATGCTTTATGTGTGATAATCTGAGCTTCCTCAGAGGTAAATTCTCATCTAATCATAAGTCCCCACACATCAACAGAACATATCCTATGTGGTCTAACAACAAAAAAACAGAGAGCAAGAAGTGCTTCATTAACAACATGGATTTAACCTACTGTAAGCTCATTTTTAGGCTGCAACAAAAGCCCTGGAAAAGGTGAAAATTAAAATATGCCACCTAAAGAGCTCTCTAAAATTAGAATTAATTTTAATCTGCCTGAAAAGAAAATCTGAATGGGGCTGAGAGCTATGAAGAGGGGGGCTGTTTTAAAAATATATATAATATCAAACAAAAGGAACAAGAAGCCCGTTTGCAAAAAAACAACTGGGCAGCCATCATGCTCTGCTGGTCAGATTTATTACTAAGCCACAGGAAAAGGGTTTGCTCACCCTGTGGCATTTCTGATACAAACAATGTCCAGGGATGGGATCCCAGGTGCAGCCAGGTAGGGGTATGAGGAGGAAGGGCACAATGGGGTGACAGAGGAGGTGCAGAGGGACCTCCTCTTGTTTTGACAGTCCCACAGGTGCCAGGGAAGGATCTTGGGTTTCAAAAGGACGTTCAAAAGCCATGTCAGTATGTTCTGCTCTGGAACTGCTCCAGACAGCATTGGGAGACAGGAGATATTTTTGAGTTGGAGCATCCCTGCTCCAGACGGGTTCTGTTGCTTGTCTGATTCACCACAACCAGAGCAAGAAAAACCAGGAGGACGAGCTGGGTTAATATCAGGTGTGTCATTAATAAATATTTCCTTCTTTCCCAGTGTTTGTCCCTCTGTCCCTGCCTGGGTCTGCTCTGCTCCCCAGGCAGCTCATCCCTGGCTCTCTCAAGCCAGGCTGACCTTTCTCTGCATACACAGCCCTGCCAGGATCAGCCCCAGCAACTGGAATTTGTCTCCCTCTAAGTGACAGCTGCCATTTTAATGATCCAGCAGCAAAGGTGAGTTTCATCTCAGGAGGCAGAGAGGGAATGCGAAATAAAGAAAGGGGGAAAAAAAATGTTTCCACGAGGAGCTCCTGAAGATCAGATGGTTAGGAAGTGATTTGGGGGTGAATTCTATATTTAAGAAACATTTTTAGCCAATTTAACAGATAACTTAACTAGTTCCTATGTTGCACTGATGTATATTTATAACTCCTTTTGAATGGATTTGTATTAAATTGCTGATTTTCAGTGGTTCTTGACAGAGCCTGACTCTTCCCTGTCCTCATCTGCCTGGTGAGCTGGTCCAAAGACAGCTCTCAGCCAGACTATTACACTTTAAAAATCATTTCAGTGACTTTCCCCCTTGGTAATGAGATGGAGTGATTAGAAGAGCTCTCACCATTACCCCACCATTTTCCTTTAAGACACACATGAAAATTCCTTCCCTTTCTCAGCCCTGGCACGTTCAGAGTTACTGTTCCCACTCACAGCTGTCACTACCATGCAAACTTAATAAATTCCATCTATGCATGACTTACTTAGCTAACCTCCATCCACCAGAGATACACGCTTCTTACTCAGACAAGCAGGACAATAACATAGTAAAGCTTCAAAACAATAGCTCTCATGTTTCAAATATGTATAATATTGCAAGGGTCTTATCCCAGCCCTGGTGATCCTACCCGAACAGAAAGGAGCTTTTCTTTCTTACTATTTAACTTTGGGGATTTTTGTGTTTGGAGGGGTGGTTTTGGTTTTTTTTATTTTTTTTTTAAATGGGGTTGTTTGGGTTTGCTTTTATTTTTTAATAATTTGTAAATAATTAGGATAGGAAATTGAAATAAAATAAAATAAAAAGAGCTCTTTTAAAAGGAAAAAGGTAATTTTAAAGGAATAATTAAATGAAGGAAGAGTTAAAATGGGCAGTGTTTCTCTCTCTGGGCAGAACACCCCCCAAAACACAGCCAGCCAGATTCTGACCCACCCCACCTTTGAAATTTCCAATAACAAACGAACCCTCTGGAAGCACTGCAAATTCAAATCCACATAACCCAGAGTAAAATCTGGCCCCTGAACAATTTTGTTAGCAGCAAATTTGTCATGCACATTAAACCCTCCCCACCAACAGCCTCGGGCCACATCAGCTGGGACCCTGCACCTTTCCCCTTTGCCACCTTGTCTGTCAGGAGAGCAATCAGCACTTTTTGGAAGAGCTCAGCGTTTTTCAGAATTAACACTGCAAGAGAAGTAATCATGCCTGTGTTAAATAAATACTTCCAAATGCCAGGTGAAATGCACATCAGAGTGCATCAGGCAGTCACACAAGGTATCTGGAGGCAGTAGAACAAAGTATGCTTCACTTTGCATTAGAGCGGGCAAGTGCTGAAGCCCACGAGCAACAGAAAAATGCAGGATGAGTTATTTCACTAGGTGCTTCCCTGCAAGATTTCCTGGGGCCAAGCACTGTCCTGGCTGCGTAATTTTGATTAAATCAATAGCTGTTTATCAGTGTGCCATAAAACGACAGGAGCCAGATGCAACAGGACTGGAACTGAACGCAGGTAAGAGCAGGCTGGTGATAACTGGTAATTTCTAGGCTGATTAACCTGGGCCTGAGGATGGGCACTGGAAAGGTTCACTCAAGCCTTTCATCATTCTGTTTCTCCTGCTGGATGTCCTTTAGATCATATTAAATGATGGATTTCCCAACAAGTTTACCCTGCTGAACTCCCCATCCCTGGAAGTGTTCACAGCCAGGCTTGGAGCAGTCTGGTCCACTGGAAGGTGTCCTTGCCCTTGGCAATACGTTCTATTTTAGAGATTTGACAGTAGAGGGGCCACAAGAAACAATGTGTGCTTCGGTCATCTCTCCTGCCTTTGCCCTGAGCTGCTGATGGCAGTGTTGACCTGACCTGGGGTCCATGATCCTTGGATCCCAACCCTTTGCTCCAACCAGATCCTGCCGGGTGCCTCTGGTGGAGGTGGATCAGAGGAAGCTCAAGGACCTCCGGTGAATCCAGAAGAAATCTGTACTTTTTCCTAGATCAAAGCCTGTCCATGGTATCATGTTCTAATCTCTCAAAGAAAAAGATTACAGAACAAATGGGATGCACAAACATTTCAGAAAGGTGTAATGCATAACAAATTTAGTTTAAAGGCGCAATTAATTTCTTATGGAGCATTCATACAATTAAATTCCATTATAGTCTCAAGTTCCACGTGGAAAATGGATGTCATAAGAGCACGTATGAATTATTCACATCTTTACTAAATGAAGGACGATCAAAAAATTGTCATGGGCTATCCATATGCACTATGGCCTGAGCCACAACTGACAACCTAACTAATATTTTTAATATCCCAGTTATTTCATAATTACAAGAACACTGATATTTTACAGTATTAGTTCAAAGTATGAAACTAGGAAGACAAGTAAACTCAGTGAAAACTCTGAGCTGGATCCTGCATCCTTTGAAAAGCCCAAGCTGGAAGCTCACGGTGTCTTTATGGACCGGTGGGTACTTTTGGGTATGCACAGAATGAAGAAATAGAGCCCCATAGTGGTTAATCCCCAAAGCTAAAAATAAAAACAAAACAAAACCCTACTGAAACCAGAGCCTTTTAAGCCACTCTCATATTTTAAGCGAGTTATTAAAATGTTAATTATCTGAATAACATTACGCTTGAACACAAGGGGAAAAGACATTTTGAAAATTGTGCGCTTTTTTAACTGGGAGGGTAATTCACAGATTTCTTCCAAAATGACAATTTCTTTTTTATTCAGCAGCTTGAACACTAAGTCAGAGCACTCTTCAGACTGCAAATATAGCAATTATCCCAAGTAATGCTTTGACACTGTTACCACAGGCAAGTGGCCAAAGTGCATCAGCAGTCAAAATATCTAAGCAAGTTAACAAGCTCCTTTTACTCTCAGCAGAGCAGGAGAAGAAAGGGAATCCAACCCCTGAGAAATGTTAAAATAAAGGAGAAAGAAAAGCTGCTGGTGTTTGTTAAAGAAAATGGTGTCAGTGTCTCGGGCTGATCAAGGTGTAACACCCGAGTCCCTGACAGATGTCCCTGGCTGTGCGGGATGGGGAGGGCTCCTCCCCGGCCCCGCGGCCGCGTGTCCCCGCTAATGACCGGCGGCGGCAGCGCACCAGGACCCGCCGTCAGCCCACACCTTGCTCCTCGCTTTGGTGCTCTTTCTCCTCTCTCTTTGCCCCATTTTTCTTTCTTTTTTTCTTTCTTCTTTTTTTTTTTTTTTTCTTTTTCAGCTCCATTTGCAAAATACCCCCACATGTACCATACAAAAGACATCTAAACTCATTAAGGAAATTCCCAAAGAACTATTAACAAATCATTTTGCTTCAGCCAGAGATATCAGATTTAATTAGGTGAGCGGTGTTGATGGGGTGCAAAAACAAAAGCCATCTCCTGTCTGAAAAGGTTCAGGTCCTGTGTAGGCCCCATTCTTTCCTCCATGGCACAGACAATAATTGAGCATTTTTTTAAAGGACATAGGGATGAAAAGAGGAGTCTGTCTCACAGACAAAAGCTTTCAACTAAAATTTGTTTTCCTTTCTCACCAGGTGACTTAAAGGGAAAAAATCTTCAGCTGTAAAGAAATGGCTACAACCTACAGTGAGAACACAGCGACTGAGAATATAAAACAGCTCTAACAAGCATAATTTTTGCAAGTGATTAATCAAAATGTATTTAGCCAGTCATTTCCAATGATAATCAAAAGACCCGCTTAAAACAATAATCATTTTGCAATAATAACAGTTATGTTCATTCAAATGCAGGCAGGCTCTGCTGCCTGGAATGAAACGTCGACGTTGGCCCTGCCACAATGCCCTGAAACACTGGAGGATTTCTCCGAGTGGGAAATCACCAGGATGGAGACCACAGGTTGCACAGATTAAGGTCCTGTCCAGCACAGGAATGCAAAGCACCATGGAGCCAAAGGTTTATTTCTCCTCTCTTGCTTTAAACCTTTGGGTTAATGCTCTTTGGAGGTCTGGCCAGTTGTCATTTTAGGGCAATATTATCTGGGTGGTAGGATAATGCTGGCACGTTACTCAGTGTGTAATGGGAATGTTTTTCTAACCGCTTCCAGAGGCTCCAGAGATCACATATTGTTAAAGACAAGACTCGTTCCATTTTTTAAAATACATCTTCAAATTAAGAGGCTTAAGAAATACTAACAATTGACATATGCCTTTGTGGTACCAGCTATTTCTCCAGACCTTTAAGCATATTCCTCATCTCTCCTTCCCTCTTGTATTGGTTAAAAAAAAAAAAAAAGAAGCAAATCCCACATTAGTCATTGGCATATCAGAGCTGAAACCACTCTGGGCTCTATGAATATATCTTTATAATTTAAGGCTTACAAGGAGCATGCACCAATTAACACCGCGGAGCAAGCTTTTGATACAAATCATTATTAAATAAACACGCCGAAGCTTTTCAGAACCAGGAGCTACAAATGATAACAAAAGAAGTCAGCAGATCCAGCGGGAAAAAGCAAAAACCTCCTCCAAAACACCCTCTGATGCCACTACATAAAAAAGCAGTGGCTGGAAGAGATGCCATCAGCAAAAAGGGGGGAAAAAAAAGAAAGAAAAAAAAAAAAAGAAGGAAAAAAGTTTAAAATCTGCCATTTTAATTTTTAACAGTTTGAAAATGTTTAACAGAATATATTTTATGCCTGTGGGAGATAAGGACAGAAAGAGTAACAGGATACTCTTCTAGTCCTGAAAGTCACCAAAAAAAATAATTTGGAAGTATTTTCAACTTTATTTTATCTGAAGCCCTGACAGTTAATTTGGTGTGAAAAACTGCAACAGTAGAAAACAGATGTTAAGGGGCAAGCATATAGTTAAGGTCAAAACAAACATAAAACACCGCTTCCATTTCGAGGGGAAGGAAAAAAAGATTTGTCCAGCAACAGGTTTTATGCTAAACCTGCTTTTTTATTGTTCTGCTTGTGATATCTGTAGACTACACAATGCAATACTGTCTGCCATAGCGCAATACCTCTCAGCACCAGTAATTTAAGACTTTCTTCTCTGTAATACACTAAACCATCATAACCTGTCTCTTCCTATTTAGTTTAACCTACAACCACCACATACTGATTTGGCTGTGTGTGGCTTTCTCTATTGCCATTTATTACTCCGCTCGACTCCTGAAATTCTGTTTGCAATTTAAGGCCACAAATTAGAAGCGTAAGTCATCTGTTTCCTATAATCCCCCTGTCAGGGCTGGAATCACATTTGGAGCTGAGCACCAAGCGCGGTCCTGGGCCGGCGCTGCCGCCCCGATTGGCCACGCGGGCTGAGAGCTGCTCTGGGAATAAAGAACGGGAATGGGAACGGGAATGGGAATGGGAATGAACGGGGCGCGGGGCTGGAGGCGGCGCGGGCAGCGGGGAGGGAGCAGCAGCCGCCTGCGCAGCAGAAAGAAATAAATACTGTTTCACAGCCGTAACCTTTCGGAAATATCCTAACCGAGTGGTGGGGGATCGCTACGGGGCTTTTAAACATACATGGGGTTTTTAATTTTTTTTTGTATATATAATTTTTAAGCCATCTCATAGGGATGGTTGTAACTTCCTCCTGCAATCGGAATCTTTGGCGACTTCTGCCACCTTTGTCACACAGCACATTTTCAGTCTCTGCTGCTTTTTGCTGTCCTAATTAACTGTTTTCCCCCCGCTTGGCAGGCAATATACAGAGCTAAAATGGAGATTTAAACGCACTGGTTCCCTTTTCCTCCTTTTTTTTTTTTTTTTTCTGTAATTATTCTAATGAATCCATGCATTTGTTCCTTTGATGCCAGTGGAAAATGATTTTAAGTATGTAGATGAGAAATCTTAAAAGTGGATTTTTTTCTTTCCTGACAACAAAACCTTAGTTAAAATTTTAAAAATCCCCCACAATTCTTTCATGCAATATTTGGGGTTATGTCCATAATTTGAATATTATTTTCTTTCCTTTAAGATGTTTTAATAGTATTTTAATAGTAGTTCCTGACCATCACTGCTAGGAGCAAAAAAAAAAAAAAAATCAGTCAGTGTTTCTTACTTCAGATTATTTTAAACTTTATGGCACTGGGAGTGAGGCAGTGTATCCTGTTACAATCTGAAAAGAACAAGATAAAGCCTCTAAAAAGACCCCAATTCAGAGCAGCAGTCAGCAGGGAAAATATCTCTAGTTAATAGTCCAATGGGAGAACTGCTCTGCATGAGGGGGGTGGGAATAAATAAATAAAGCTAGATTCCATTAATAAAAATTCCTCTGACTGCCTCATATTTACTAATAGATATACTTTTACATGGGCTTTGAACTTCTAAGGAGCAAATCAGCTTGTTTTAAGTAGCACACTCTGCTCATGCAGGACAGCCAAATGCTGAACTCTGCAGTGTGATCCAGGCAGAGTTGCAGCAAATAATTTTTTTTTTCCCTTGGATTTAAGCAAAACAATAAAAACCTTATAATTTTTGTTTAAGTTAGAGGAGTCCTAAAAAAGAACATTCCACTGCTCTTTGTGCTTCTGTAACTTAAAAATTGGCTGTGCTTTTAAGTGAAATTTGGCAGGCTGCTAGTCTACAATGTGACTAGGATATTTGGACATAACAAAATTGGCCAAGATATGATATTTTAAATGGAACTACTGTTCATGCAATTTCCTAAGGTTTGTTTTTGGGTTGGTTTTCTTTTTCTTTTTTTTTTTCTTACCATGCATTTGGTATTACAGTTTTATACACACAAATAAATACGTATTATGAGTCCATAATCTACAAACGCAAACTATTGTCAAGATGCATTTACAGCGTGTGCTGTGATGATTCCTGAGCAAAAAGGCTCCCTCATAATAATGAATGCCCATTATTATAAATAAGCACACAGTAGAAATAACTCATGGCACACAAAAGCACACGCAAACCACTTGGTTTGTTCCAGGGCTCAGACACCAGCACTACTATTGCCGAGCTCTGCGTTGGAAGAGCAACTGGAGTCCTGCCATGGAAATGAGCAGCATGCTAAGGAGCAGATGTTCCTCTTTGGAAGGGTGTGGGGGGAAGTCTTGCACCAAAATGTTGGTGGCCCCTTCTGGGTTTACGAGACAACCCAACTGCTGTGATGCTGCCCTGAAACTGTGAGGGACCTGTCTGCTGAAAATCTGGAAGCTGTAGGAGGTGAGCCTACAACAGCACTCCAGAAACATTTTGCAAGTCACATTTAACCACCATTTTAAACCTGTGTCAGGGGCCAGGAGGATTATTCTCCTTCACCAAAAAACTGCACTGGCTTCCCAGCTCCCAGAATGTCAAAAAAATACGCTGACCATCTTGCTGGGTAGAAAGGGGGTTTGCCTGTGCCAGGTTCCACACAGACAGACACATGGTATAAAGTCAAATTGGCCATTGCTCTTATTAATTACCAATTGAACCAAACTGAGCAACTTAACCCCAGGCCTGGAAGCTGTGCCAGCTCCACTGTGAGCCATGCACAACCTCCCCCAAAACCAATCCAAGCGAGTGCGTCTGCCTCACCTCTCCCTCCACCAACACACGCGACACAGCCCAGAGCCCTGCAATGGGGCTCTGCAAACAAGAAAACCCTCTCCTGTTCTACTGTGTCCACTCTCCCTCTATAAAAATTAAATAAAAATCATAATTGTTTGGCTTAGCCCGGGGTTATGAATTTTAAAAATGGTTTGCTGTGTGAATAATGTAATCTACATATTTTAGTTAGTAGCACAGAAACTGCACCCCAAAATTCATTATGCATTAAAATACATGGCAGGGATCTCACATGCAAGTTAGAGGCCAGAGTGGACTCTAACCACAATATAGGGAATAAATTAAAATATTCCAAAGAACACCTGGGAAGCTGGTAGCAGAGGCAGGTGCAGGAATTGAGTGGTTGCAAGGCTCCATCACAGGACTGAGAAGGTATGAGGAGCTCTGGAGAGGAAATCAGGATTGAGCATAAAGCAGAGTGCCTTGAGAAATCAGGGGAAATGCCCTTGGTTTTGAAGACACAGAAAATTAGGGAGCTGAGCAGCTATGATCAGTAGCCCAGGAAAAATATGACTACAAAGAAATTACTAAAGAAATATATAATTATAGAATAAAATTATAGAATCATTTAGGTTAGGAAAGACCTCGAAGTTTATTGAGTCCAACAATTCCCCAGCACTGCCAAGCCCACAAGTAACCATGTCCTTAAGTGCCACATCCACATGGCTTTTAAATCCCTCCAGGGATGGGGACTCTACTACTGCCATGGGCAGCTGTGCCAAGGAAGGTCAATGCTTCTGGTGAAGAAATTTTCCCTAATATCCAACCAAAACACCTGGCACAATTTGAGGGCGTTTCCTCTTGTCCTATTGTTACCTGGGAGGAGAGACCATGTGGCTACAACCTCCTTTCATGAAGGAAAAAGAAACTAGGAGAAGAAAAGGAATCTGATCTGTGGTTGCATCCCTAGATCAGCTTTCAGTATTCACAGTCTGATCAGCTTATGCTTCCAAAAAACCAGACAAACCTCTAGTCCTTAACACGAATTTAAACACCCCTCGGGGACCGCTATTTGGAATAAATTGGAGGGACTGCACAAGCAGTTTTAAATTAGCAGTTTTCAACTAAAAAAATGTGGTTTTGAATTAAGAATGAAGTCTTGAAACAGAGCCTAAAATCACCTGCGAACAGACGTGCTTTTGTCTTGCTCCTTGGAGAGGGTGATGGGCAGGGAGGAGAGAAGGCGAGCCTTTCGTTCTTCAGCGCTTCCCAGCTCCTACAGGAAACATCCCAAATCCACACAATGTTCCCGAGCTCTACATCTTGCCTATGGATCTCCAAGCGATCTGACAGATGTGTAAATTCACACCGAGCCAAAAACTGCCCCGGGATAATACAGCTGTGCACACTAAAGAGCACAAGTTATTCCAGCATGAATTCGTGGACTAAAAAAAATGTCATTTTAACCCACCTTTGGCTTCAAGGTGTACATTTTCCTGAGGTCATTTGGGGCTGATTTCACACTGTCGTGGTCACACTGACCCCTTTTTTGCTTATTAAAAACTCAAATGCAAAGAGGTTTATTTTCTTCTTCTTTTTTTTTTTTTTTTTTTGCTAATAGAGTGAGTGTTTAACAGGCGATGCGAGGATGAGCAGATTTTCTTAAATGCCAAATGTTGATGGATACACAGCACAGATACACCAGTATCATAGGCTGCAAATGTCACTTAGCCTCAAGAATTCCTCTGTCCAACACTGTTATAACAAGGTGCTTTTAAAATTGGAACAGGATTTACACCAGCGAGGTGTGAATCAAGGATATTTTTTTTTCTACCCAGTGATAGCTCATCACTTCTTACAGAAACCTGGCATGGTTTAGGCAAAGCTGGATAGTTACTGAAACCCACAGAGATTTACAGGGGTTGCTCTCAATGCTTTCAGAAGGAGCTATTACTGGATGTCCCAAAAGTAGCTCTGAGCATAATAGTCCAGTTTGTGATGCACTGACCAAAGTAGCCAAACAATCCGGAACATATTAATTACAGACAGAAAACAGATTGTTCCTGAAGATACAGTCTAATACTCCCTCTTTTCCTGGAACAGCTGTTTCTGAGTAGGTGAGGCACACAATAATTTGCTCTCCAAACCGTTGGAAAAGTGTCACCAACACGGGCACAGTCAGCAGCAGTCACTCCTTTACACCAACATTCACTGGACAAAGTTATTAATCCCACATTAATCATTGGATGGAGTCACAATGGAGTCATATAATGGCTGAAAGATTGCAAATTTGGAGATGTGATGCAACAACAAAAGGTTTGGAAAGTAAAAAGGAAGTCCTATATTCAATGAGTTCTCGGTGGCTATTGTGTCACATAAAAATTGTGGTTTTCCAAACCTTTTACATCAATGTGTCAAAAGAGAATAAGAAAAGAAGCATCACTTTCAGGCATTTGGGGCATCAGAGGGAGGGGAAAGATAAAGAGGAAATACATTCCAGTGGTAAAAGCATGAGATGAGAAATTATCAACCCCCTCTTTGCAGGGCTGCCTTTATTCCACCTGCAAATCCTGTGAGGAGGAATGGGAGATCCTAAGGACATAGAGTTTCCATTTCTTGTTCTGGGTTCTGAACAAACCTCTGTCTAATACTTTCCTACACCAATGCTGACCTGGAGACAGCCCAGACCAATTTCCTGCTGGCTTCCCAGAGTCCATGAAATCTCCTCATTCATTTCCCTAGGGGAATATTGGTACTGGAAGACCAAAGTGCACAGCTTTACACGGCTACTCTCCACACCAAACCATCTCCTGAACACTCCTGGGGATCTCGGTGCCATGTGCCATTTCTCAGTGTGGTGGCACGTGCCATAATGCATCACTGAGCATGCAAGGGCGCACAAAGCCCCCAGAAAGCCAGAATGTTTGTTACTGTCTTAAACACAAAGTTAAAATTGCATCATTGTGTATAATTGCATTTACTCTGCTTTAGTTCACAGAGCATAGCATTGCTCATGACGATTTTTTGGGATCATTCCCAAAAATTTTGCTGCAGGAGCAGTGAAGGTAGTTCCCTCTAAGAAGATAATTAATGTTTCTGAATTACCTAAAGTGATGCTCAGATTACAGCAAGAAAACTAAATTTGAAGAGGAAAGCTACAGAGGAAGCAAAAATCCCCACAGATTGTGCTCAAATATTCTGCTGCATCTCTCTTTGGTGCTCGGCTTAAACAAACCAAAACTCCACTGTGGCTATTCTGTGTTGAACTTAAAAAGCAGAATATTTCTGAACATATTTTTATTAATAACTTTCCCTACTGATAACCTGCCTCTATTTAATGCACAGAAGTTTCTTCACTTTTTGTTTGTTGAGAGATTTTGTTCTACAAAATGTTTTTCAAGTTAACATGAATTCCTGGGCAAAACTGCATTTTGGGCAAACACTTTGTTGGAGGACCAGCAGAGATCTCTCTTTCAATGAGGTACCTTCATGAACCAGAACTTTTTCTCCCTAACCCCATTATTTAACCAGGCAGTCTCTGCTCCCTACACCAACACAGGGCAGGTCTCTGTTCTGTCTCACCTCTGCCTTCTCTCACTTCCTCTTTATCTCCTGAATTGGTTTAAACCCTTGTGTCTGTCCACATGGCCTTTCTGATCCCCCCGGGCATCTGTTAGCAAGCCAATCCAAAACTCCCCTCATGTTCCTCACTTTTGCAAAGGTTTTTTTTTTAATTTTCTGTTCCTGACATCAAGGTGAGCAAATTTTAATAGGGGAAATGTCATTTTGGAGCAACATCCTTTGGGGTTTCCCAAAAGCAGCTCCCATCCTTCTGCACTTCACCCTTGGGGTGACTCTTGTCCCCTGAGTACTTCCCGGGTCTCACTCCCTTGCTGTGCTCAGCCAAACTTCTCAGCCCTTGTCAGGGTCAAATTCTGTCACCTTTGGGATTTCAATCATTATTCTCTCCAGTGCCAACTCTTTTCAAAGGCAACAAATACAATGTACAAAGGAGAGAATGAAGAAGAACACCCGGCTTTTGATTTTATTGATATAGATGAATGTAAACAACTTCAAGGACCACTGCTTGGGGAAAATGTTATTTGTCTGCTCTTTTTTATACATATAATTTCAGACTTTGTGAATATTTTGAATTGGGTTGGATCTTCCAGAGTAGAAAAATATAAAGAGTGACCTGTAAGATCTTTCACAGATGGAGAAAAATTTGCTAATGGACCTCACAGCCTCAGATAACTGACTCGGATTTCTTAAATTAGACAGAGCCTGGTGTTAATGACAACACTTACTGCCTAATCCAAAAACCAAAGTATGTTTTGCCCATGCTATGCAATCCATAATAAATGTTTAAACAATCTATGTGATTTCCAAAGTCCAGGAAAACCTCTCGAACGGGTTTCATCTCTAGGCACCTCCTCAATGTGGAACAAGATCTGCTGGAAATTATTAACACCAGCCCTCATTTCACTGCTCTCCTCTTCTGGAGAGCCATGTGCTCCACTTACTCCGGTGGCAGAGGGAAGCCAACCCGTAGGAAATGGGTTTGCTGCAGTTTACAATGCCTTTTAGCATGGCAACAGTAAAACCCAAAATAGATTTTTAAACCAGAATCACATTTACATATGTATTGATTCCTTTCCCTTTTGTAGTGGTGGTTAAGGCAATCTGATGAGCCGCATGCTGAATATTTGAACACTACGAAAATCTGCTTTTTAGGATATGTGTGTGATAACTTGGACGCCACTAATGTAATTTTAAACTTTTACAGCATGCCAAAACATCTGACAAATTTGGTACCTTATTTCAAGAGGATTTGGCATTTTTTCTGTGCTGATTTCTTCAAACATACGTAGCAGATTCACCTACTACTGTAGTGCAGCAACCTCAGCACTTATTAACTCTTTCACAGCACAGGACAATGTACTTTCATTTTGCACTGGAAGTGAAAAATATTGTACCCAATTAAAATTGCATGGAAAATGAATGTAGGAAAAAATTAATCACCCAAATTAGGATTTGTCTAGGATGTAAAGGCTAACACCCATACAGTTTTTTTTTAAGAAAGCATAGTCCTATAATGACTGTATTTAATATTTTATACATGACCCTAGGTTAAATCTGAAAGATCTGCTATAGATCAATTATAAACCACTGATTTATCCTTGAAAAGGAAGAAAACAAGTAGTTTTCCAGTAGCGCTGAAGAATGTTACAAAACATCAAAGATCTTGCGCTTTTCCTGATAACACAGGAATCAGGCACTGATGGAAAAAAGCTCTCCCCATCACCAAGTAATGAAACAGTAATGAGCATGGCAGCCAGCTCTGCTATCTCATTACAGTGTGGGGCACTGTGGTGTGTTTGCCAACATTTGAGAGAAAGGGGGAAAAGGCTGACAGCCTCTCCTAGGAGGAAAGTCTGGGGTTCTTCATCCTGAAGAGGAGAAGGCTTGGGTTGACCCGGTTGTGGCCTTCCAGTACCTGGAGGGACCTGACAAGAAAGATGGAGAGAGACTATTTACAAGGGTTTGGAGCGACAGATCAAAGAGAAATGTCTTCAGACTGAAAGAGAGCAGATTTAGATGGGATATTTGGAAGAATTTTTTCCCCGGGTGGGCAGTGAGGCCCTGACACAGATTGCCAAGAGAATCTCAGGCTGCCCCATCCTTCGAAGTGTCCAAGGCCAGGCTGGATGGGGCTCTGGAAATCCTTGCCTAGTGGAAGATGTCTCTGCAATGGAAAGGATTGGAAAAAGATGATCTTTAAGGTCCCTTCCCACCCAGAACATTCTGGGATTCTATGTCTATATGTCTATCTCTCTTTGTGTGAGGAAAATGTCAATTTATAAAAGTCAATTTTATTTCTTCTGAGAAATAATAATCCTCCAAAAATTGCATTCTTGATTTAAATGCTCATGGATCTGGTTGGTAGCTGAGCCACAACACCAAAGGCTGACTTGATTAATTGTTAAATTCACAACAAATTACCCCAAGAGGAAGCTATCCAACACACCTTTACTCGTAAAATTCCATTACAAGATCCATTTTTCTGTTGAATGTGTGGCAGATTTTGTTACCTATCTCCTCTTCACCTGGAACTGAACATTATTTCTCAGAGGTCCACTGAACTCAGCACAGAAGGAATTGTGGCACTGGCAGAGGAGCTTCACATGAAAGAGTTAATGCATTTGCAACCGCCAGACACAAACACGAATCTTTGCAAGTCCTGCTGTAATGCGGCTCCCCTGATTGCCTCAAAAAGACAAATTTCTGTTACAACACGGAAGCATTATAAACTAAATTCACCAGAGTCCCGTTGTGCCTTAGCTAGAGAATATGATTCCTGTATTAAGTGCTTTTAATTTCAGTGCTTGGGAGCTGGTTTAAAACCATCTGCTAATTTGTGGCGCTGTAACAGTCGCACTCTCGTCTTTGCAATCAGAGGCAGAACTTCTTTAATGTGCCTCTTCTCATTCCACTTTGCTCAGAGATAAGCCCAGGCAGCTCTCCACCTGTCTTGGCAAATAAATCAGCTGTGTGAAGCCTCCGACAGGTGAATTTGTCAAACCCTGATGTGCTCCTGGTAGGAGTGAAATCCTCCCATGAGAGGTCATCATAGAATCCCAGAGGGTTTGGGCTGGAACCTTAAAGACCATCTCCATTCCAAGCCTGCCATCCATGGACAGGGATATTTCCCACTAGGCCAGGATTCTCAGAGCATCATCCAGCCTTTAACACTTTCAAGGATGGGTCAGCCACAGGTCTCTGACTGACCTATGCCAGGGCCTCACTACCCTCACAGAGAGGAATTTCTTTCTTCTATCCCATCTAAACCTGCTGGCTGTCAGTGTGAAGCCATTCCTTCTTGTTCTGTCACCTCAGGCCCTTGTAAAGATTCCCCCTCCAACCCTCTTGTAGTGCCTTTAGATACTGAAAGGTGCTTTAGGATCTCCCTGGAGATTTCTTCAGACTGAACCTATCCCATTTCTCCTATCTCCCAGGGACACCATCCTCCTGCTTCATTGCATCAGGTTCTTGAGGCACTGACTCTCAGGAACCCAAAACTTCAAAATTATGAATGTAGAGGATGGTCTTGCAAAATGTGTTTGATGGCACCACGTACCTGTTCTGCAGGCTGACACAGGACCGTGCAATCAGCATTTCCCATGCCACCACCACTCCCTGCAGCTGGAGGCATTGCAGAGCAGAAGGAACGCGTCCACCTTTCTCATCATCACTTGCAAAAATAGCCAACAGTTCTCCTAGGCCCTGAACATGACAAAATACTTGAAAAATATCCAACTGGCCAAATACTGAAAAACTTCCTGTGGGGAACATCAAAGAAACTTCAAGCGGATGTGGTCCCCTGCTCCATGCATCCCATCCACTAAAAAAATGTCACAGCACTGTTGAAGGTTACATGACGTAATCTGGCACAAGGTGGTAAATATTGAAGGCTTGGGAAAAAAAATCCCCAAGTTCAGTTCTCAGTAGTAGATATTTCACTGGAATTTATTGTGGCAGGTGGAAGTAGGGTAGATGACAATGACCTGCACACCATAAACTTGTAGGTATACTTTTTTTCCCTGTGAAAGTGAATTATTTTCAGGTAGTTTAACATATCTCTGATTCTAATTACTAGGCAGACCAAGATCACTCTGAACATTTGACCTAAGTAGCTTCATTTCTTTGTTTAAGAACAGATTTACTTGAGGCTGGTACAATATGTTAAAGGAGCTCAGCTCCACTGCTGGGAACAAAAATGGAGTATTAATTCATTATTTAATTCCTTTTTTAATTACTATTGTATCATAATCTCAAAGTGGGGCATTTCCCTGTGTCAGGAAATGGCTTTTAAAAATGCATCTCTACAATAAAAAATAAAAATAAAAAAAGGAGGAAGAAAGAAAAAGAAATCATTCTTCTTCAAATTGAAACCAGCATAAAATATTACCCCAGAAGACCTGGGCTGATTTCTTTATAAATGAGCACAACGTTAGAACCATGGCAAAGGCAAATTGGGCTACAAGAAAACTGACAGCTTTATAGCCCCTGCCTCTGATTGAAATGTTGGGAAATCTCTTGGCAATTCTCCCAGACATCCAGGTAGAACAGTGAGTTCACTGATTATGTTAACTAAAACAATCTGCCTTTGCACAAACACACCTCGAGCCCAGCCAAGTGTGAAGGCTTATCAATGTGCCAGACCAAGAAAAAGACCTATTTACCTGCAGAGAGCAGCTGAACGACAAGGCTCTGCAAAACAACCCGGGGACATCGGTGTGCAGGGCTTCTTGTATTGTCTTTTTTTAATATATGGCCTAAATGAAGGCAATGAGGCCTCGGTGGGGCCGTGTGGGTGTTAAACAAGAGGGTTCCAACCGATGTGTTTAAATGCTGGTAGTAATCGTTAATAATGAGAAACACCACCCTGAGCAACATGGTAGTAAAACACACAGGAGCAGGGAGAATAAACTTAATTCTGGGAGAAGAAGGCTCAACACAGTCCTTAGTTGTTATCTTTTGAGCCGGCCATGGCGCAGAGGAAGCGCTGCCAGGACACGGGGATCCCGCTCGCGGGGTGAACAAGGAAACTGTTTATGTTTTCTAAAGGGGGAAAAAATGAGAGCCATAATAAACCTAAACAATAAAGATTGCAAAAAGAAACAACGCTGTTAAGTGGCAATCTTTTGAGGTGAATGCATAGCTGAATGTTATTTTAAACAGCACATAACCCAGGGAATTATGATGCTGTTTACACAGGCCTGTCTCTTGGAATCTGTATATGTTTAGAGTTTGGTTTGTTATATGTCTTGGTTAAGCTCTCCAATATGTCTGTCTTCTGAAAAAGAGCCCTATGCTGCGGTAAAACTTAGCTCCAGCAAGTTAAAAATACAGAGAAAGTACCTTAAGTAATGTCCCTTTCCCCAGAGATGCCCTTGGTAGCAGTCAGTAATGCAATCAGATATCCAGGGTTATTTCGATTGCCTGCCAAAACATCACTCATGTCTATTAAAGCATCCTGAAAAACACCATTACATCAATTCCAGCAACGGCATAATTATTCTTCTTTCTGGAATGTCTTCTGATGTGAGTCACCCTGCCGGCGTGGGATTTCTCTGGAAAGCGGCTGTAGGAATGTCCCAGAGGCTGCGGCATAGGGTGGGGGCCGGCAGCGAGATGCTCTCATCCCAAAATTTGGATGCCCAGGATGGTGGCTGGATGCACCATTCAATGACACCCCACCAATGACTTAGGCACAACTCCTTTTCCCGAAGACATGGAGCCCTAACAGGTTTCTTCTGCACTGAATTTTGAAAAAGCACTTTTTTGTGACTGCAAACCAAAGTGAAGCATGGGCAAGGATATTTTTTGCTGAATAACTTGGGCTTCTCCTTAAAAATGCAGGCAGGAAATTTCTAGGAAGCACATAGCTACAGCAGTTTATGTATTAATGAGCATGTCTCTGCTCATTCCAGCTGCAGTTATCCCAGGACTTCCACACAGGCAATGCAAACCACATCTCCCCAATCCAGTGTAACATGACTGCCACTGGGATTGTAGTTAGAGAATCCTTAGGAACAGGAGGATTATTATGGTTCCATGTTTCAAGAATTAACAAAAATCTATAGAAAATCCATATGAGAAATTCTGGGTTTGATTACACTGGTGTAAATCCCAATTTCTTTGAGGCCAAGGGATCATCTAGCTCAACACCCAGAGGAGAGTTTGTTCCTCTGCCTCTCCTTTAATCATCCTGACAGAAAAGTTTGACTTGAGAAAATTCTTCTTCATTGCAGGGATAGTACTGGTAGAATAATGCAGCATTAATTTTGCATTTTGGAAGAATAAAAAGCATTTGATATTATCACTAAATAGCAACTAGATCAAAAGTCATCCATAAAAGAACTACTTATAGACATTTTTTACCAGGAATGCAGAAATGGATAAGTGCCATTGCTAAAAAAAGCAAGTAATTTTTTTCTTTTATTGCTTTGTATGAACATCCAAACTGCTCCTATCCAGCTCATGAAGCTGTGGCAATGCTAACGGACTTGTGATAAAGTCCCGGCCTCACTGAAATCGTTCAAATACCCAGAAAATTCAAAATATGTGTCTTTTAAGCTACATGCTGCTTGCTAAATATCACAGAGTCCACACCAACAGAAAATAAAGCATTTAATCAGCTATCAGATAAATCCTAGCATCACAATCCAAATGAGAGCATGGGAAAGGCTCTTAAAAAAGACCCTTTTAGCATGAAGGATAAAAAAAAGATAATTGAAATGCTGAACAGTCATTCACACTGCTCTTCTAGGCATGAGGACAAATGTGACATTCCTCTTCATCTGCTGGGGGTGTGCCTGCTTGATGCTGGTCATTGGAAAAATAAAACCTCTAAAATTTCCCTCCTTCCTTTGGACAATGCTCTCAGGCATTGCTGGGTGGGGAATTATTGGGTGTGTCCTGTGCAGGGCCAGAACAAAACCTCGTCCCACCAAATTTCAGTCATCATCTCCCTGCAAGGAGAAAGGACATGAACACATCATCATCAGGTCCAGACTTAGACTATTTGTTAACAAAAAAAACTCCTAAGAGAAGTGAATGGGAATAGGTCCATTTTGTCAATGGAAAAAAACTGAGGCAGAGAAGCATGAAAAATGCTCATGCTTTTTAGCCAGATATTTTCCTGCATTTGGCATTTATCACAGTTTAATCTATTTTATGTTTTCTTGATTGTTTATTGTAAAATGGAGTAGATACTTTGAACAAAGCTAGGGTAGGACGTGAGTCAATATCCAGCAGCAACAAATATTTAGAGGCAACAGATTTGTAATAATTAGACGGAGACAAGAGATGATGAATTGGTAAATCTGAAAGTCTTTACAAACTCTGAAAATCTCAGATGATCGTTTAATCCATCAACTATCTTCTTAAGAAATACAATCACGGAAACTCCTACCAAAAAAAAATCCTTACTGTAATCCTACCTTTATCTCATCCACAAATACACGTTTTCTATATAAAGACCGATCCCTCTTAAAAGGTCAGCATTTGTAGTTGTCCACCAAACACCCCAGTATGCCCACACAGCACTGCAAGGTCTCTGCTGTGTCTCTTTTATAACCTACAGTCACTTCTTTGGCAAAAAGGGGGAAATTTCCCATTTCTACGTGGCACACAAATGTTTCTCCACGTACCAACTTCCACTTCTGTTTCTTGCAGGTTACACAGGGCTTAGATCTCCTTTTAGCCCAACGTGTGCTGAACTTACTAAAGATGAAGTGAACAGGCATTTCCTCATAGCACTACCTCACACATGGGACAGCTTAATGGCTTCGCAATTAATATATGCATAAGAACAACCTGCATTAGTGGTGGTAAGAGCAAGTTGGCTCCTTGATTACACATCATTAAATAATAGCAAGGTTCTCGTGTTCAGTGCAAGCACTGGATGTACCTGTTCAAAGGTGAAATATTGTGTGAGTTTCCACATATGCCCATCCCCATATGTGGCTGAGCTTGCTCTGACATGGTTCTCTTTTTTTTTTTCCAACCTATGGAAAGCACCTGGTCTCATGTTTGCTGGTGACAAGCAGCAACTTTCAAGTGACGCTGCACCAAATCACACTAACAATAAAAGAAAGCCTGGCCCAGGAGCTATTTACTTCTGAAAATAAAAACAACAACAACAACAACAACAACAAAAATTTTCTGAACACATTACAAAGAGCTGCTGCACGATGGCAATGGGGCCCCAGAAAGGGAAAAGCTGAGGAACTATTGCTTTAGAGAAATCAAGGATAAATATCCTTTCTTACATTAGAGGAAGGAAAATAGGCTTAAAAATCCTGAGGAGGGTTGAGGAGCTGAAGTTGGTTTCTTTAAGCAGAGCCTTCATATAAATTCTAACTCTGCAGTTAAATAGAAATGCTTAAGCCTATAAAACTAGAAGGAGATGAGGAAAGGGGGGAACCCATATACATGAAACCAGCAGATAGAGAACCATTTTATACAGTTCAGTAGGCAGGCTAACATGAACTTAATAGTGACAATTGTTTTAAATTGATTCAAATAACAAATACACATTTCAGAGATTATGAAGTTTTGCACTGCATTTTTCTTTTTATCTTTCAAAGAAAACAATGCTAATAGTTTCCTTTTTCCTACGCTCAATGACTATTTACTACTTTCTTGATGTGGACTTTCAAAATACAAAGAAGGTTTGGCAAGTTTTCAAAGTCTTTCTTCAAAGTCAGCTCTTAAGTACTTTTTACAAAAACATGAAGAATACTTCTTACTACGGAGAATTGATAATGTACTGCTTTCGTTATTTGTGTATGAAGTACTGTCAGATAAATGCACATGGATTCATTTGTTTGGACCTTCTCTGTTAACCTTCTGTATGAAATTGATTTCAATTGATCACAAGAGTCAGGAACGTAACAATTGCTTTCAACCAAAAGCTGCTTGAGACATTATAGACCCAAGTTACAAAGAAAAAAAGTTACTGTACTTGCAAGTTTAGAGTCAAACTTGGCAGTTCTTCCAAACAGAGTGGTCAGAAGAAGAAAAATAAAAACAAACATCCTTCCAAGATTTTTTTCCTTCAATTGCCATACAAAATAACGGTACAAGTATGTCACAACCCTTTCCGAAAGTTATTCATGAAGACATAAGCAAAGCGTCCTAAATACTTTGTTGCCAGAGAGTTAACATTTGTAGAGCATATTGAGAATTTAAGGAACTTTAGAAAGTTGTCAATTCTTTGCTGCTGCACAGAGCTAAACTTAAAAACAGACTCAAGTCAAAGCAGCCTCCTCAAAGTGACAAATCCAAGTGGTCAGACCATTTGTAGCCAAGCACATTGCTCTGTTTGTTAGAGGTGAACTGAACTGGGGGCCAAATCCAGAGGTGATTTGTAAGGTGGTACAAATTAAATTGTGTAAGTAGGAGTAAGTAGATATGAGTGAGTGTGAGAGCCTGGGCTGGGGGTGCTCACACTCCTAGGGGCCTGGGAAAGGTACCGGGAGGGAGAGAAGCAGCACTTAAGGCTAAGGAGATGTCTCCTTCCAGACATGTATTAGCTGGGGTGGTAGCACCAACCCTGCACCTCCCTTGTCACCATCCTGCAGAAGAGGCTGCAGGGAACATCCCCCAACCCTATTCAGAAATTCCCTCTGAGTTAGCTCAGAGGTGCTCTGTCAGCAGTGACAGAGCTCAGGTTGTGTTGGTGGAAGTGGTAACGAGCATCTCCACTACTTCCTCCTTCCCACCAAGCCCTGCAGGCAGCAGTGATGAGCAGGACCATTTCCAGCTATCACAGTGGGTTTCCAGAGGAGTGTGTCTCTGCTTTTGCCCCCAGCCGTGGGACTTTCTCTGATTATCTCCAGAAATTACACTCTGGTCTTCATTTCCCTCCCTATCCCTAATGCCCCTGTTCCTCCAATTTCCTGTCTCCGGTGCTGACACCTCTTTGTTCATCTCCCATCTTTTCTCTGTCTTGTCTATTTAGACCGTAAATTGTTTGATAAAGGGACGATGACTTAATAGGTGTTTGTACTACATCTGGCACCATTTGGTCTTAATCTCAGCTTGGACATGAAGTCTCTACTATTAAGCGAATAATTAATAATGATTAGGTCCTAAAGCAGCAACATGAAACTCCACTAACCTAACCCACTATATCCTATCCCTCTTCTGTTTCCTCTAATGCCTTCTGGCTTCTGCAGGAATTGTTCCTGAGACATGTCAGCTGAGGGGCAGCAGGCACTGGTGCCCAGTAGCCCACTGGATACTTTGGGAAAAGGAAAGTTAAACTGGAAATTAAATGAGAGTGCAAGGTCTCACAAAAACTTATAAATGCATTCTTATGACAGGGCTGTGCTATGCATAATATAAACAGCTGTATGTAAGGGAGATCGCTGCTCTGTTTCAGGAAGTAATAGCTAAAGAAGCATTTATTTCTGACAATTAATGGACATAAAAGCCTATATGCTATCTAAAGAGGGGAAGATTAAAGGAGGGAAGTAGCTTATACCGCTGGATCGGCCACACCAAAACAAATAACCTCACAGCTTCATTTTGTACAGAGCCTTCCATAAAGTCTGGATAATAAAATGCTTTACAGCGAGCAAAGAGGGAGGGAGGAAGCAGAAAGCAGAACAGATATGTTTTGAGCCGAGATTGGATCCGAAGCAGCGAAGCCGTGCCAAGCAGCAGGAGCTGCAGAGGAGAAGCTCTCACCCCAGCGGCAGCAGGAGCCCGGGACAAGCCAGGCAGAGGGCTGGGCTCAGCCTCAGCAGTGTCAAAAAAAAAAAAAAAAAAAAAAAAAGAGGAGAGGGGGAATAAAACGACAAGGAGCCAAATTTTTCTCCTGATTCCACCAACGCAACCCCACTGACATCAATGGGTGTAACTGAGAACAGAGCCAATCCGAGGCAGCCCGACAGACACGCAGGGAGAGTTTGAAAACAAACAGGATGCTCCTGATGGGTGAAGGAAGATGGATGGGGAGCTGGTGGGGGAGCTCCTGGCCTCCCTGCTCCATGGGACACCCCATCCCAGACCCACAGAGCAGCAGCTTGTTTCCCACTCAAGATGGTTTGCTGGAAGGCCCCAGATTGTCCCCGGGATGTCCCCAGGGCCACCACTCACGGCTTGGGGCGAGGCTGAGCAGGTTACAGCTTCTGCTCCCTACAGACTGGTGTGTCACAGCCTGGGAGGTGGCAGGGCAGATGCTGGACAGAGGGTTGTTCCCTAAAACTTCCCTGATTTTACAGGAAAATCCACATTTCTGATAAACCCACTTCATAGCGCAGGGGGAAAAAAAAATCTTCTGGAGCCCACTGCCAGAGATGTTAATCTGCCACATGACAGGACCCACCGTGATTATTTCTGGATCCTGTTGTAGCACATAAAAAGACCAGATTCAACAAAGGAGTCGATTTCCAGCTTCCCCAGCACAGAGATCCATGTAAGACCTAAAATAAAACCCGATTTCCCTGGGCTTGTGCAGTCTTGTGCTGAGCTGGGTAACATGCAAAGCAGACAGGTTTTTATAGAATCTCACCCTAGATTACTTTCAAAAGTAGTTTTTTCACAACATATTTGTTTGGAAGATTTTGCTATCTCTTCCTCTTTTTCTATTTTCAGACAGCTTTGTTTAGTGGGAAATAGAAACAAAAAATGCAGCTCTTTTTAGAATTACTCAATATTTCACAATTGATCCAGTAAAATAAAAAATTATTCAGAGCTCGTGGGACACACACACACACACACACACACACACACACACACACACAGACACATTCTCCTTATTCTCTAATCCTTCCAAGGAAAAAAATGTCCAAATAGTCATTTTGAAAAGTTGCTGGGAGTACACAGACAGCTGTTCCTCATACATACTGCAAATGTTTCTTTTAAATTCCTATGGACGCAAGAGTTTGATACCAAGCCAGTACCTCTAGAAATGGAGAAAACTAAACACACCCCATACTGATGCTTTTACTGTCCCAACAAACTTTCTCCCACAACTAAAATGTTAAAACTTTTACCCCACATCCCACATTGGGAGATTAGTCCAATAACTAATGTTCTGTCCAAGTAAAATACATTTTGTCATTGCTTGAAAATGTTACCTTTCACAGAAGTATAGTATTTCTGACCAGCAGGGAACATATGTCAACATTATCTATTATTACACAATGTCAGGACCAGAAAGGGAAGGTGGGTGGTGGATGTTAATAACAACTTAAGCGATTTTCTAAAAGAGGCATTTGAGAAGTACAAAGCCAGAAGTTTTGAATGTTTTGTCTGATTGTAGCTGTGTCAGCAACCTGCCCCCACCACTAGCACAAACCTAATTCTGCCTGTGACCCAGTGCCTAGTTCTCTTTTCAATTTGAGCCAACACATTGCTAAACTGGAAAGTTTGAAAAATACCTTCGAAAACTTCTCCACCAAAAGGAAAGAGGGGAAAAAAAAATAAAAAAGAAAAACTTATGATCAGTCCTAGTGGAAGTGTTAAGGCTGCAATTTTAAGACCGAGATTTTTCACTTTGATTTTCTTTAACACTGTGCTAAACTGCTTTTCGTGCACTGCTACCCATAACTATATTTGTCTGCAGAGTGACTTCATATTAAACTTTTCTTTTTCTCAGTGGAAAGGCACAGTCCCATGAGGCAGACTAAGACAGACACCATCTTGCCATTCTAGCCAAGGAATAGGAAAACTGGGGGTCACCCCACGTCCTGCCACAGATTTCTCATGTGCCCCAAGCCGTGTCACTTTGCCCCCCTTGTGCCTCAGTGCCAAGGTTGCAGCCCCTCTTTGTTGTGGGATACCAGGACCAGGACACAACTACAGCAAAAACACCTTTCAAATACCTGAGGTAAACAGCCAGCTGCAGTTTGTACTCACCCCATGTGTGTGAGAGATTTCCCTTCCACAGCCAAACATGAATGGCTCATTTGGGTCCCGGGAGATGCTTGGAGGCAGCGTTAGGATGTTAAATGATCATAGAATCATAAAATCTCAGCATGTTTGGATTGGAAGAGATTTTAAAGATCGTATTATTCCACCCCCTGCCATGGGCAAGGACACCTTCCACTAGGCCAGGTTTCTCCAAGCCCTGTCCTTGGCCTTGATGATGGATCCTTTGGATGCTCCCCAGGACAGCTTTCATTCCCCTCTGCACCACCAAGGTTACAAAGCTTTTTGAGTAGTTTTAAGATGACCATACAACCATTTTTGGCATGGACTTGCTTATAAAACCCTCACTGTAGGAAAGTTTGGGAAACTCTTGTTTCCCACCAGAGCTCCTGCAAACAGAAATGGAACAGGCAGACACTGGCACTGAATAAATCAAAAAGAGATGAGCAGTGATTCCGTTATTCAGCCACATTTCCAGCAGTAATTCTGTTACTGAAATGTCGAAATTAATGTCTTCAGCATCTCTCTTCTGCTGTCTAGTGCTAAATCAGAGAAAAAAAGCTGGAGGAGGGAGATCTGCAGTGCTCACCTGTGTGGAAACCCATCCAGGACTATTCCCCATTATCAATGGCACCACAGGGTGGTGAACACAAGGGACCCCATGGGCTGAAAAGGGAGAGAAAAATGGCATTTTCCTCAAAATAATTGCCATGTGTGAGGCAACTTCGGTGCAGGTATTCCTTAAGCAGCATGTTTCTGCAGAGAAGAATGTGTTGGTCCCAATCTCACCACTCCATGAAGATCAGCCAGCCCCTCAGCATCATTCTGATATTTGGGTAGAGTTGCCATTAAACCCTGTTTCACGCATAACCATGTCAAATAATGAGCCTCGCATTCAATTTTCCAAGGTGGATTTGGGTGCTGAGAAAGGAAAATTACTTCCCCCACCACAAACACGGTAGGGCCAAAGCTTCTGGGCCCATATTTCCTCACCTTTTTGTTTTGTTTGTTTCATTTTGTTTTCATATCTGTTTCAAAAATCTATGTAATTTCTTTGCAGTGTGTTCTTTCCCCAAAAGCAAATCCTTCAGGGTATTTATTCCCCTCAAAATACAAATTATTCTGTTCCCCAGTAATTATCTGTTTTGCATACAGTTACACAGCTGAATCAGAAGCAGCAAGATATGAATAAATATATAAATAATGGACACACTGAGGTGTAGTTTCTCATGTTTAACATAACACAGGGGAATACATTTTTATAGCAAGCCAGTAAATGTTGCAAACTGATGTTTTCAATTCCAGTGACTTAGAATTAACTTCTAACTGTGAGAGCTAAACTAGCTGCAGTCTTTTATAATCTCATGCTTTAAAGTTATAATGGTCTTTTTTCATCTGCTGTGAAAGAAGAAATTATATTTTACTAGGAGATGGTAAAGGTAAACCACGGGAAAAAAAGTACACTTCAAACTGCTTAAATATAATTATTTTTGTTCCATGTGATTTCACTCAGTGATATAAAGGAGAGCTGGGTTAGCCTGTTGGAGAGGGAATGTGCTGGTGAGCAGAGAAAAGCACATATTGTTTGGCAATGCTTAAGGCGTTTACGTGAACAAAAAGGAGAAATATAGCAAAAACTGTAAAAAAACTGGAGGAATATCACTTCTTTTTTTCCCCCATGAGCAGCAGTTCAAACACCTATCAACAGCAAAACTTAGCCCTGTGCCTTTTTTTATGAGGCTGAAGCCAGCACCTCTAGAAAAATTTTCATCCAAAAAAAACCCAAATCCTCTTTGGAGGTGGAGGCTCCTCTAAGACATGGCAAGAGGTTGTGTTTGCCTTGGGTAGGTTTGGATCAAACCAAAGCTGCCCTGGAGATATTTTTAATGAGCATGTTCTTATATCGCTGAACCTACAGCACTTTTGTGACCCCTGCCACCCCACCTGGCTGCTCTGCAGGGCTGGAAGTACCCCAAGGCCCCAAGGCCACCACCACTTGTCCCACATATGGCTCCTGAGGATCAAACATCCCTGAACCCGAACCTGGGCTGCAAAATTCAAATGCAGCCTAAGCAGGAGCTCTCTGGCTTAATTCTGCTTCTTTGGGAGTGAGGTTGGAGCTCTGAACTCAGATCTGAACCTGGATCTTGGGTTTAGATCCAAGGGTTTGGGTTGGGCCCCATCTCTAGTAAAGAAAAGCATAAAAAGAGATGAAAAGATAATTGTAGAAACTTAAAAGCCAGCACTGCATTCTTTTAAAATTACAAATTAAGCTATAAGTGATTCCAAACTATGCTGTTTTTATTAAAAATGACTTAATAATCTAATCTTCCTTTCCTTTCTTTTGGAATTTATCCTATATCCCAGTAATCGCACATAGAAATTACACAACACCACTCTGGATACTCCTGACAATATAAACACAATTGTTTATCCAGAAGCATTATAGGTTCATGCAAAAATACAGCATTTAAAGCTTGTGGTCAGATCAAGAAACCACAAGTATAATTGTTTGTTTATCCAGCCAAGCATTACTCCACTGTGTAAGTTTATGCGGGGGGGGGGGGGGGGGGTTGAATTTATTTATTTATTCTTAACCTGTTTTAAAAATTAAATTTACAGAGCAAAGGCAGAGGACAAGAGGCAAAAGGGAACATTTTGAGCAAGGAAATCGCGCCTTTGTTGCAGCTCATGTTACCCTGCTTCATCCTTCCAGGGAAGCCTCGTGATAACAGGGCCCTTTGGTGGAATTTCGACATATTTTTCCCTTTAGTTCGGGGCAGCTGGTTTCTTTCCTCTCGGAGGAGAGAGACGAAGTATATTTATCACTCCAGCAGTGACTCAAAACAAACAGGAAATCTTCATCAGCAGGCTCCTGGGCAAGGCAGATACCAAGGTACTGGCAGAAAGGAAACAGAGGCTTTGGGCTGTGGGAGTCCAACACGCAGCATATTCTGCAGAAACAGCAGATAACTCAGCTGGAGAGCCACCAAATTATTTTTAAATTATAAAAAAAAAGAAAAGAAAAAAAAAGAAAAGGTGATCCTGAGGTAGCTGAGAGCACTTATGGCATCCTTGGGGGCAGCTGAGCTGGACGCCCAGCCCGGACATGAGCTGGGAACCTGGGAGAGGGAGGAAACCTGTGTGCTGGCCGGGCTGGGAGGTTTTGCTTTGATCCCATGGCTTAGGAAACCCACTCCTTTCTCCTCAGCAAGCCCTTCTTTAAAAGCAGAGGTTTCCGGCTGGGATGGTCGCCCTGCAGCAGGAGGGAGGCAAAAAGCTAAGAAAAACAACAGCAAAAAAACAACCCAACTGTTTATAATTTTAACCTTTGATATGATTGTTCATATTTATTAATGTTGTCTTAATAATTTTAACTGTGGATACAATTAGTCATTCTCATAGATAGTTTTAGAAAGGCATCTGAAAACAGGATAATAAATGGACCAGCAATGACAACTCCTCCTGTATTGGTTACAGACAGTCCTGGCACAGGAGCTGCTCTGTAGGGTTAGTTGTAGGGATTTTCCCTCTCCCCACCAGTGTCATAAAACTTTAAATTCAAATACTTTAGTCCATCTCTCCATCTCAAGAACAAAACACAAGGACAGCACAAGGACAGACCCTGGTCTGCTCCTCAGAGACATCTCTGTTAAATGACTGCAAGGACACTTTGAGGCTGTAGGGCTCCCACCACACCAAACACACCAGGAAACTGTTGCTGCAAAGGGGTTGGACTGGGAAAAGTCACTATCTGCATCCCCTTCTTCTCTACATCTCCCAGGCACTTGCAGTTTACTGTGGCCAGAGATGGGGCACGATGATCCCTAGGTCTGACCTGCTGTGAGCTTATCTCCAGAGCTGGCAGGAGATGGTGGGGCTGGCCAGGACACTGTTGGGTGGTTAAAAGGAGACTTGTGCACCTTAAAACATTTTCCAGCCTTCCCTTTCTCCTGGCCAACCCCAGACAGCTGCAGCTCTGAGAGCCTCCCACACCAACCTGCCTTGTCCAGCCAGATGCACCCATTGACCTGGGAGGAGCCTGGAAGGGTGAGTCCTACAGGAACATTTTTGCATGTCCAGGTTGGGCTTGGTTGGAACTTTCACAGCCAGTCCTCCAAGGCAGCAGAACACATGCCCTTATCGCCGAGCTGCACCCTGTGACACCAACCTCAACGTCTCACCACAGAAATCCAGCCTTCTATTAATAAGGATGACTGGCTTGGCTGCAAACCTAAGGTGCAAGGGGCTGATAGAGGGAGCACCAGACACCCACATCCTTGCTAACAGTTGGAGGGGCAGCGTGCTCAGATGCAAACACTGTCTGACTGTGGAAGTGACAGCATGAAATCACCATGGCCTGAGACACCCCAGACACAATAAGCACTGGCAGTGAAAGAGGTGGTGTAAAAGCAAGTGCTTCATCCTGGCTCATTTGCAATCTCCACGGGACGGCCCCATGGAAAGCTGGCTGAGGTCCATGTCAGAGATGACTACCAAAATCTCTGGGTCAGGACGACTCTTCTTGGGAAGCATCTGGCAGGATGTCTCACCACTGTGCTGACTCACAGATGTGTCAAGGCATAAAGTCAAGCTAGGTGGGTAGTTCTGGAGAGTTTTTCTAGAGACCAGACTGTCTGTATCATCCTAAGGAACTGAGTGGTTTAACCAGCACCTCAGTCAGTGCCAGGGAAGGGAAATCTGGTGACAGTCTGTGCATGGTGCTCAGTAGGGGAGAAGGTCAAGTTCATGGAAGCACATGATCCCAGAAAGGGTTGGAAGGGACCTCAAAGATCACCTCATGTTGCACTAGACCAGGTTCCTCCAAGCCCTGTCTAAGCTGACAAGAAGAGAAAACACCAGGGCTGTAAATAAGAAATACGAGGTACAAGAGTGCTGGAGGCTCCCTACTGCTTGAACTCGCCTGTTTCCAGCACAAAGCACTTTTGTTTCAAGTGTGTAAGCTTTACTGGAACATTATGTTGCCTGCATACCTACCAGATCAGGCAAAACTCCCACGCAGCCTGAACTCCAGAGCACCAAGGGTTTGGAAAGGCCAGGGTGAGGGGGCTCCCAGCCCACCCTCATCATTACACTGGCACAGACCATGACAAAGCAGCAGTGACAACGTGCTGTGCCAATCTCTGCTGCTGGGAGAGATGACATAGCCCAAGACTTTCTCCTTCCTCTCAGAAGGGTCAGGAAAGCAAGGCAGAGCAAAGCCCCTGACTGTGACTGAAGCATGGGCAATGGCATGAGGTGCAGAAAGTGACTGGTCAAGCACTGGAACAGGAAAATGGTGGAATCAGCATCCCTGGAAGTGTTCCAAAGGTGTGAGGAAGTGGTACAAGAGGATATGGTTTAGTGCAGAACATGGTAGTGCTGGGTTAATTGTGGGACTTGATGATCTTAAAGGTGTCTTCCAACCTTAATGATCTTCATGCCTTGGTTTGGAAAAGTCCACTTGCCTTACAGATGAGTCCTTTGCCTGCTTTCTCACTCAGACAAGTGGCACACTTTTAATTATTCACCAGCCAAAGATCCAAGAGTGTGACACAACCAAAGAAAGTGTCCCGTGGAGGATGTGATTTGCAAAGCCATGAGCAGAGCAGAGATCCATAGCTCATACTCAGTGCTGTGCCCACCTCCATACACCTCAGTAGAGCACAAGCAATTAGCACCAACTCTGTGTCTAAAGGTCGGCTTTGAAAGGACATAAGAGCAGTCATTGGCTGCTCTGGCTGGCCTGTACTAGTTTGAAGTTTGCCATCTGCAAGGCAAGGATTGCCAGAGCACAACATCTTTCCACCACATGTCTTTCCATCCCTTTCCTTGCCTCTGGCACAGCCTTTACAGCCAGGGCTGGGGTGAGCAGTGTGTGACAGGAGGGGTGTGACCTTCCACACACAGCAGAGCAGCCCATCCAGGCAGGGTCCCTGCTCCCAAAGTGAGGTGCAGGCTCTGTGCTCTGTTTGATCTTCACCAGCTCCCCTGAGAATACTGCACAGCACAGGCCTTTGCAATCTGCTGTCCCAGTGATAGAGGATTATTGGTGTTGGTGATGAAGTGCACTAGTCAGTGACAGACAACAGGAATTATTTTCCCTTGGTATTGCTCTGTGTCATCTTGTTTGACCACAATACTTTTTTTCTTTTAAATGTATCTTTTCCTCCTCCTAAACTTTGAACAACTTTGTCAGCCAAAGGTCTATATGTCATGCTATAGCATTTTGCACCATGTCCAGGATCCAGATGCTGGCATTTGCCCACCTGCCACATTGTACCACAACAAACCTAAGGGGCCAACCTGCTACAGATCCATGAACAGGCCAGAAGGATGCTTGGATGTCCCCAAAGCAAAGAAAAACACACACACACCCCTTCCCTAGGAGACAGTGCTCCAGGAAAGCACTCTAAGCCACAGGTGTAATTGATTTTTATCACACTTCCTTTTTAAAATCAAAAAGGCACATTTTCCAGGCTGATATTCACATGGGATATATATAAATCCTAATTCTTAAGGAGGGTCAGAAAAACAGATTGGAGGAATCAAGGGGGGGGAATTTATGCAGAATCCAGAAACATGGAGAGGCGGCAGAGAAAAGTGTTGTGAATTCAAGTGCTTAAGTCCTGCTCAACTCCATGATGACAAACAAACAAATAAACCCGTGTCTCTTTTTCTCAGCTCAGTGATTACAGCAAACCCACAGTGCCAGCTTCAGACTGGCAAGGCAACTAGCACTGCTCACAAAAACAAATTCAATGCCTTTATTTCCCTTTTATTTCTTCTGCTTGTTTTATGTTGGATGATTTAATTATAATGATCATCCACACTCTCACCTATTTCCTTATCATCAGTCGAGCCACTGCTATTGTTTCAAGCTTATAAAATAGCAAAAACTGAGGAATGAAGGGGAAAAATGAGGAAAGCATACTGCAGACACAAAAAGAACGAAGTCTTTTAAAGTCACTAATTCAAATGAGCGTGCAAAAAGGAAACTCAGGAAACCCATGTTGCCACAGTAATTCTGCTCTGCCCCAGAGCTCCCTCCCAAGAAAGGTGTCTCTGATGTTACCTAGGTGCCATCCAAACAAAATAGTTCCAAAACAGATACTTGACACCCTTTTTTTCTCCTAACTCAGCACTTCAGCTGGAAGTAAGAAATAAATGACAGTCAAAACTTCTAACAGAAGAAATTTTTAAAAAGTTAATTGTTAGGAGAGAGATGAACTCTTAGGATGCCTTAATGGCTGGACCCTAACCTGGCTGTTCTACTATTCTGGGCTCATTAGGATATCCAGAATACCAATGTAGAATTAGGGCATTAGGAAAAAAAAAAAAATCTCCTGCTTTAAAAACAGAAAACTGTTATTCAGTTATTTCTTGAACAAATACACTTCAAACAATGTGAAGGAAATGGCACTTCCCATTTATATGAGTTTACCAACAACAATCACGATGAAAAGGACAAAGCCTATTTCAGGTTTGTGAGGGCTGTCTGTTATAGCACACTGTCCCATGCTGCAGCCAGCATAGAACTTCCAGGATCTGGGAAATTTAAATTCTCTGAAATCCCCAGCACAAACCACTCTTCATTATAAATGCAGTAGGAAGTTTTTGCATCCCAGAGCGTCATCCATAGAATCATAGAATGATTTGTGTTGGAAGGGACCTTAAAAGGATCTCATTCCATCTCCTGACATGGGCAGGGACAGCTTCCACTATCTCAGGTTGTTCCAAGCCCTGTCCAGCCTGGCCTTGGACACTTTCAGGGATCCAGGGGCAGCCACAGCTTCTCGGGGCACCTTGTGCCAGGGCCTCCCGACCCTCACAGGGAGGACCTACTTCCTAATACCCAATCTAAATGTGTCCTCTGTCATTTTAAAGCCATTCTCCTTGTCCTATCACTTCATGTCCTTGTAAACAGCTCCTCTCCAGCCTTCATGAAAATAATTCTGCCTCTGAGGAACAAATCAGCCACAACCTCCTCTGGGCCCCTGTTCCCACACAGCTCAAATCCTGCACCACCACAATTCACTCCTCCTCCCACTGGGCCCACAAAGGTGGGTTCTGAGCTTCTTAATGCTACTTCAATCAAAAAAAGTCACTCCTTCAAATAAACAGGTTGCTCTCTTTTGGGGTAGATTTAAGAGGAGCAGAGCCTGCACCAGAACATACAACAGGCAATGTCTGCTCTGTGCTTAACCCACGCAAATCAGGAGCAAATGTAATGATGTTAGCAGCCCATCAGCACAGTTTGGCTGGGGTAACAACAACCATAGGCAGATAAGATAAGGCTGTAGGCTTTCAAGGTTGGAAAATAAAGTATCAGGATTACCAGAGCGGTTTATAGAGACTGTTCTCCCACCCTCTTCTAAGAAACAAAACTGATCCTTTGCACTTCACCCCGAGGGAGGAAAATAGTCATTAGCTTTACATTACAAAGATACATACAATAATTGTCTCTGTAAGATCAGGCTCGCCTACCCCGAGTAGCCTTATGTGTGTGCAGCTGTAGTTTTCTCCATTGTGACACAACCTACCCTTACTGTGACCCTCTCTCATTAGGTCATTCCTAAAACGTAGCTCTCTGTGAACTGAGACCGTGTTCTGTTGGTTTGCACAGCTCCTATTTTTTTGCCTCTATAAATAGAAAAAACAACTTTGCCTGGCGTTATTCTCCCCCGAATTATTCTGTAGGTTAAACAAACCTTTAACTGTTTCAGATAAAGCCAAGCAGAAGGTGTTTTTTTCCAAACATCCCAAGCGAAGGAGTGCATTTCCTGCTTCCCTAATTCAACCTACGGCATCAGACATCTGTAACTCTGTTTACATTCCAGCCCTTCACAACTTAATACTGCTTGAAGCATCAATAATATAGGGCACATTTCTGACTGCTCTTTAGATATTTTTTTATCTCCATGGGACTTCCTGGTTTGGGATTTTGTAGTTTACAGTTTCTCACTAATAGTAACTAGCTGCAGCATTTGGCCTTAAGAATTTACATATTATTTAACTAGATATAAGCAGCCCATTTTAATTACAGTAAAGAGCCCTGTAGAGGCCTTGTCTGTTTTTTCCCCCTCCAACTATATCAGTTGGCTTAATAAAGATATTACCACTCCCTATAAACCAGGCTGTGATCAAGCTCCTAGATATGCTAGTCTTTAATAACATACTTTTACCACTTTAAAAAAACAAGTCCTATCAGATCTTCAGGCACTCAGATGTCCATGGCTTTAATGAAGGCAGTGTGAGCTTTCTGTAGTTCACACACATTTTTGTTTCTGTGCATGCACATTCCAGCACTTCTAAGAAAATCACTCACCCTCCCCAAACTGAAAGTCATCTGCTCCTGTCACTGTGTTACAGTTTAGCACTGAACGATATGGGCTGCACTCCTAGGAAAGCTCCCCTTTCCCGGGGGGATGTAGAGCACAGGCTTCCATCTCCATGCATTCAGGGCCTGCAAGAGGTCTGTTCCTACAAGGAAATTAAAAGGATCATAAAAGGACTTGAGTTGGAAGAGATTTTAAAGACCAATCCCATTCCTAACACCTTTCCATGAGCAGCGACAGCTTCCACTATCCCAGGTTTCTCCAAGCCCTGTCCAATCTTGGACACTTCCATGGATCCAAGAGCAGCCACAGATTCTCCGGGCACCCTGTGCCAGGCCCTCACCACCCTCACAGGGATTAATTTCTTCCTAGTCTCTAATCTAAACCTGCTTTCTCTCAGTTGGGAGCCATTCTCCTTGTCCTGTCCATCCAGGCCTTTGTCTATAATCCTTCTCCAGCTCTCTTGGAGCCCCTTCAGGCACTGCAAGGGGCTCTGAGGTCTCCCCAGAGCCTCCTCCAAGCTGAAAATCCCAACATTCAGCCTAATCCTCCTGTGTCAAGATTGTGTCCCTGATACCTCTGTCCTCATCTTCAGGTCCTATCTTCATGTTTCTTGTATGCTCTCACTGCACATGCTCTCTGACCTTCATTTAGATAGCTTTCCATAATTTACACCATTCTTTTTGAGAGTAAAATTCATGCCCAGGGTTGGCAGTATTGCAACCAGAGCTGATTCAGACCAGCCAGCATCTTGGTGTTTCATTGAATCCTGCATTTGAAGCCAAGGTGAGATACTGAGACTTCAGTTTCTTATTTCACAGGGCTGCTTTTCTCTGCAAAGTGTCAAATTAGTACCTGTACGTCACCTACCAAATCAACCTTGCATATTCACAACTCTTTTAACATTTGCAAATAATGTTACTACAAAGGAAAGCTTGAGACAGCTTGATTAAGCAACTTGCCCAAGGTCATACAGGAAGTTGTAGAAGAGTTGGAAACAAAAGCCAGATCTTCTCAGCTCCTGTCCAACCCTCTCTGGAATGAAAAGGCCAAACTGCTGTGTGGAAGTATTAGCAGAGTCATAGATCTCATCCTATAAATTTCATAATGAACTCATGGCTTAGCAAAGAAAATGCACAGAGCTCCAGCACTTCTTTCCCAGGAAAAATGTTCAACCCCATGGTGGCAGCTGGAAACTGTTCCCCAATCTCTGAAAGGCTGTGGCCACAGACCCACCGCTTACACAGAAAGAGAAAAACAGGGAACAGCAATATCCTGCAAGGTCATTTCGTTCTGCCATCCTTTTTCCAGCCACTTCCCACCTCTCCAAGAAAGTTAAAAAAGTACATCTGCTGGAAAAACTGCTAAAGTCACCCAAGAGCGAGCACAAAATCATTCAGGATAGCAAAAGGAGCATCCAGAGTGCAACAAAGGCCGTATTTATGTCTATACTTCTCCCTGTCTGCGTGGCTCTCGGTGATAGCCACAGGAACAAACAATAGCCTTGGCCCCTTGGTTGCAAACGGTTCGCTGCAGAGGCCCAATTAAGTCGTGGAAAGTCTAAACACAGGCACAGGAATCCGCTAATGCGGACAGGCCTGCACAATAGGGTCTCATCCTGGCTCTTCCCTGCTCCTGCTCAGCACCACCTTGCTGGGAGGAGAGCCCCCCATCATCAGAAAAGCTCTTCTCATGGAGAAGTCCTGCTCCACCTCAAAGCCCAGTGCAAATGTGAACAACTGTCCACTCACTTTGGGGAAGATTCTGACTCCAGGCAGGACCAAGCTCATGCCCACCAAGATGAGTTGGGTGATCTCAGGCTCGCTGCCACCCAACAAACCACAAGTGTGTGCACACAGGGGCAAAGGGCAGTTTAAGAGCGGTCTCCCTCCCCAAATCTCCATCAGGTTCAGGGCCTGCTGACACAAACACTTCAAACAGCCTAGGCAGCCTCCAGAGCAATGCCAAGAGCAGATAGAGCCCTCGACATTGTCTCGGTACACAGGATGCTGGCCTGACATCATTTAGCGGAGACAATGCTCGCCCTCTTTCTTTGGGAACCACGTAAAAAAACTTGGCCGAATATAAAACGACTTCAAAGACACATTTCTGTGCCAGCCAGGATGCATCAAAGTTGGGAAAGGAACGACCCGATTCACCTGATCCAGGGAGCTGATAGAGAAGCGCGGGGAAGCGGCTTTTATCGATGTACCTTCCCAGCACTTCCTTCCTGCCCCCGATGCTATTTAAACCCCTTGCCTACCTCCAGCCAGACCTGCCCGTCCTCCACTTTAAGGAGGAGAAAGGAAAAAGCAAAGGGAAGCCCTAAAAAAAGGCATCCCTGCAAATTTCTGTGCAGTTACCGGGCAGTCATATCCTTCTGCTTTCCCCTGAAAAATCAAGTATCACCTTATCGTTTCCTCACCAAGATTAACTCCTGCTTCCTGAAGAGTATTTCTGAGGTAGAAAGCAGAGGTGGTGGAAAAAAAAAATAAAAATAAGGAGGGGGGGGAAGCTGAAAAGCCCAATCTGTCAAGCTGCGTTTTAGAAGAAAGGAAAACTGAAAAGTGAACGTATTTAACATGAGCTATTTCCTGCACTCAGGAGGGAAGAAAGCATGCTACTAACTGTGTGCATGAGGAGATCTGCACTAGTGTTATCTCTGACCTGCAGCTTAGCCCTTGTGTCTCAGCTGCCAAAAAGCTCCTATTCAACGTTATGCTGAGTTCATCAATGCTCCACGTGTCAGGATCCTAACAGGAAAAAGCAGGACAGACAGTCACTCTATTCAACTGCCTGGGGACCCCATGACAACTAAAATCCCCTTGCAGACTGTCCATATCAACCTACGGCAGGTCAGAGCGCGTAACCCCTCCAGAACCGCAAGCCCGGGCCCACACCCTTTCCCCTTGTCAACATTGTCACTTTAAAACAGCCCATCTAGCCTTATCACCAAACCTGGAGTAAGTATGACAATTAAGATGGATTTCAAAGCCTGCATGCGCTTTACAATTAACAATAACTTGGCAGCGTGTCCCACGCAACTGTTGGGTGGTATGGCAAGAACTTTATCCCTGCTTAGTACTGCATTAGCATATTTAGTAGGCTGCAAGACATAATTCCTCAGATATGAACATATTTTTGTCTTTTCAAAAAATCTGCAATTAAGCCATAACGTGCAGGCAGTGTGCAGCCGGCGGTAAACTTTGGTATTAGGGGGACCACGCTGAAACGGCCCTTTCTGACCTTATGTCAATTATCTATTTAATAAGGAATATATTCAATTAAAAAAAAATAATAAAGTGTCTTAGCAGGGCCTTTGCTAGGAAGCAACAATATTCCAGAAACTACAGCTGGTATTCAGCCCTGCATTCCCTGTGAAGAGCACAGTGCTTAAGAGGGTCTGGGGGCAGGTATTTGAAAGTGGGGGCATTTTGTTGGGGAGGGTTGTCTCAATTCTTGGTTTAGAAAAGGCAAGCTCTTTCTTTCTGATACAAATTTTTAAACTGTAGGTTTAACTAATTATTTGTGTAAAAGAAATAAACCCCATTTAAGCATCATCTTCCTCTGTGTGTTGTGTAGCTATTTTCCCTGTCCAGGAATCTCATGCTTATAGGTAAATTACCAGTCTTCTGAAGTAATTAAATGCATTTGAGGAGCAGTTATTTAGCATGGCCTAACTTTATCGATTTCTTCCACGCTGCACAAGACACTCTCAACCCCACTAAGCTTTTTAAGTCTGTTTACGGTGTACATTTATCTAGAAAATCTGATCAGGTGGGGGGGAGGCAAAGATCTTGCCTCGATAACCCGGACATTGTCCCCCTTGACATCTGTGTTGCTGGTGGACAGGATATCCTGCCAAATGCAAGAAGACAACTGCGTGACCCACCTTGGGCGAGAGGCACCGCGGGCTGATGCGAGCACAGCGGGAGCGGGTGCTGCCTCTCCCCGCCCGGAGCCGCATCCTCGGCACACAAAGAGCAGCCAGAGAGCCTCTTAAAAAAAAAAAAAGCCAGGAGGAAGGCAAAATAAATAAATAAACAAACAAACAGGCAGTTTAGGTGAGTAGCACACATTCGGTAAGGGAAAGCAGATGAGGGGCAACAAATGCAATTCGGCAGACAGACAAAGTCTTTCTTCATAAACCCGGCAGAGGAACGGATTAAACCACCTGGCAATCTTGGCAGGAAAAAAAGAAAATCTCAGGCGCTGACAAAACCAAACAGGTGGAACAGGTATAAAACTTTTGCTTCCCAGTAATACCCCTCTCTTCCCTGGAATGCTTGGACAGGTGCAGAAGTTCAAGTTACAGCGTGGAAGTGGCAAATAAATACACAGCATTAGTGTCTGACGTGCTCGGCGAGCAACCGGGGATGTTAATAACTGGCAAGGTACACTAATCTCTGATTGCAACATTTGGTTTACCTTAATCTGGAGGGACAGCTGTATTAAAGAGGGAATTATACTAATCAGTTCAAGGCCCTTGCATATAAAACTTCCCATTAGGCTTAAAGTACAACAGCTTACGCTCATTCTCTAGGAGCCTTACATCTGGTTCTGAATAAGGCTGTCTCTCATTTGCAAGGTACAAACTGAAAACAAGGGAGGGGGGAGCTGACAGTTGCTGGAGGATGGTTGATAGAAGAACAAGCTACTAATTCTTTGAAATTTTTTACAGCGAAAAACTGGCTGTAAGGCATCTTAATACTAAAAAAACAGGCATGTGTTATCAACCCTAGGCCATTTTTTCCTGTTACCGGAGGTGACCAACATAAAATAAAATTGATGATGTCAGTCAAAAACAGCTAAGCACAAAGCTTGGCTTTGTTATCTTAAGTCAGAAGGTATGATAGGCCATGCCATATGGCTGTAATCCTCCTATATCTCCCATCACCTAACAGGCAACCTTCATGTAGCATGACCTTATTTGGCTGGTCTCAGGTTAGGGCTGCCCAAAGGGGATTTTTCTGTTTCTGCTATATCCAAAGGTTTATGTTGATTTTTTTTTTCTCTTTTTTTTCTCTTTTTTTTTTTTTTTTGAGCCCTGCAAACTATAAATCCGACTGATTACTCTGCACTCTTTTGCTTGACTGAGCCTTTACAATCAGACATCCCCGTTAACAATAAGCTCCTAATGAATCAAACATCTATGGCATTAGTTTCACCTAGCTGCCTCTTTCCCATGCACTGCAGCTCTTTGTCAGACCTGGCTTGATGAGAAAAGCTAGTGACACTTGGTGCACCTATTGATAAACAATTCAGTAATGAGGGGCATAACAAAAATTACCTAAAACAACCTGATTAAAAATGACAGGCAAAGGGTACTACAGAGCTTTGCAGTTAAGGTAACTCCCGTATGTCGGGAGGGATGGAAAAATAATTAGGTGCAACAAAACTTGCTCTAAAATTACAAGTTTGCACTCACATTTCAGCACTTTTCTCTCCCCCCCCCCCCTTTTTTTTTCAGGACTAGGAATTTGATGGGTGTTAAAAGAAAAATGTTCCATCATACTTTATAAGAGATTCATCTTTTTTTCAGAAAATTTGCAACTCAATAAGCTTTTTCTCTCTCCTTTTTGAAGCAGCACGTTAATGGCAAAATGCATTGCTATTTGCAATCCAACTTTCTATCTATAGCAAATTCCTATATTATAACTCAGCATTTTACTTCCTTTGTTTAAATATTGGTTTTGTTGGTTAAGAGAACATGTGGACTGTAAACAAAGGATAAATAAGCTGTGAAAATAAAAGCAGGCTCCAAGGAATAAATAAGAACAAAATGGAAAAGACTGCACCGGGCTCCTGCGATGAACACAGGGATCTCTTTGTAAGAGGGGGAAAAAAAATGTGTTAAAAGGGCACATACTGCAACTCTGAGGCAAACTTTGAAATGGAAGTGTGGAAGCATAAGAGAATTTGATTCCAAATCAGCAATGTGTGGGTTTGCATTTGCGTAGCAGCATGTTGGGAGGGTTTCAATCAGTGCACAGATGCACTTGAAAATCAAATATGGACATGGGGAATGTTTTTGGATATAGCAAATGAGGACTGATGACATGTTTACACTTTGCACATGGATCCAGTACAAAACCATACCCTGCAAAGAAACAATAACCACCATTTGCTGCTTTTCAGGGCTGGAACAAAATGGTGGCAAAGGAAGGGAATACAAGGGAGTGTCTATTCCCACCTGGGAGAGGGGTGCACTGATTTCCTGCCTCTGGACTAATTTTGCTCAACTCTCACTTGAGAAAGAGACTTTTTAACCAATATTGGAAAAAAATAAAGACACGTCGGCTTGAAAAACAGCAGTGTGAGGGGAAAAGGGAAGAAAAGGCAAGTTTCAAACATCAGCGATGCCTTCAAAATATTTTCTTTACAGAAGAATTAAAATTATAGTTGGAATGTTACTGGAATGAAATAGGGAATAATAGTAAGCAAATGCACTTTTACCATCTCCAATGAAAAATTGCTATTTTGACATTATTTCAGTATCTGTCTCTATGTATCCTTAAAGGAGAAATTCCTGGATTATAAATAAGGTATCCCAAGCTATGCTGAGTTGATAATGAAAGTTTATCAAGATGGCAAAACTTTTTTTGAAAGGAAATAGTAGTTGCAGGCAATTGCATCTGACCAGACTACAATGTATCCCTCTGGAAGGCAGCTCCAGCTCACAGTATGAAGTAATTGTTTGTGAATGTTTTCCAAACTGTGATGCATATATTGCATTTTAAAGAAAGAGACAAAAGTTAGCTATCTATGACAACAGGAAAAAACATCTGTTCTACACTTTCTCCCAATCAGACATTAAAGAAATTCACATGAACTAATACCCCGAGTTTTAAACTTTTATGAAGAGTTCATTCCAAACTTGTAAGAGGGTATTGCTACAGTTCAAATAGTCCTTCAGACATTTGACTTCTGCTACTGATTATTAATAATAATCATCCCATTTTCCCTTACACTTTCCAGCATGAATTCAGAATGTCAAAGCTAATTTTCTCATCAGCCTCAGGCTTTTTTTAAAACGCCACAAACTCAAGATTTCAGATCTCTTCTCACACACTAGGGGTTTGCCACAGCATGGGGTTAGAGCATCCAACTTCCACAACTGTGCTTGGGGTCAGCATCTGTCCAACTGAGACCCAACAGCTGGATTTTTACAGAAGAACCTGAATCTGAGGTCTCTTGGCTCTTTTTCTGGCACTTGGCCAGCCTAAAGCCCATGGTTTTGTCTTGGTGGCTTTAGAAACTCACTGGCATTTTGAACAGAATGAAAATGGACTTATCTGTGAAGTCAAGCTACAGCTTTCATGAGAAATTTGTACAAGTAAGACATTATTTAGCAAGATTGTGAGTTTTAACAGCTTCTTCTCTGCATGCTGCTAGAGAGAGATTCACAATTACACCTTGCACTACACTGTCCTGCCTGATGCCCTGAAATGATACCAAAGAGCTTCAGTGTGAAGCCTTTCCTCCTTGTCCTGTCACTCTGAGACCCCATCCAAAGTCCCTCCTCCAGCTCTCTTGTAGCCCTTTAGGTTCTGGGAGGTACCTGAGGTCAATCAGTTGTCACAGGTAAAATATATCTACTAAATTTCTTCAGCCCTGTTCTTCAAACTTTTATTTTCTGGACATATCCTCCTTTCTCTGAAGGATTTAGCAAAAATGCAAAGCAATCTCCAGCAAGTGATGCTTCCTTGCATTTGAAGCTCAGTGAGAGGAGCATCTAATCACTGTTTCCTCCCGATTTAGTTTCAGCCCCACTGCCTTGTTACTTTGTCCTGTGTTTGTGCATCCAACAGCAAAAGGAGGAGCATCCAGGAATAAAAGTTATAAGAGATTATTCTTGTTAAATATCATTAGCCTTATAAAACTACGCAAAACAATATTTAGGAAAGTAATTTCTGAGTTCTTTCCATGATTTTCCTTTCTAGTACAGAGTAAGACATTTCCATTTGTTTCTCAGATAAGAATGCAAAGTGTCATTTCCTGCTGATGGCCAACAAGAAATACATTTGTGCTCTGGAAGACCTTTCATATACCCTATTTTTTTACTTGGGAAAGGAACAGGCAGTCCAGTTGCTATAAATTTGCCATGATTTCCAGCTGATAGAAGTCAGTGTAGTGCCATGGATGTCACCCAAGTGAGACCCTGAGTGGAAAGGAACACAGGTTACCCTTCCCGTTACACACAGAGCCAGACTGACACCACAGAGTGAGGGCTGAGCCGGTGGATACCAGCACTGCCTCCATCATCACAGGACAGAAAAACACATGGAATAATTCCTCCCCTCGTGCAGCTTTTGAACATGAGCCTATTTGATATTAGAGCCAACTTAGTCAACCTACTGTAAGGGCACTCTTATATAAGAAAGCAAAAACTCATCAAATTCATAATTCAGCTTCAGCTGGTTCTGATGCTCAGTGGGCAGACATGAGCTCAGCTGTTTGCCTCAACAGAACAAACTTCATTTCCATTGACAGTAAATTTGGCCTTTACTTCACATTTTGGGAGAGAATCTTGAAAAACAACTTTCACCAGGATGATATTTTTAATTTTTCCCCTCCCTTGTTTCTGAAAACTTCATTGAAATAGACTCTTATGTGACTATGCTAAGGCCAATATTGAAATTAAAAACAAAAATAGGAGACAAGACATCAAAAAATTCAATCCTCAGTTTTGGTTTTAAAATTCTTATACAGTGAAACCTGAAACACACCACCAATATTAGGGCAAGATTTTTCAAGGCTGTAGGTGAGCCAGAATGTTCACCTGCTTAACACTGAAATTCCCTTAGGATGAGGCACCCAGAGCAGTGAGGTTGATCCCCTAGAGCCATCTTAGCATAAGAAATGCATTCAAAGGGTATTCTTACCTTCTCTGATATTTATCAGATAAAAATAAAATTTGTGGAGCTTCTGCTGCCCCATAGTTAATGGCAAAGTTATATTTATTTTTTAGCACTTGAAGATATGGCCTGATTAAATTAAACCACCAATTAGGAAAGACTACAAATTTATGTAAGCCATATAGTCAGTATGTTCTCCCTATCACCACAGAGACCAGATGATTTTTTCCCCCATCACAGGTCTTTAGTTCAACACTTGCTCAAAATTCCAAATTTGAGAAATGCCACAATTCTGAATGATTTTCCTGAAAGGCAAGCATTGAGAATTTAAGTGCCTTTCCTCAGGGCAACATCTTATTTAGATCAGGAGATCATTTTCCTTCCCTGCTCTTGAAAAACATTTTGCTATTCACTCGGTGTGTCCTATTAGCAGAAAATAGAGAAAGTTCTGATGCATCATAGCACGCATCTGAAATTCTAATTAACAAGAAGTCATCTGTAGTTGTCCAACATCATATTATTAATTCACAAAGCAATAAAGGGATATATTTCAGACTGAATGAGAAAAATAGGTATTGAATGGGGTCAGAGTATTTCACTACACATAATTTGTCATGATCTTTAACTCTTTCAAACCTGCAGAAGTCAAGTTGTGCAATGCCTCACCGTGAACAGAATTTCTCACCTATAAAATGCAGTTACACCACTATGATTTACTCATGTGAACTTAAAACCTGAATTAGTTCTAAATCTGTGTAACCCAGGGTTGCAGAAGGAAGTATATTTTTACTGTGAATATGTAGACTTTTGCCCTTTATGTATTTTTGAGCAAGAAAGGTTCTTCTAGCCACTATAATATACAATTCGTATAATATATAGTATGGTTTTTGGTATTATGATCAATATATAAATTAATTAGTTTAAAAATTATATTCAGTAACAGGAATGGTAGTTTGGACAATTAAAAAAAACTCATCTCAGTTAAATTCTAACCAACTTTACATTTCAAAAACCTTAGGAAGACCTTTTTTTTAATCTTATACTTAGAAAATGCAGGTTTTGCAAAATTCTGGCCACTGAGTAAAACTTCTTCCTGCTTGTTTCAAAAAAACTAACTTAGTGATAAAGTATGGGGAAACCCAGAATGATTCATTCATTCATCCATTACTTTTCCAGCAAGAAGTTGCTCAGTTACTAGAATTTTGTACAATTAATGCTCTGAGAGTACTTTAAAAGTAAACCTGTAAAAGGAAAGTAAAAACAAATCAAAGTTAATCTTGACTGGCTGGAACAAAACGCTTAAATCAATATGGTGATGGCCCATCCACTCGTCATTTAGCCATTACCTGGGAGACAAAGTTCTCCTGCTGCAGCAGATATTTTATTTATTTTTAATAGATTTACCACTGCCTCAGTTCTGCAGACACACACGAAGCCAAATTCATTCCAAGACTTGCCCTGTCACACTGTTTACTCCTCATATTTTATTTATTCCTGTTTGCTCTTTACATTGGTTGCAGAGATAAACACATACAAATATTGTGATGTTCAGCAAGTTTAGTGCTACAAGAGAGGGCAAAAGCCACCATCTCCCACTTACAGCATCCTGGAGAAAGTGACAACACCACAATTCTCCTAAAGAAGAAAACCCATGTAATAGAATATTTTCTTTAATTTAAGCCTTACCTTGAAGAGTAAGTCTGCCAAGTTTAGAAATATTTTGAAGTGCTTCTGCACCCCGTGCAAAAGTCAGGTTAAAACATGTTTCCAGTACAATTTTAGAGGTAGAAACCTCTCTGTCAGGTGTTCAGCATAAAAAATGCTTAAGGACATGAGGGCTATGACTAAGGAAAGGACAATTTGGAGACCCTATGGACATGCAGGGCCTGATATTTATATCCTACTGGCACAAACAGAAATGCCAAATCTAGTAAAAAAATTGGTGTTTGACCACGGATCAGAAGAAGAGTTGTGATCTACATGTGTGACTTTTACTGGAAACCACAAAATTTCCCCAGAAAAGTAACCCCTGGGGGCTTTAGGCAACGCACATCTGAGCAGCAAAATCTACTTGGTAATTGTGACAAAGCAAAGTGTTTCATTCTGGTTCCTGAACTGGAACAGATGACTATTTCTTCCTTTAAGCAGATGAGAGTAAAAAGGGAGCCAATCCAATCTCTGGAAGAAAAGCCTACGATGCAGCCTCGAAATAAATACAGTTATTTGCATATACAAACACTATATGTACCCACTAATATCCCTTCCCTAAACCGTGAGGAATATCACATATGCTACAGCTCACACCAACCAGAATAATGAGGGAGGTGTTGGGTTTTGATATTTTTATAAGTTCATATAACTCTGCAGTCGAAGCAACTCTAGGTTCATCAGAGCTATCACACAAGGAAAAGGGAATTACCACAAAGAAGTTTGTTTAATCATCAGCTGCCTTAACTTCAGTCCTTTCTCTGACCTGTGTTCTCCAGTCTGTGTTCCAGTCTGAATTGCAGCCTAATCACACAGAAAGGCAAACTCTGAACAGCTACTGTCACCTCCCTCTCTCTTTTCCTTTCCCAACAGGTTAAACATGGAAAATGCTAAAAATCTCCTGGGAGTGAGTCTAAAAATGAAGTGTAAATAGGTACGGGAGAAAAAAAATCCTATGAGAAAAAGTGTTATGGAAGGTGCCTGAATGGCAAAGTGCAAAGGGTGACAAGAAGAAAATTGTGATGGCACACAAAAGGCGAGGGAACAAGAAAGATGTGATACAATAGATAGCTGGTGAGAGCCTATCCACTGCCTGGTCGCTCCTGTTCCTCCCCCTCAATACCTTCATTTTTTTTGTTATGATAAAGGACATTCATGATCAGTAACAATGTTATAATGATAGTAAATGTGGGATTTAAGGTATATAAAACCTTCAGCCAACATTAGAAAGCCACCAAGGGGGAGTTACCTTGCACGAGGTTCTATTTAGTGATGGCTCCACTCTTTCACTCCCTGACTGCAAATCAGCATTTTTAGTGGACAATAGGCTCAGCAGTGGCCTTATGATTGCCTCTTTTCAAATGGAAATGGCTATCCTAACTCCTCTGCCAGGTTTTTCTTACTATAGCACAAATTGCAGTTTACAAGGCTCTAAGGGGAAAAAAAAAATCTTAGCTGAATATCTTTTTTTTATTCGACAAACTGACATGTAAATTACCCTTTAAGTGCTCCACTCTAGGGCTCTGATCATCTCCTAATTGTCACAGTCAATTGTAGCCAACAGTCTCTTCAATCCCAAGCGCTTTGACAACAAGCATAAGGATCAAAGCAGAATCAGCTCCCTTCAATATCCTTCTGTTTAGGATGCTACAAAAAGCCTGAAAAAGAAAGGTGTAAGGGCATTAGTGGAGAAGGAACTGAGAGGAGAAAGTACTACAGCAGTCATTTTCTTCTTCACTAATATTATATATCCTTATATACTCTGTTATCCCGTGTTCAGCATGAATACATAAACATCCCAGAGAATAAATGTGGTTTAAAACCACTCGCATATATTACTACTTAAAAATAAATGCATAATGCATCTCTGCTGCTTCCTGCATGCCTCCCTCCAACTTTCCCTTCGACTCTGGGAAAGAATGCAGCACCAATTCTTTTTAAGCAATTTTTTTTCCTCAATGTACTCCTACAGAGTCTCCCAGGATGAGCTGGGCTGCAAACCAGCCTACCCCGATGGAAACCCATCCCAAGATGGTGCTGCTATGACTGAAACGTGAGGCAGGTTGTTTGTGCAGCTCTGCTTTTGCTTTCTGAAGTGCCTGTAACCCAAGGTCAGGCAGAGGCTGGAGGAAAACCCTCTCATTCAGTTGGAGTCCAACTCTGAGAACAGCCAGTTTCAGTCACATCCAAAACGACTGGGAAGAAATACAAGAATAAATTCAGCAGTTCTCAAAGCCTGCCCAGGGGGAAAAAATTATTTCCTATAATTCTGAAAGAAGATTCACCTCTTATTGTATTCCAGACCACTTTAACTCAGCGCCACGCTACGTGGCTGAAATTTTTGTACTAACTGGCTGTGTTTGATGATACGAGCAAGCTCGCTCTGCAATACGCTTTCATACCCCCACAGTGCCTCGCTGACTCCTTGTTGGAGCTGTGTTTCCAGGGAATGAGAGTAAGGAGGAGCTATTCTGAGTCACATTTTTACTTCAAAACTTGTGCATCTTCCCAAACGTAGCAGAGACACCCACGGAGGCTCGCGAGTGGCTTCTGCCACGCGGGCTGCAGGGGAGGGATCGCGCAGCTCCCGCGGGAGATGGGCTGCTGGAGTGGGAGAAAGCCCACAGGAGGCCATGGAGCCAAGCTGGGCATGGGCCAGAAACATCTCCAAAAAGATAACCAGCCTCTGCAAGGTTAGGCAACCAGAGCTTTTGGGCCTCTCTGACACTCTTGCTACCGTAAAGCAAGCAAGAGACTTCATCCATTTTCCTGGGGCTCTGTCTCTCCTACTGCTGTAAAAGATACAGGTTAAATCCCTCAAGGGAAACAAAATGGGAATTTGGAGGTAGCTATTTACTCCTTCATAAGAAATTAACTCGCTCCTCACAGCTGTTTTTAAGGAACTTAACATTTCTTGAAGATGATGCACTTTATCCGTTGTCTCCCATGACACTGAAGGAATGGTTGGACGAGGCAGCTGGATGAGTTTAACAACCCCATCCTCCTTTCCACACCCAAATTCTGTGCAGGAGATGAGCTGAGTCAGATTTACAAGCCAGCAGAAAAACCAGGCACTTTTTTAACAGGACACCAAGACAAGGGTTTAAGGCAGGTCTTCCTGAGCCATCACCACCAGCACACTCCCCCAAAAGAGACCAAAAGGTTTAAGATACAAACAATAACCTTGTTTTTACATAGGGAACATTCTGAGTTTGTAGGGAAGATAAAGCACAGATAAAACAGGGCTTCCTACAGAGCTGCCTCTTCACCCAAATGTGGATAATACAAAGGTACAAAGACTGGTGAGAGAGTATTTTTGATAATGAATAGGAACAAAAAGTCAAAATTTCTCATGGGAAAGATATTCCAAAATATGATGAGTGGGAAATATCAAAAGCACTCATTTGAGTGATGTTGAAATAATGTAGAAGGTTAATCTAATATATAATTTAAAATAAATACAAACCCAAAATTACAAAATTGAATTGAAACATTTGTCTTGTCAAGCTGTTTTGTTTCCATAATATCAAAGGGAAATATTTTAACTCTTTCTGACCAAAAATTTTACCCCTCCCCCCAAAAAAAAGGCATACTCTGAAGGAAAATTTCAAGCTTAATGAGGGACACTTTGCCCAACAGCAGATTTAAAAATATTTCCAGCTTTACACAAAGATCAGTATCTTCTGCTGCTAAATTCTGACATGACTCCAGTTAAAACATATACAGTATTTTCCTAGATATTCCAACAGAAAAGTTAAATCCCATTATCTTATAGGAAGATTATTCCAAGTCACTAGGACACCTTCTAAATTATACCTTCCCAACATTAACAAATATGTGGCTATTTAGCTCGTTAAAATTAACTTGAAATATAAAGATATTTCCACCTCCTCAGCCACACGCAAGAGGAGCCACATACCAAGAAAAAGGTGCAAGGTCACCTGGATTGTAATTAACATTATTATTAATAATAATTATTTATTTATATAACAGAAACATTTCCAAATAATAGGGCAGCTAACACAGCCTGGAATATTTTCTCACCTAGCTTGAAAACACAGCCAAATAGTTATTCCATAAAACTGTTTGTTCCAAGCTCAGTCAGTGGAGTTGGTGTTGATAGACTCCAGAGAGTAGCACAGAAATCCTGGACATTTTCCTGGACATTAAATCACAATAAAGAAGGTTAAATCAATGTTCTTCCCCTATCAAAATATTTTTGTGGAGATAATTGCTTTGTATTTGCAAAGTACAGATTTCATTGCCAGAAAGTAGTAGAGGGGTCCATATGACAATGAATAGAAGGAGAGAACCTCAAAGAGAGGGTTCTTCCTTAAAATAAGGGACCCATTATGGACAAAGTTGAAAAAACCCTGCCCTATTACAAATTTTTTTCTTTTTTTCAACATGTGGGACAGCAGTAGAGATGTTTGATGCACTTTATGCTGCACATGACCATTTCATTACACTCCAGAGAAGCACTGTACTACAGGTGATTAACAAGCGTCTTGCACAACTGTAATGCAAGAAAAAGTGCTGCTTGTGCACTGGAGCAGCCTGCAGGAAAGGCTCTTCCAGCTGCCTCCCACAAGTCATGAGTCTTCTGGGGAGCATGGGGGTTCCTCTGGACATGAGACCCCAGAAAGGGAGCACTGAATGCTGCTCAGAGCTTGGGTTCTGAGAGGATTCTGCCCTTTCCTACAGACTCCAACATAACCCCCCAATCTGGTCGTAAAGGAGAGGAATAATGGTGCCCATTGTGCTGCTGACATTTCTCTCCGAGGGGGTGGCTCTTCACTAAGCAGTTGTGTTTCCCTGTTTAGTTCTCAGCCACAAGCATGGATTTTTGCAGCCGTTTTCTTTTTTGTGAGCTTCTGAAAAGTAAAAGATGAAAAGTTACACTTTGGAAGGCTTGGAGACAGTCAAAGCCCGTGGCCACAGAGCCACTTCAGGACTATGGCAAGGCTCCTCACACAGCTCTTAAATTACTGACTATTAACTGATGTGCTCTGGTCATTAAATCCTTCTTCAACTCAGCCTTGCAGGCAACAAACTATTTCCCTCTGGGATGCCTTGCTAAATTTGCTTGGAATGTACATGAAGTCGTCACCTCGGCAATGGCCAGGGGGCTTTGAAGGGCTGAAAGAGGTGAAGAGGCTTCAGAAGACCTCAGGAAGCCACAGGCTTACACCTCAGGTGGGATTTGTTTTAAGCAGCTCACATGCCCCTTTTTAAGTGACTATTTCTTGCTAGTGCTCAGGGCAGGTTGGTGACAAAGGCTGAGGTTCAAGCCAGCAAAAACACAACTTTTGCTAAAGGAGTTAAATCCTGCACAATTCCCTGCTCTTGGGGAGATGAGGCATTTTTGGGGTGTCTTCATAGCTCATTAGCACAGTTTCTACTGCCGTTAGTTCAACAGCACAGCTCCCACTCCAGCCACAACCTCCTAAGCCCAGGAAAACATTCCAAAGCTATTTTACAGAAGAGGACATAGAAGCTCTTTTAACAGCGGGATCCAAGTCTATTAAAAGCTAATGAGATGTGCTGTCCAGCGAGCTCACCAAAGTCATGAAAAAATGGGTGTTGGAGCCAGGGCCACGCCACAGCAGCTCCCAGGGCCTAATCTGTGCTCAGGCAGTTTGGTATCACAGAGACCTTCCTGCTTTTAACTCCTGAGAGGTCACCTCCAGGCAGCTGAACACACACCGAGGACTTTCCTCTGCCTTCCAGGCTCCTGCATGACAAAATCCAGAACAAGGGCATCATTCACGGGCGCCGCCATTGAAAGTGGGTTGTAAAGAAAGCTGTTTCAAATAACAACCAGAGAGTCAGAGAAATCATGTCTAACCACATGTCTGTTGAGAAGAATATTATGCAGCATTTATCAGCCCAGACAGGAGCTTGCCTCACTGAACTGGTTTCAATACAGGAGTTTAAGTACATGGCGGCTGAGGGAGGCAATATAGACATTATTTTACACAGGGAGAATTCCTATCTGATACTAAGCTGTAATTTTAATTGACATTAAGCAAGCAGAACCACAAGAATAGAGCGAGTGCCCATTTCTCACAACACATCTCTCTCGAGCAGAGTTGCTCAGGGCTCATATACCACCAGTTTAGAAACATGTGTAATTGCTTCTGGTCAGCGCAGAACCGCTGCCAGATCACACATTAAACAGATAACCACTATTATTATAAGAGCAACTTCCTTGACTTCATATTTTGGTCTGGCTCTGAATTCCTGTACTTTACCAGTTTGGTTTGTTGCATTTTGCCAGCCTTCTGCCTGTACATGTCATTTTCTACTCCTATAAGTGACCGGTGCAGCGGAGAGCTCACTCTAAAAATGCATATTTGAGCACATGAATAGAATAAATTCAGGAAATATGATCACAGTTGCTCCTGTAATGTTTTTATAAACACAGAGTCTCTGCTTTTTTATTATAGTTAAGGTACAGTGTGTTATTTGGCAGAGGAATCTGACTTGAAAATGTAAAAGGTTCAGGCAACCACACATTTGGAAGTAGAAATCTTTCCTTAAAACAAGGCTCTGGTGTTTAAACATAGAAAAATTTCTGGAAACTTCAGTTTCTCAAAGTCTGCCAAAGCTCCAGTCACATGTAACATATTCTTGGGGCTTACATATAATGCTTCAAATAATAAACAACATCTTGTTTAGAGCAGGATTGAAAAAAAAAAAAGGGGAAAACATTCATTAGGAGTCAAAGCTCTACACCAGTACTGGAAACTAAGCAAGTTCCTTGCACTGAAACCTCAGAATAAATTTTATAATGGATTAAAAAAAGATTCGAGTACTCTTCGCACCTCTAAATATTGCAGTTAAAATTGTTGGTTAAGTTCTTACAGCAATTAAATAAAATATTCTATGAAAGAAATAAAATACACTCACTGAAGCACACTCAGGTTTTCAGCAACAGAAAGAAAAGTTCTGATCATCCTAATTGGGTAACAGGATGAGTTACATACTGTACATAACTATAGGTCATCAGTAGCCCTTCAGTGCTCCCTGTACAATTCATTTATCGTGCATTTTTTATTCAGGAACAAGGCTGGATTAAAAAAATAAAAAAATACAAGTCGCTTCCATCCGAAGGCTCATCGTGCAGAATATTCACAGTTTAAATATATGCACAGTCATCTCTACTAGTCAGACACCATTTCAGTCCTCTCATCAGAATGCACATTAGCAGAATGAATTTGAGATACAGAAATAGCACACCGCAGCCAGGCCTGGAGTGTGGGCCCTAATACCTACCTCGCTGGGGTCTAGTCAGGTTTAATTAATTAATGCTTATGAAGCACTATGAGCTCCTCAGATCATCACTTCAATTCATTATCACCCCCATTTGTTTTGTGTCCCACTTCCCCCCTTAATCCAACAGTGAATTTCTTTTGGAAAGTGTTGCATTTATAGAGTAATGAACAGATGAAAGAGGTTGGAGTGATTCCACAGGAGTATAAAAGGGAGCAGGAATCCTTCCCCTTCCTTCCTGCTTGAGTCATTTAGCATCAGGTCTGAGAGGAGCGCGAAGCTTCAGGATGTGAAATGCTCTTCTAGGAGTCACCCCTGACCAAAACTGTGTCAAAATGCACCAGAAAATGATGAATGTAGGGATTTAACATTAAAACAATTGGTTTTAGTCTGGGAAACTTCTCTGCTTGCATTTATGTTAATTAAAAATGGGCTTGAGCCACAATGCTCAAAGGGGTGTGGATGCAGGCACTTGGTTCTTCCCTCATCTCTAATAATTATTAGATACATTGGATGGAAATAGTTGGAAAGAAAATCAATAAGAGAATGAATCAAGAAAATTAATGGCAATTTCAAATACTTACAAGTATAGGATTTCACTCAAGGCCAAGACAAGATAAAATTAGTAGTCTGTATTAAAACAAAACAAAATAGAGTTTGATCAAACTTCCATTCAGTGGAATCTTCTTTAAGGACTTCAGATTCTGGCATTAAATTACTTGGGTTACAGAACTTAACAGGGAAGGAAAGAAAGATTATCTGGTGAAATTCCAAGGTTGCTATAGACTTTCAAAAGAGAAACCAGATTAAGACAAAAAAATTACTGGTGGAAGAAAAGCTGATAAAGAAGACTAGAATTTGATAATGGAGGAATTTAATTATTCAGATATTGATTGCTATGATAACTATGTGGAAGCTAACAAAGTTTGTTTGTAGCAGCAATGCTATTAGTCCAGCAGCTGAGCCCTGTGCTTGGATCTGGGCTTGTGTGCAGTTATAAAATTAATTTTAATTATAAAATTTAACTTTAATCACATTTCATGTCAATATAAGTTTAAAAGTTAATGATAGAGAGTTCAAACTTCACTATGATAAAGATCTTCATAGATTTAAAGGATGAATCAATGGAAAACATTCTTATCAAGGAAAGCTTGGGAAATTCACAAAGTGAATGGACTTGGGACAAAAGAAGAATTAATGCCCAAATACAGCATTATTATTCATTTAAAGAGAAAATCTTACTAAAATCAAAAGAACTGATACATCCAAAGGTGAGGAAAAATTTGACAATATACAATAGTGGCAATCAGACTATTGAACCAGGGAAAAACAAATACGCTTTAATGGGGGTTATTTTGTGATTATTCTGATTTTAAAATTCTTCCTACTGGACTTCAGATTTGGGAGCTAATATTTCAGAACTCCCAAATACAGCTTCTCACTTAGATATTTTTATTGCTGACCCAACAAACCAAGAGCTTTGCAGTTTATAAGTGAGACTGACCCTGTGCAGTCCCATGACCAGAAGAGTGGTCTCAGGTTCCATAGCTGTACTTTGAAACGCTGTGATTTATTCAACATACCTGTGAGAAGGTACAAACTTAAAATCCGGTTTTCCCCCAGGATGGAGAAGTTCTCCCCCAGCAGGAAGAGTGAGCAGCAGCCACCAAAGCCTGTTGAAGGGGAAATCTTCTTGGTTTTACATCACATCAGCCTTCTCCTCTGGCACAGAAAGGGGGTGGAGGTTGAGGACCCCCACAGGATTTAGCATGTTCAGGCTGCTGAGTGATGCATGCAGAGCCTGTGCTGTCCCCAAACCCTTCCTGGCTCAGCTGAGTGTTGTTTTGCCTTCCCTTGGGTTGTACAGAAAGCTCCACTCAGACCCAATTGCCATCTCATGTTTCTGCCACAGGTGTGGTCCCAGGTGGGTCAAAGGCTTTCCTAGCAGACTTATTTTCTCATTGATAAAAAAAAAAAATTATTAATTCCTTCACAAAGAAAATAATCATCTTTCACAATGAAACTCAATTTTCATTAAAAAAATAAATAAATAAACTTGGGAAAAAATGAAGATTTTTATTTTCTGTGAAAAATGTTTCTGTTTGGAGACATAACCACAATGGTTTTTCCTCACCATGATTTATAAGCCAGACCATAATTCAGACAAAATATCAGCAAACTTCAGCAGAGAGGATGTGGCACCCAAGCTACAGCACCTTTTAAACAGGTCCTGTTAGACTGTACAAATTCCATTTGTTTTAGTCTTACATTTTTCATTTGGTTTCAGTTCAAAGGGAGGGACTGTTTCCTGGGTAAAATGTTAGCTTTCCGATATCAAAATCAATCTAAGCATGAATCTAATATTAATCAACCACTTACTGTATTTACCAGAAATTGCCATAGAAAGATCTGCAGATGGGAACAGAAAGCTGAGAAGGAGAGTAAACATCCTAAACAGTCAAATAATGGAAAAATAAAGCAGAAGAAGCTGCTAATCCAAAACAAAATATTAGATACTTAGTATAATTTAGAATTAAGAATTTAGCATTAAGAATAATTCTTGCAGCAGCAAATAAAAGTATACTTCTCGAGCCAAAGAAATCCATAAGAAATGTGGGTAGAGACCTGTAATAAATCAGAAATGTTAAGAAGCATCCCAACAGTCATTTTGATATCTTGGCACTGAAGTAAAGGAAGCACAGTGCATAAGGGTTAACTCCTCAGCTCACATAAATCAAGTTAACACCATTTAAGTTAGCAAAATGTATTCAAAGTCAAATTCATTTACTCCAGCCAAAGATCTGTCCCTAACTTTATCCTTTGCATTTTATACTGCATTAACAATTTTAACATATTCAGCTTTAAAGCCCAATATACTTCAATATAATCTCCATTACATACCCACGCTTTTGTGTACACATGAATATGCAGAGGAATATATACATATAAAACTATTTTAACTTATAATATAAACAAATTAACATAACACAATTCTCAACTATGAAAAACAGAATGGGAACGGTTTTGCTGGATTTAGTGAGGAAACACACTGAAAATCCTAATTTGAGCAGAGTGGCTTTATGAGCAGGAAGTCTTGCTCAAATAATTTGTTGGAATTTTTCAAAGCTATCCCTGCCAAGGTAGACAAGAAAAAAACACTATGGATGGTATAGAACACGCCTAGACTTTCAAAAGAGGGTCAGATAAGATCCTACACTGGAGATTACCAGCAAGGTACAGAGCCACTGCATAAATGATAACAAACTTTAATGAACTGATAAGAGTCTGCAAACAGCATTGAGCGAGTGACTTAGAGATTGGCAGTCAATACAGGCTAGTGCCTGGGTCAGGTTAGGGGCTTGTCTGGTCTCTAATCTATGTAAAAGAATTAGATCAGAATATCAAAGGTAACGTATCCAGCCGTGCCGGGGACATAAAAGTGACAGGGGCTGTAGCAGCAATTGTCTCACCCGGGCTATAAATGCGAGATCCAGATCAGCAGCAAATGCAGCATCAGCAGCACCGGGATTGCGCCGGAGCCCGGAGCTCAGAGAGCAAAGTAAACAGGTTTTTCTCATGCAGGGCCAAATGTGAAAACAAGCTCCACGTGGGCACCGGGCTGGGAAGAAATTGGTGGAGGGTGTTGTGGAAGGGGCAGAGGGGAACCCAGGTGCTGCTTGGAGAGAGGAGGAAAGCTCAGGGAGCAACTGGAATTACAGCAAAAGGGAAGGAGTAGATAAGAGGATGCCTTGAGTCTTTTAATCCTCAGGAGATGGGGAGTTTAGAGGAGATTAAAATCTTTTGAAATTAAAAAAAAAAAAAGCCAACCTTTTTCCCTATCCTGATTTCATGGGTAAGGGTTTGGGTAAAACTTTTCCTCCCAGGAATATGATTATGATTTAATGTAAGGATGTTAAAACCAGTCCTGTGTCCCTTGGACCCAAATCTCCCATAGTTTTGGAGCACTGCAGTCCCTTTCTCCCCCAAGTGTGGCAGATTTGGCCAAAAAGCTCAGCAAAGCAGGGGACAGGACAAAAGCCTCAGATCATTTCTGTGCTGCCACAACGCAGAGAAGCTCTGCAGCCCTCCTGATGTTTTTTCAGAAGTACCAAAGAAATTATAGCTCCTAAATCCTATTGACAAGAGGGTCTCCTCCCTGGAAAACACAATTTCCCTTTAATTTCAGTGCTGACTGAAACTTGGAGAGGTTTTGGGGACCTCAGACCTCACTCCCAGTACAGTTTTTTATATTGCCAATTGACCAGGTCCATGAAATAAGCCTACACAGAGGCAAAAACCCCAAAAACAGGGCTCCACTCCAGTGGATAGGTCCTTCACCAGACAGAAGGAAATTTCTTCCAATAAATTTTGATGATAAAATTAAATGAAAAAGTTGCTGAACAGGGCTGAACAGACCCCCTCCAGATAACTACACAGAATTTCACCAGGTAATTAAATTAAACCAGCATCAGTTAAGGTTCTGCCCCTATGGCTTTATGTTTTTATCAACTTTTACATCCACGTTTCTTCAAACAACTTGCCCAGTGCTAGATCCAAATTTTGTTGGCTTTATTGCCACATCCACTTCATTCATTTTAATGGATCTTGTTTCAAGACTGAAAAGATTTGGTCTGATGAGGATTTATAAGACCTGTACAAAGATTTAAATTTCCACTTATTATTACACATGTTTTATCAATTATTCTTTAATTGTCTTTATGAAAGGACCCTCACAAAAAGCAGTCTGATGTTGTGGTACCCACTACACTAACTTGCACTATTCCAAACCAGTGTCTTTAAACAAGGGATAAAAAACCCAAGGGATTTTAAGCTATGAGTGCCCAGGAGATGCCATGAGAAATGTTTTTGATGTCCCTCATTGCCTTTGTCCAGGCCTAAAGTGGCATTTAGATTCTTCTCTGGATCACCAGCTTCCTGGTAAAGTTGGATTTTTTAGACTTTACAGGATATTTTTATCACTGTGGATCCTGGATATAAACCTGAAGCTTTCTGTGTCTCTCAAACACTGTTTACTGATAAATTATTTTTTAACCAGCTGCATGGCCATGTTTTCATTTCTGTCATAGCTGTTTCTTCACCTGCCTGAAACCAAGCGATTTCTAATTTTTCTTCCGTTTCCAAGTTTCTCAAAGTTCCCTGTCCACCCAGCACTGCCATCGTAGTTCCTGAATAAAACCTCAGTGTTTCTCAACAGGGTGCAGAATTTCTTCCCCTAAACAACCTCTGCTAGCAGTGCCTCTTTTCTCAGGGGAAAATCTCTAAATAAATAAAAAAATAAAACTTTATCATAAAAGCAAGTTACTTCCTTAAGCAACAGGGCATGGCTAAATATCAGAAATAATTTTTAATGTATGGATTTTCTGGCGCGTCAATGCATTTAAACAACAAATTTAAGAGTCTTTTCTTGATCTTGCATCACAGTGATCTACTTTGGCTGCTTCCCACTTCGTACTTCACCCAGAGTGTTTTTATTTCACCAGCCTATCAATCTTTGAAATTTGAAAATCACTCAGGTTTATCTGTGACTTGTGTTTCTTTCTCCACGGTTTGTGTTGAGAGCTTTAATGACATTCTCCTCTGAGTTGCCTCAGAGGAAAGGAAAGACCCAGGTTTTTTTTTTTCACATGTCTGAGGAAGCATCTGTATGCTAATTCCCTCTCAACTTTGCAAGCAGAAAATTTAAAGGGAGATGGTTTCTAGCAAATGGAGACCAGTTAGCAGTTAGGAATCTTTGTAATGGTACCAATTTCCTGGGAGCTTTTTTTCATCCCACCAGCTTTCCAGGCTGTTTCTTGACTTTACAAGATCATTTTAAGTTAATACTTGACTCCCAAAAGTCCCGCTCCACCTTAAAAATTGTACTGAATCTGTCAAACATCAATTTTGAATCAATGCCAATTCAGTATAAATAAAGTGTGATATGGACACTCCAGCAAAGGATTGCTTGCAAATCAAAAGGGCTCTTATCACACAAGCAACATGATAGATTTTTCTCCAGTAATTCCAATTCTGATCACCTTTTCCAGAGAAGAACTTTACTGACTGAAATAGGAATAAGATATGAAGCAATTGTTGTTTCCAGCTGCTGAAGATGCTTTATATAAATGAAGGCTGAGCCTAATCATTTTTTTTAAAAGACCTAAACATTGTCATTTTCATAATTAGGTTGAGGACTGAGGTAGTGGCTGTATCTGGTGAGTTTAAAAAGGGGGGGGAAACCCAGATTATGCCAATTAAAAATGAAAGGTCTAAGAATAAACAGTGAATTCTTGCAGAGGATCCAATTCACAGCGTAGTAGGCATTATGTCAAATAAAACCATGGAGTGAACTGAAGTATTAATGAACAGAAGAGATAGCCAGACATGTTTACACAGGCAGACAGGGCTGGAGGATATATCGACAACGTGGGGAGGTGTGTTGTAATAAACTTGAAGGGGGACAGACTTGTTGGGCCAAGTGTCCCTTTCCTGTCCAGGAATTCCTCATGTCCTCATTACCCTTTCACCTCTGGACAGCTGCAATATTAAAATCTGGCTCCTATCTTAAGGAAATTGAGTTTAATGTCCTTAATTTAGTCCCCAGTCCACATATATCCATATCACAAAACAATCATGCAATTTGGCTCGACGGACGGCGGCTGCTGAGGGAAGAGGCCCATCCTGGAATGGCAGGGCTGTTGCAAGGCAGGCCGAAGGCCTCTATAAAGCATCTGTAGCCTGTGCAATACATGCATGGTACATTCACACTTATGAGAAATCGCCTTATTTCAGTTTCTTTCTTTTCCTGGTATCTTTTGTAGGCAGAGTTTTAATTACCAAAGCAGTTGTCACGCTCCTGTGTCACGGCAGCGGCCGAGCTGGACAAGAACAAAGGCGGCCTCTTGATTTTCCTCATGTTTTCTTCAGCTCTAAGTGCAGCCTCAACAACTTGATTCAGCACATCTCCCTTCTCTCCGAAGCACAGGGGAGGGCTGCAGGGTTAGGTGCTGTATCCATAGATTACACAGCAGGGAAAACATGAGTGGCATATTTTGGTCCCGGCGATTGATATGCAATGCTCCGAACACCGGAGTCAACTGCTAAATAATCTGGAGTCAGAAAGGGGCAGAGTGGTTGTGGAGAGGGGAAAAAAAGAAATGTGAAGGGGGTAAAAATTAATCATCCAAAGACTGTTATGTTTTATGTTAGTAAATCATTTTAACTAATTGATTACATCATATCTCCAGCCAGGCTTCCGATTTGAAATCTTCAGGAATAAGTGGGTAGGGATGTGAAAGGCACTTGTTCCCTTCATCTGGAAAACATCTCCATTGCTCATTTTCCAACATTATGCGGGTTTTTTCTCTGTATTTTTCTTTCAGAAATTTTTGTGATTATTTTCTTCTGATCTGTTTGCTTACCAACATAAGGTAAGCATAAAATAGTGTAAAGACACTTGAAGAGTATTGATATAAATGTCAGTGTACTGGGTGCATTTTGGGATGGAGAGAGGGGTGTAAGATGGAGGATAAGTCTGTCAGCTCGCGGCAGACACGGTTGATTTGTAAATAACAAAATTGTAGGATTTATTCCTTTTGATGCACTGCACTTTTATTAAAAGAAAATCCCCTGGAAACCTCTGTAAATGGCACGAAACATATAATTAGACTTAGCTTTTTTCACCCTCTGCTTATTTAAATGCTCCGTAACTTCAGCAGTGATTCAGTAACAACAGATTTTATAGAAATATCTGACAATGAGAACAAATATTTGCAGTGTTTTCAGTCTCTGCTCTGTATTTCTCTCTACGAGGCAGAGCTTGCCTTCCTTGTGCGTGCATCCGTATCTCTTTCTCTGCTGCTCTCACCTCCAACCAGATCCACTTTCCAACATTAAATATCAGATGTGGCTTTTTACCCCGTGCTTCCGACCTCCGAAATGCCACCCCACAAATTCCTGTCTCGAAATTCCAGGCACAGACCTCCCAAAAATGAGTGCCACCACCAGGCAGGCTCTGGCATAGGCAAAATCCTTGCAGCCAGGCACAGCTGGTGGGTGGTGGTGGCACAGGAGCTCTCCCAGGCACCCCCCTGCCCTAATAGCAGATTTCCCAGGCTGTGCTAAGGTTGGATTTGCTCTCTTTTTCCTGGGCTCCACCACTTCTTCCCTTTCCCTGCTTGCTGGGGGAAGAGGTCTTGCACACAGAAAGCCACCCCAGCAGAGTCATTGGTGCAGATGAGCTACAAAATCACCCAGGGTGGACACTGCTGCCCTGAGCCTCAGCACCAGCCCCCACAGCCATCAAAGCAACCTCTGCAGGAAATTAATAAATCCCTCCTAATACGTCCACTGAGTTGGGTCCACACAAATATCTTTACTTGTGGGATATGTCAAATTATGGGACAGGAGACAGGGACATGGAGCTGCAATTCCTGAAGCCAAGGACATCAACGCTCACAGCAACCCAACCCAGGCTGCCAGAATTATTCCAGAGACCATTTCACCTCCTCCCTAGCCCAGAATTTGGGAAGTCACATACATTTACAACCCATTTGTGGCAGGCCCATTGGCAGGTGGACCCACTGACATGTGGGTGAACACCAAACAGTATTCCCACATTCTGCCTGGTGCCTTTTTTGGACCCATTTCCAACCTGTCAGAACAAGGGGAAAGAATACAGTCAATATAGTCGCTTCTGCATTTAAAAAAAAAGAATACATAAAAAAGATAAAATTAGCCATTTTTAGAGGGTTTCAGGTTGAAGGTTGCTTGTCAGAATCCAAGAAGAGAGCAGCAGTTGTTCTGACACTGCGGTTTTCACATCCTTGTCAGAGATTCGAAGCAGGATAGCTGATGTGTGTTAAAAAAGGATGGGAAGGTTTAAAATAGTTTAGATGCTGCCTGGAGCAAGTTTGAAGAGATATAGTAGGGAGCACTGGTAGGAGTGTATGTGCACCTAGAATCAACCATGAGGGGAAACAAATTGTTCTACTGCCAGTACCTTTAATGCAATTCTGACCTGGAACACCTCGAATGACCCAGAGAGGAGTCAGGAAAATTCCCAAGAAACAATTTTTAAACCTAAATCGGGGAGGGAGCGACAACACGGAGAACACTTTCATTGCAAGGGAAAAGAAAAAAAAAATCTCTCTCTGGTTTTTGACAGCTCTAATAACCCAGAGTCTAAGATTTGGGCTTGGAAAGGGGCCAGTTGGCCAAGCCTCTATCCACAGACAGGCTGGAGATGATGCTGATAGTCAGAGGGAAGCAAACAGAAGACCTGGCAAGTCCGATGCCACCCCTGACGAAGGGGATGCCTGCCAAACCTGGGTAAATCTGCAGTTTAGGTGTGCAGCAGTCACTGGGTTGTGCCTCTGCTTCTCCTGGAATCTGATCCAGCCGGCAGCCACCCGCAGAACGGCAGCAGTTTCCCAGATATTGGGCAATTCTGTACACAAGGAATTTCTTTGGAAACTATGCTGCTGCTGCTGCTGCAGCTAATTGTTTCAAATCATTTGGGGTTTTTTAAATATCTTCGTAACCCTTGTGTTTCTGTACGTTTTGAAATATCCAGCTAATCTCCTGAAGTCGTGGAAAGAAAAACACATTTTCCCTGGGGCTGTGATAAGAAATAATTGGGGCAATCGATCAACTCTGAAACTTTCGGATGGACACCAAAATGTCAGCTTTTCACCCAGATTTTTGGCTGCTAATTTCACCTCTGTGGGAAAAGTAGGGTGACACTAGGAAAGCCAGGGTAAAGGAAATTTGATCCAGTCCCAAACAGGTACCTATTGTTTAACTGTAGAATTTATATTCACCATTCAGCCTAAAAACAAAAATAATCTCCATGTTAATAAATCTTCCACTAAGCTGTCCATTGATCTCATGGGGGTTTGGCAACATCTGAGGGGCTTTGGATGATGTTCTTGATGCCCCATCCCAGGAAGAGCCCAAGACCAGGTTAGACAGGGCTTGGATCACCCTGGGATAGTGGAAGGTTTCCCTGCCATGGCAGAGGTGGAATGGGATGAGCTTCAAGGTTCCTTCCCACCAAAACCACTCTGGGATTCTCAGCGTGGGACACCTTCACTCCAGAACTGCTGCTGGGTGACCCCAGCTCCAGAAGTGATGTCTCCCTCTAGAACTGAGGGAGCATCTCAGTGGTGTTTGCTTTCTCTCCTGCTTTAGAACCTAAAAAACAGAGGCTTCACCCCAATTCCCACCTCATCCTTTCACAAAGAGATTTCTGGCATTGCCATCACCCTGATGGCCAAAGCAGAGGCAGTTTTGGCCACAGAGCTCAGAGCTGGGCCCTCCATGTGACAAGGATTGCTCAAGTTTACCCCTCTTGCTCTTGCAAATTCAAGCCCTCCTAGAAAGAAAAAAATAAAAAAGGAAAAAAATAAAGAAAAAAAGAATCTGTTATCACTGAGCATATGCAACTGCTAAACATCCTATTCAGTATAACTTCAGCCTGTTCTGAGAACAGCGTTTCACAGTTTCTTTATGCAGTATCTGTCTGTCAGATATTGCCCACTACATTACCATAGTCTATATAATATACTTACACCATAAAATATATATATATATATATATATATATATATATATATATATATATA
>JAHLSL010000051.1:2335412-2375412 GCA_025920805.1 Petroica traversi
GGTCCCCCCCGGTCACCCCCGGGCCCCCCCAGTCCCACCCTGAGCCGCCACCGAGGGACTGAGCACTGGGAGCCCGCCCCGGTGCCGCGGGGAGGCCGGTTTGGGAGGGGGTGTGTGCCAAAACCCCCATAAATTGGGGGGGAAAAAGTGTTGGGAAAAAGAGAGAAGTGCCGAGCTGAAGTTGCTGGCGCTAACACGCTTATTTTGCTGCGGTTCTTTGCGGAGTGATATGTTTTGCACTAGGACTGCTAAGAGAAGTGACGGAGAGGGTTGTTAATACCAATGAAAATATATTTTGATCAGCTAAAAAGAAACCCAACAAAACCAAAAAAAAAACAACCCGACCCAGAGAGACGTTCATCTGCAAAGATAATTGCATTAGAATCAAAACAAACATTTCCTTGAATATGTTATTTCATTTATCCTCTGTCACAGGGAGGAGGGGGTCTCCAGGCAGGACAATGTGAAAATTAATTTTTAATAGATTTTTTTGACAAATCGGGATCATTCCCTGTAACATCCCTCCCACTCTGAAAGAATTTTACTGATTTGCAAATAATTCCAAATCTGATGTAGCGTGGAAGGGAGCAGCACAACAAGGACCAGGCAACACCACCCAAGGCCCATTGCCTCCTTGGAGGTGAAAAAGAGCAAAACTGTGTTACTTTCTTGAGGAAGAAAGCTGACAATATATATATTTTTCTCCCTAAATATATATCTGTAGCCTTTACCAGATGATTAAAAATCCCTCTCACTTTTCCTACCAGACTTGTGCTAAAGTAAGCCTTGCTTTCAAACAGTTTTTCAGCTGTGTGTGTGACAGGCATTGGCTGATCTGCTGATGCCCATTCGACAGGCACTGTTGAGCTAAAGTGGTGTGACGGCACAGTTTTGTTAAGCTGTGAACAAAGGGCTGGAGATGCCTCGCTGGCATCATCCATGTGCATATTGGCCTTGTCACAGTTTTGCTTGATTTAATGCTCTGTTTATTCCTAGATATTAGAACTTAAATTCCAAACAATATGTTTTCGTATACTACACACAAACTTTATTTTAAAAGCTTTTGCTCCCAGGAACCACGGATTCATTTGTGCACCCAACATCCGTGCGGCAAACGCTTAAAACGTAGCTCCCAGAAAAATAGGTGGCCGGTAGCCTCTTAACTGTTATCCAGTTAAAAAATGGGATTTCAGTTTTAAAAAGTCTTAGAAGGGTAAAAGATTTATTTCTTCTTTGATCATTTGTTGGGAGTTGTTATTTATTTCAACAGTGGATTTTCTTATAAGCTCCTAAGGAGAGGTTACCCTGTGTGCAGGCAGGGCGCGGGATGGACTTTTCCAGTGCCATATCATCCCAGTGGTGTTGCTGGGATAAAAGCAGTGTCTTGCAAATACCTGTAAGCATAGTCAAGGGACTATTGGCAGGCAGAAAGACAGCTGGGTTAGTGGAAGGGGGCAGGAAACTGGATTAAGGTTAGAATATCTATCTCTATGTTCATTAGGTGGCCACAACTTTGTATCTCAGCAGTTCATCAAGAGAAAATGTGAGCACGTGAAGCTATATTTAGGCTTGGTTCTCTTTTCTTAGAGATGCCGCAGGCTTTATCTGGAGAAACTTTTGGGGTTTTTTCTCCCCTTCTTCGTCTCCTTTCTAAACTCCCTTCAGGTTTGCTGCCAGTGTTTGCTAAGAGATTAGTTAGGCAGCTTCCATGGCGGAGGTAGCCCTGGGAGGCAGCTCGTTGCTGGGAGGAATGCTCAGTAGGTCAGTGCGTGAAGATAGAAGGAGCTGCCCAACTGAGGCCAGGGATCAGGTATTTTCCTCTTTGTCTCCCACCAGAGACAAAGTGCTTGTGGAAAGGTTTGTGGTGAGACATCAAATCCCAGCAGGAGCACAGATGTTCCCACTTTTACAGGCTTACCAATGAACATTTCAGCTTAAACAAGTTTATGGAATAAAAGATTTATTTCTTTTTCCTCGGTAGATGCAGCATCTTAGTTGGACTGTGCAAAGATTGTATCACCGCAGTCACTCAGGGTCCTTTGGTCCAGGGCACGGGGCTTTACTCAAGGGCTCTGAGTAGGGATGGGAGAGAGGGAAGGAGGGGGCAGAGGGAGTGCTCAGCAAAATGAAAGTATTCCTTCTCCAAACAGTGCAGTCTAGAGCCTAAATCTGAAATTGAATCTGCTGAGCAAAACCTGTACCATTTTTCTACCTGCCCTCAGTCTGCTTCCTTTCAGGGATGACAGTTTTACTAACTGAAATGAATGGACTCTCTCGCTCCGGTACCTTTCCTCAGTGCGCGCTCACATCCAGTACTTCAGACACAGAGCTGGGTGATATATGTAGGGGGACAGCTTGCACAGAATAAGCTTTAATGGTTAATTTTTGTATAGCTTTATAAATGAAAGGGACTTAAACCTACTAGCAGTATAGATCACAAGACCTTATGTGGTCTATTCTTCTCTAGATGCACAAGAGATTTACGTGCCTAAGTCCCATAAGAGTTAATGGGAGTTACGCATGTAAATCTCTTCCACTGTGAGATAATACACCCTTTTATGTATGGATAGCTGGATTCTTACAAAAATCACCTACTGAACAGTAGGCTTTATGTCCTGCCCTCTTAACAAATATTTATAAAGCGGGCAGGCCAGCAGATGAGACCAGGAGCCCCCCAAGTTGCCTCCAAATCACAGTGACCCCTGTGCTCCCATGGAGGCAGTCCCAGGTCTGCCTCGTCCCCGTCCTGATCTCAGTTCACTGTGGGTGACATCTCTGGTCTGGTTGGGATGTGGTCTCACAGAGGCTGCTGTGGTGTCTCACTTCTTGTCAAGTCCTACTTAGTGGAGACTTCTCTCTCTGAGAATTGCACAGGAGATGGGGAGGGTGAGAACTGCCACCTCTCTTCTGTAAATATCAGGGTGCACCGTTCCCTGTGTCCCTGCCCCTCATCCCACCTCTGCTGGGGGATTTTCAGCCCCAAGTTGGGACACCCCCAGCAGGACCTTCCCAAGTGGCTGGTAGAGCGTGGTGGTGGTGGCACTGTGTCCCAAAGCCCAGGTGCTGCTAGTGCAGCACATCTGCTCCCTTCCCGCTCCGGCGCGACCTCACTCCCTGGGAAAGCCAGGAGGCTTCGCCTCCAATGGGAACGGTCTCGCGCTTCTCCATGGGGATATATTTATACATAACTTGGCCGATCTGTGTCTGCCAGCCATGAGTCAGATCGAGATCTCTTCCCCCTGTAACGTGTAGCTGGAGAGAGCCGGTGCCACGGCACACGCGTGTCAGGAGCGATCCCCGCGTTCTGTGAGCCGCGGCTCTTTTTGCCATCATTGTTTCTTTCCATCACTCGCCTGCTCCTTCCCGATAGCGATCTGAGGGAGTTGGGCAAGCTGCAGACTTGCCAGCCCTCAGCTCCCAGGCCTGGCAAAGCACATTCTGAAAAAAAAAAAAACAACCCTCTAACCCTTACACCATGAGACTATCAGATTAAATCCAAGGGTTTCTACCAGCGGCGGGATGGGGAAAGCCCATTGTTTGTTGATTATCGTATCATCAGCCCCGGCTGATACGAGGATGCTCAAGGAAAGCACACTTCGGTTACAGTTGATTTTCAGATTCCAAAATGGTGCTGCAAAGTCTGTGCATGCCTAATTATATTTTATGCTAGGCTGTGCAATACAAAATGTATGCTGCAGCAATCAGTGAGTTAACAGTATCAATCAATTTGTAAACAGATGAAGTCACTCATTCCCAAACTGGTTTTCCAAAAACAATTACTAAATTACAATAGAAAAAAATTGTACAGTTACTGTATTTGTGTGCTGTGTTACAATCAACATACCAGGGAAACAAAACAATTTAATGCAGAAAAATCATCATTCATCTACATTATAATTGCTTCTTTTTCACATCTACAGGGCGGTTAATTAAAATTGTGATTAAATGCGGTCGCGCTGCCTAAGATGTCTTGCCCAAAACAGGTGGTACAGAATTTAAAAGTAAAAAAAATGTAATTAGCATTGGAAATTGAGAAATTGCCTGTAAGAATCAGTGTTAATTTCAGTCAGTGATGAGGTAATTTATAAATGAATGCAGTGGAGGCTGTGCAAATGCACAATTGCCTTCCTGCCTATTCTTAGCATTCTCAGCATGCAGGTGAAAATGTTTTCAAAATATTGAGGTAATTTGAAAATCAATCCGTGCATTCCGTATCTTTCTTCCTCCCCAGTCGTAGCAAACGCTGAACGAATGCTGCCAGAGATGGCACAATGCATCAGTTCTGCACTTTTTGGGGAGTGATATTCCGTGTGTCGTGGCATCAGTTGGAGTTTAACTACACCAAATGTTTGGCTAAGATCCTTTACAAAGGCCAAAAATGTTGATTGAAGTCCCCAGTAATCCCGAATGTCTTCAGCTCCGGTGTGTGTTTAAACCATGTGGTATCAAAACAAAAAAGTAACAGCAACCTGCAGCGAGTTGAAATAGTGCAGCAGAGATACCACGGAATAAAAGAGATGCTAATACGGCATGGAAATCATAATGATTTCTTGTTTAAAATTAGTACAGTGCACTCAAAAAGCCTCGGTAGTACTGATGCCTTCTGTAGGAACTCTCTTTTTCAACATGCATTTCAAATTTCATCCTGCAACCATGAAAGAATTGTTAACTAGGTTATGCATACAGAGATTTTCCCTGAGATGAACTTTGTTTATCGGCATTTTGGTGCTTTCTCCTAAACTTTCAGCTAGCAAATGAGAAATGCTAATTCCTAACAACAACAACAACAAAAAATATGACCTGCAGATACAAAAAGCTGGAGGCAAACCTGACAACAAACAGATATTAAAGATTTAAAATCTTCTTGACAGTCAAAAAAAAAAAATAATCCAAGGCGCACATTGCTGGAACTGACATTTCCATGATTTGAACAGTCCTCGTCCCCCTGCTTGACTCCACAGAGAGCCCCAGCTTAGTTGTCCCCCCATCCATTTAAAAATAACTCAGACTTTTGATAACGTGGATTGCTGGGCTGGAATATGGGAAAGCAGTTGGAGTTTTTGAGCAGGGACTTACAGGTGTTGGTATCAGGTTGCTGTAAAACACGCACTCAGTGGCTTTTGAACAGAACATGCTTTAATTAAAGCAAGCTGGTCTTCCTGCAGAAAGCCTGATCTACCCATGTAATTTAACTATTGAAGCCCTTTCTATTAATTTTTCCTTGACATAGAATAATGAACTTTTCTTCTGGCTGACACTTAGTTGTGGCTTTTTTATTTTCCTTTTGATAAACCCTGGGCACTTCAGAAGTGATTTCGATGCTATTTAATTTACTGATACAAAAACCCCAGCAAAGGGATTAGGCCCATGAAGGGACAAGGGGAAGGCCATGCCATGCTGGTCCATGCTGGACTGCTGGGTTGCTGCAAGGAGGCTGCAGCCTCGCCAGAGGATGAGGGTGGATATGTGGTGGGATGCTCTCCCATCCCCAGCCCTGCGCTGGCCGAGCTGGGGAAGGTGAGTGCAGCATCAAGTGCTCTCCAGCAAGTCAATTAACCTCACCGTGCTCATTTTCCCTGACTATGACACAGGGAAATGCTGCTGAGCTCATTCACAGGGCTTTTGCAGAGCTTAATATCTCCAAAGCACTCTGCCATTCTCTGGGACTGAGGAAGAGCAAGTATCACTCGTTGTTTTGTCAGAGGGCAAGCAGATGCCAAGGAATTTGTCTGAGAAAATTACAAATCTATGTTCCTAATAACCAGAATCTCAGAGTTTATTATACAACTGGTTATTCTAATTTAGCGGATGATATTGCTTTTAACTGCCTGCCCCCCTCCCCAGTTTTCTGCCACTGAATATAAAGAAGCGAAGGGTAATCACTGAAGCAATGATGATTATTGACTGAAAGGTATTTTACAATGTGAGCTCCGTTATGTGGAGCTTAGCAAGCAGCTGCACTGGTGCATATGAGCTCCTTATTTTGGTACAGGGACTCTAAAAATACATCAAAATACCAGTAGACTGGCATAGGTGCAAATCCTGACCCGACTGAAGTTGATGGGGGTACCTGGGTTAATCTGGGGGGACATGGAACAGCAAAAGAGGGTTTGATGCTCATAGTTGGTTTTAGTGGAAAACTGTAGGATTAAGCTGGTTTGGAAATTCAGACTTATCAAACCAAGCCTAAGTTTGGGCTTTTTCTTTTCTGTCTTATGTGAACTCAAAGGAAATCAGGAGCTCAGGTACTGCTCTGCTGCCACAGGCCAGTCCTCAACCCCAGCCACATCTTCAGAGTTTTCTGGGTCTGTTCCCATGAGGAAAGACCAAATGCCATGAGAAACATGAGCAGGATTTGGCCCCGAACAGGCAGTGCTTACGACTGGATAAACTGAGCCATGGCCATTGTAGTGGTGGGGAAGTGCAGTGAAGGAAAAGTAGCTTCGCAGATTCCTAAAATAGAAAGTAAACGTAAATATTTCTACTTTGCATGTCACATTTCAATCACTTCTCAAAACAACTGAGCTTCTTGATTTAATTAATTACAGCTTCTTTTTCTTTTCTTTTTTTTCTTTTTTTTTCTTTTGTGTGTGTGTGTGTGTGTGTGTGTGTCTTCAGAAAGAGCCAAATGAAAATATCCTCTTTGTTTCCTCTTTGGAACTACTGGAGCTTTCCTTGAGTTTTAACTCTTCCACCACCCCAACACCCCAGCCTTCTTTTTTCTATGCTCGTCTTATCACTGCTGTCCCATGGCAAGCCCCAGAGCCTGGAACATTTTGTAACGACTATGTGACAAATTGTTGGGCTTTTATTCACGTTGGACATCTTTTGCCAGGACTGCTTGTTGTTTTTTCTGTTTGGCTGTGTCATGGGACCAAAGGTGGCTGCTTTTGTGCAGCATGTCAAATCTGGTTAACATGCAGCCATTTATCTTTAAAACCCACTCCTGCACAATGGCAGGGGTGTATTGGGCCACTTGTATGGGCTCCAAGCATCAAACACACACACATATATATATATACACACATTTTTTCTGTGCCATCCTCTCTATATGTGTGGATGCACCTCTGGCTGAGGCACCGCAGTGAGCAGGTCATGCAGCAGACAGGATGTTTCATAATTTTGGGAACCTTTTAGAGACAAATTGTACAGGGCAAGTGTAGTGTAACTGAACTGCTGGTTGCCCAGTGAAGTGTAGAAAATCAGATACAGCACAGCCTCAAAGAATGAAACGAGAATTCATATCTATGTATGTACACGGTACTTTATAAACAATTCATATACAGAGAAAAACATATTTATTCTCTTTTTGTCTGCTGATATTTGAGGATTGTGCATGGGGTGTGTGTGTATAAATGTGTTTATGTGCATGGTATATATTCATACAAATAATATGCCACGGGATATGGGAATAGTTATATGTGTGATGCATTTATATGCATAAGTGGTAGGTTTGCAGGTTAATGCCTGCTTGACTCTCTGTGTGTGTGTGTAAATGATGGAAAGGTGCTCAGCATGATGAAAAGATGAATAATCCTAGAAACAAAATAAAAAAGCCCCAAACTTCCTCAGCAAAGTTTGCAACTTTGCATGCTTTCTTAGTATTTAAATAACATAGAAACGCTTCTGATAAACATGATTTCCTTATAGATATGTCAACAATTATCAAATGAGGAATCTGAGGAAGAAATGGGAAAGTTTGATTCACCAGGAAAATGAGGGTTGGCTGCTAAGTCTTGGTGCCTTTTTGCAGTTGAAGCATTTGAGATAGCGGGACTCAATGTTTTTTTAATGATTTGCTGTGTTGTGTAATAATTATACATATAGTGCAGTGAGGTTACTTGGAGGAACACCACACTATGTAAGGGTTGGTTTTTTTTGAGTAAAGGACCCAGGAGATTGCTTTTCACTTTGAAAACAATCCCTAATATCAGGAAAATACTCTGTTTGTTTATGCGTACATAATGCAAGTTTGTCCGCCTGGGAACTGCAGCAAATGGGAGAAGTATGCATGGATTTCACAGGTAACAGGATTACGTGGGCACATAATTGATCCATTTGGAGAAAAAAATGACAGTGCTCTAAAGATGCCTAGGCTTTGGAGATGGAGTTTATGAAACAGGCATTTGTAAATTCAAAGGAATCAATATGTCAATTTTATTACATCTCAGGACCAGCTGGGCATTAAAGGAGCAGTAGCCTTTTTAAAATTGCAGCTGCATATTCTTGCATTGTGTACCTTTCTTAAAAGGCTTTGAATTTCAGAAAATGTACTTTTAGCAGCGCTTTGCACCTTTTCAGTGACTGGTCTGCATAGACAAAAAAAAAAAGACACAAAACATTACATTGTGTTAGTTTTCCTCTTAAGCCTCGATTGGTAACAACTGCCAGGCTTCAATTATACCATGCAAAATTCTTATTAATAAATATACAAATGGAAGGAAACAAATGCCTGTTCCTATCCCAGAGGTTGAAAAAAATATTTGAAGTTTTACACTGAGGGCTCAGCACATGTTGCAGGGGCAGCGTTATAACATGAGATACCTGAAAGCATCCATTAAATACTGCACACGAAATATGGTCTGAATCATTGTAAAATGATATCTTCTCTTCCTTCTTCTCAGTAGAGTTTAAACACCCAAATGATTAAATTTAGTGGAAAGCTTAGGAGTTTTTTCCCAGAGAACAGCAGCCTTCAGCTGTCCAGATTTGGAAATGCAACTTTTCACCCAATTTCACAGCGTGCAGCGTTGAAGGGAGATGTTGAATGGAATTTGGGTTGCAGTGGTGGTTGGTGCACATAGGCTCCCATGGCCACCCCAAAGAGGCTCTAAATACAAAAAGATGGATTCTCAAAGAATTAATAGTTTTGCCTTTGGAGACCAGGTTATTCAAGGAACAGTTTTGTTTTTCCAGAATACGTTACACACTCCTCTACCGGAAAGGCATTTGAGTGAGCGCTGTGTCAGTGAAATCTGCACACATCTCAAGCTTTCAGTAGATATCATGTTGTCTTCTCTCCTCTGCTTGCTAGTGGTGTTGTTGTGGACCTGGTGGCTGCAGCTACTCTGCAACTCCAAAATTATTATTAACAGTGCCAAAACAATCACTGATTTGGCATACCAGTCTCTGGACAACTCTAGTGCTTCCATACATCTGAAAATACCCTTGATAATATTTGAGGTTTTGAGTTCAAAGAATGAGGTACCTAGGATTAATAACCACTGGTCCCTGAGCCTTCTCTGCCTTCTCAGTTTCTCCTTTATCATTACCCTCTCTTCTATAATGTTCTGCCATCTCCTTTTGCACAGTTTCTTTTTCCTTGAGCTCACACTTTTCAGGCCAGCCTGGCTACAGACAAGGTCTCTCTGTGGTGCTCCAACCTGCACAGTAATTCTACTTTTTCTTGCTTGAGGATCTCTGCTTTCCACAAGGTATGGTTACAGTCTTTCTCCAGTGGTCTGCTAACATTTAACCATGTAGATATAAATTGAATTATGGGATCATTCCATAAATGGGCTTATTGTCAGAGAATCATAGCATTATCAAATGGTTTGGGTTGGAAGGGACCACAAAGATCATCTAGTTCTAACCAGTGTATAAAGTAGGTAGAGTATTCTATATACTTATATTCTACTATAGCTCCATGTCCCCTCAACACAAGTATGATGTGAATATGAAAGAATAAAAAGTCAAGTTTTCCATGAAAGAGTATGGAAAAGTAGACACCAATACCGGCTGGTAGAGCAGTATTGTGGGCATGGACTTAGGATTAATTAAAACTTGATTGTGCAGTGATGTACCTTTAAAACATTTAAAAAAATATTCATGTACTAAAGAAGATATGGAAAAAGAGGTTCACAGTGTTTTCACAGAAAGTTTTGGCATCACAGAAAATACAGATGACGTTCTGCCAAGCAGTGGTTCTCAGAACTGATGTGAATACACAGAAATTGAGTGGATGGAAACTATATAAACTCAATAGATAGGAGTTTATAAAACTTTAAAATACTTCCTTTCAGTGTAGCTTTGCCTGAGTGCTTAAGTGTAAAAGGTGTGATGTTGGACAGGGCTTGGAGCAACTTTGTGTAGTGGAACGTGTTCCTGCCCATGGCATGGGGTTGGAACTGGGTGATCTTTAAGGTTCCTTCCAACCCAAACCATTATGTGATTATATGTACACACCTTGTTCATCTCAGCAGCCTCCACCAGTAATGAGATGTAACTACTCTAAATTCATATTTTCCAAGCCCACTGCAATCTTCACTCAAAGGTTTTCATCCCTTTCCATGCTTGCTAGAGGAGAGCAAATGAAGGTAGGAAGAGTTGAAGGGACTTGATCAAGGCCTCCCAGCTGGAGCCAGCTGGAACTAAAAATCTGAAACTAATAAAACCAGAAGTCATATTATGATCCTGGTTACTTCTGCACAGTCCCAGAGCCACTCCGTGGGTGAGCAGCCTTTACATTTTGTCCGCTCTTCAACTCTAACTCTAGAAAGCAGAACAAGGCCTCCCAACCATAGGGCGGAAAAATGGCAGAACGCGACCCTGCCACCGACCTGATTGATGGTCCTTCCACCGAGATCACAACAGCTTCTTCAGAGACTTTTACAGTCTCCGCAGAAGTGTGGGAGGCACTGCCAATATCCGCAGATCATTGGCATGATAGACCGTAACGGCTTCTTCGGAGCCGTTCCGGTCTATCGTGTCAATGCGTACTCAGGGAGTCCTCAATGCATGGATCATTGACACGGCACTACATAACGGCTCCTTAGAAGCCATTACTGGGTATCAAGTCAATGCATACTTAGGGAGCCCTTAATGCACGGACCCACGCAAGTTGACTCGCTCTGAATACTAACAATCCCGGGGAAGAGTAGTTACTGCCTATGCCACGGAGGGAGGTTATTAATACCTGCCTGCCACAGCTCAGCTCGTGCTCCGTGCTCCCGACGCTTTCCTGGTAGAGGTGTGGCCACTCCCGGGCTGGAGCCTGAAACTGCTGAACTTTTGCTCCTCCGCTGGCATCTTTTTATTTCATAAAATATGCACTAAACAGAAACGATGCCAATTTGAGATGGGTGAGCCAAGAGGCAGCCCGGGATGAAACATTTAAAGTTAGAGTCTTGAGAACAAGTGGTTGCAGTGGGAATGCTGGCGGACCCTTACATACGGAGCAGTAGTTCTGTGGATTTTAGTCCCCTCAACTACTTTGCTGAAGTTATCAAAGATTCCATATATTTACCATGACCCTTGCAAGTTGCTTAGCATCAAGCTGGCAAAAGTGACCCTCTAGAAGGAGAAATTGTTAAATATCCCACCATCCAGTGAGCAGTTTGTCTTGGATTTATTGACCCGATCCCTGGGGAACATTGGCTGAGACTTTCCAAATCACCACCATGCCTCTGCTTTGACCCGCAAAGACGCATCCCTTTTCTTTGGCTTCTCCCAGACAAGAGATCTCCGTACCGAGTTAAAAATGCTTCTAGTTTGCTGTTGTTGATATTTTTCTTTTGTGTTCTGCTTGCTGACTGACATCTGCTATCATGCTAAGCAGGTGTTCCTGTGTAAACGAACGTGCCCTGTTTGTGTTTCGCCATCCTCGCTACTGCGCACCCAAATGAGCAGCATGATTAAGAATCCTGTAAATTTTTGAAAGGAAACGGATGGCTGCCCTACTAGAACATAATTACACCGTTCCAACATCCGCAGCTCACTGCTGCAGCCGAGTTGGAGAACAGCAGAAATTAATAATATATAATAGCATCATTCTCGTAATTTATAAATGAAATAAAGTAGAGAGGAGATTCTGCTGATATGCATTTTCTTCTTAATTCTGCAAGACAAAGTATAGATTAGAATTTTACTGGGGTGAAACCTGGCCAGCAATATCACACTAGTTGCAAGTGTAGGGCCTGATTCATGAGAGGGATTTTGCTTAGGGAAAAGAGCTAATATCTTTTATTGGACTTGGGGAAAAAAATGAGTATACAAAGCCCTCTTAAGGCAGCCCCTGTTACAAGGAGGCCAGGAAGCCTCCACAGATCCTTTACCCACTTTTTAGCTTAATTCTTTTGTAGGTACTGCAGGAAGAGTTTGCTACATGGTAGAATTTTTTTTCCTCAGCTAAAATAATAGACTATCATAGGTCACCCCTTTGGAGAGCAGAGAGGATTAATCAGCTAAAGATGTTGTCTAATCTCCTATTTTTGTTGAAAAACAGCGATGTTTTCAAAAACAATATTTTGAGCTCCAGAGATGTGCCAAAAGGAGCTGTACTGCAAATCCCTGCTCAAGCCAAGCCTTGGAGTTGGTGCTCTAATCTTGCCTCTCAACTCCTGCTTAAAAAAAAAGATACAATTTTCTGTAGACAAAGATGTATTATTTGTAAAGACCAGGCTGTATGACTTTTATTTTTTTCCACTGCATGTTAAATGCCTTTTGTTTTACTTCTGTAGCTGCCCAGATATACTTGTCTGGGTGACGGCCCAGCTGAGTTCTGCTCTTCCTGGGATTAACTCAAATGGGAGAGCTACCAAAACCCCACAACAGTGTTTACTTACAGGTTAATTAGGGACATTTTTATAAATTTTGACTCTGCAAAACTCTAAAGAATGATAACTGCTTTGATTGGAAAAGTCAGCATGGACTCCTGAAGTTTAACCAGCAAATACAAATGTACACAGAAATATTTCTATTTTAAACTAAGGGTTATGTTTGAGTCTTATTCTTCTAAAGGGCCCCCTTAATAATTTGCTTCAGAGGAAATATGTGCATATACAGATTTATTTCATTAACAGGTATTTATTTAAGTGGGCTGCACTGTATTTAAATCTCTGAATAGTTTCCATTACTTCCTCAGCTCACTTACTTCAAGTTGACTAATTTTAATAAGGCTAAGGTGCCTAGGGTCTTATTGAGTGTTCAGTTTGATCAATATGGCTAAATTAAAATAGTGCAAAATATAAGCAAATGTACTCTAACAACTCAGTGAAAAATGTGGAGTGCACCAAACATTGATTAGTGCTCCACAGACATTAATTTGTTGTTTTAAGTACACTAATGCTGCTCAGAAGCTGCATCTACCTCAGGCATGCCATCCACCCCTGTGCAGCCCCGTTGGCTTTTGTGGCACTGCTCTCAGCCACGGGGAGAATTTGGCTCTGCATCCTGCAGAAAACAGCTCAGCACAGCCTGGGCTTACCAAACCCGGCCCGTTCCATGAGGAATAGCATTCCTGCAGCACTCACAGAGAAAAGCTTGGATCACACCTAAGGGAAGCAGAAGGAGGACAGGTCCGATTATTTGCCCGAGTGGAGACTGTTTAATAATCATATTCATTATGAATTTGGGGCCATACATCAATTCTGTACGTGCATTTTTGAGACAGGCACAGACTCTTAGGGAAGTGGTTCTATGTGCAAGAAGATATTTGTTTTTGCCCTCCTGTAACACCACAATATTATTGTCATGAAAGATTAATGTCAACCCCCACCTGGTATTAAATTGCTTTTGGTAGCCCTTGCATTCATGTCTTTCTGCACAAGACAAAACCACTTTTAAAGTACCTACATACATCCTCAAGTCGAATTACTGCTATTACTGGGTTACATTTTATTTTTCATATGCTTTAGTTGTTGTGGCAGGTATTTCTTCCCATGGATATGAGGGTCAGAGTAAGGATATGGGATCAGAAACTTAGGGTAGAAAATAAGGCATACTTTAGAAAATAGGGTCTTATCATAGTCTTGTTGATAAATGTTGTACATGTTAATTATATGATTTTTTTTTTTCATACTCCAACAAAAAGCTGGTTTTCCACATCCTAAATACACTTTGCTTTTCCTTCTCATTCCCTCCTTTTTCTTGGTTAGAAAAAGCCTGAGGTTATCATACTTTGACATCCAGTGCTTGCACAGAAAGTTTTTAATGATTTCTAAAAATACAATAACAACTTTTTAACAATCATGCTTTAATATAATTTTAAACAGTTTCTGATATCTTTCTTGGTTTTTCAGTAGTTTTCCCCTCTACCTGTAGTGTGATCTTTCTGCTTATCTTTAATCTTCTAGATAAATGACATTTGCTCTAACAGTTCTTCCTTTCCCTGATACCATCTTGTCCGATGTGGCCAAAAAATAATTTCACACGAGCAAAAGCTCGTTTCATGGGAGGTAAATCAGCAAAGAAAGAAAGAAAGATAAAAAGAACTAAACAGGAGAGAGTTCATGTGGGTTTTTTTTAAAAAAAAAGAAAAACAAAAACTTGAAAGCAAATACAGTCACATTTAGGAGAAGTAAATTCTGTGAAGATGGAGTAAAATATGAAAAGCATTTTCTAGTTTAAACTCCCCAAGGAGAGTTATAAACAGCAGAAACATTTGAAAGTTCCCCCCACCTTTTTTTTTTAATAAAGCTGGATCTCTAGCTTCTTAACCTTCCACACGACAAGTAGAGCACAGTGTGCAAAAACAATTTGTAAGTCTCTTAACAAACATCACAAGAGAGGAGAACAGCCCAAGTGCAGAGGAATTGACTTTTCATTTGTAGCTATGCCAAAAAAATTGCTTAGGGTTTGTTGTTGTTGTTTAGCTTTGGTGCGTGACAATCTTGATTTTTTCCAGCATTTTACATGTTTGGAGTTTTTAATATCAAAGGTATTGCTCTCTGTAAACAAGTGTAAGTTTACCAAGGCAGCTTCACTTACACTCTTCCCTTGTAATCAGATGTGAAAATTACACCCTCCCTTTTGGATACATGATAATTACACATTTCAACATGCAAAGGATTGTCTCTGTTTCAGTTGCTGGGATGAAACAGTGAAGGCACTTGGGAAAATATATTATTATTTTAAAGAACACTGCCATAGCTGTTTTTAGTAAAAGTGAAGTTTGTAATCACAACTATGATCAAGATACTTTGATATTTACATATACAAACATATATATATATGAGAGAGAGAGAGCAAGAGAGACAGCAGTTAAAAATAAAATTAAATGAAGTTACACAAGCAAAGAAGGTGGAATTTAGCCCATGTGCCTAAGGCCAGCAAATCTTCTCCCTGCTTAAATCTCACCAAAACCCTACCTTGAGGGTGAATTTTACCTCAAAAACATAATTTATTTGGAAGGTTTAACGAAGTTTCCCCAGATTTCTCTTGCTTTTCTCCTCCTTCTTTCTCCTGGCTGTTCTATTTCACTCACTTAGAAACTTAGCCTGAATTGCTTGTGCATCTATCAAGTTCCTTGCAAATGCTGGGTGCAGAAAGAATTCAGAATTAAGCATTGCTCGGAAAGAGCTGTGGGAAAAAAATTACATATGCAGCAAAACATGTTAGAGTTGTGTTTTGACAGTTTCATGACCAAGCCAAAAAATATACATTTTTTTTTTTGTACCTGGCGCAGTTTCACAAAAATGTCCCCTCAGGGAATAGTCATTTTTTGTCAGAATCAACTGTTTATTTACTTAAAAATCTAAAAGTTTTGCCTTGCATTAGAATCAGGCTTGCTGAAGGTTAAAGTGCAAAATCAGCTCGCTGTGTTGCCTTCGGTGTAAAAGCATGGTTTGTGTCACAAGAGAGGGATAAAAGCATTAGCAGGGACACAGGAGGGAATGAAAATGGGACAAACATTAAAAATGGGGAAGGTGAGGTTTGGGAGGTCTCTTGCTGTGCATCCACAGCCAAGCCCTGGCCTGATGGCCAGTGCTGGGTGACCACCTGGCCCTGCCGGGGCTATGACTGAGCATGGGAGCAGCGTTTTAGGCTGGGCAAAACGGGTTCATCCAACTCAGCCAAAGCCTGGCAGGGTTTGCATGGTGACAAGAGTGTCGAGAGCTTTGCAGTTGTCCATGGAGATGCTCGTGGCAGGCAGGACTTGGAGTGTCCTTCCTCATGTGTGTCTTGGTGGGTGGGAGGGCTCAGCAGGGGCTTCCCACAGGGTAGTGCACACCACGGAAAAAGCAACCCAAGGCTGACCTTGTGTCCTACTGCAAGAGTGTTGCCTGTCCTGTTTCTGTGCCCAAATGCAACCTAAATGTCCTGCAAAAGTACAAAGTGTGAGGCTGGGGGAGCCCAGGGTGAGATTGTGGCTGCCCTGCCTGCCCTGCTGGCAGTGTGGGGGTTTCCCCCACCTCCCTCACATTAATTCAGGCCATACAGGCATGCTTGGGACAGAACCCCAGGTCATAAACAACTCCTGAGATCACAGCAATATCAGAAGATTTAATGACTTTTAAATCAATGTAATTGTAAAGAAGTAAAGGAGAATTAGGTCTCCCACCCTGAAGATTATTTTTCCCGGAGTATAACTTGGTGTTCACAGCTGAGAGGTGACTTTTCATTCTCTATATGCACATAAACAATTAATACTTTTTGCCTATATCAGTTGATAAGAGCACAGATTAACAGAAATGCACTGTGTCAGATGCACTTTTGCCTATATAGTTACCTCGACTGCAGCTGCAAACTGTTGGGGCTGGCAGGATGACCTTTCACACTGGCTGCCAGCCATGGTCAGTGAAGGATTTTGAAACAGTTTTTTTACTAGGATTTTTAACATAACTATTTATTTGGGGAAGCGATTTGCATCAGGGAAAAAAAAAAAAAAACAACCCAAATGTAAATACAGATTTCCCCAGGAGATTAAAAATAGCCCAAAACTAATAGCCTAATCTAATTCACATAATAATCATCATGAAATATATCCAAAGGGTCTAATCCTGCTCTTGTGGTCTCTTTCTGAAGTCAGGGTCTCAATGTACCTGTCTGGATTTCGGTTTACCCTTCATATCCCAGTTATATCAGGGGAACAGCTTTTGTCTCTATGGTGAATAATATTTTGCAAATTAGACTTCACTTAAAAAAAAAAAGTGCAATATGTAAGGTGGGGAGGGAACCTCTCCTGACTCACACTCACGGGGCGGAGGTCACAGCCGGAGCTACTCTGGTAGGAAAGAATCGAGCATCACACCAAAAAAATAACATGAAAACCGTGAGTCAAACTGAGGAAAAGGGAGTTATTCACAGATAAGGACGGTTCTTCATCCCGACCAAGCATTATCGTTAGTGTGGCAGTTAAAGGTGTTCCTCCAGCCTCCTTAACTTTGTCTTTGTCCTCGTGGATTTATTGCTCGTTCCTTTTTCCTGCCCATCTCAGAGGCTGCGTGTTTTCCCCAGCCTGACAAGCCAATACCCGATCCACAGGGTTATCATTGCTCCAAAACAGGCAAGACTGAGCCCAAAGCAGTGCTGTGGTGGGATGAGGGACTGTCAGACATGGAGAAGTGGGGTGAGGTCTCCCTGCACCCCCTGCTCCTCCCTGGGCTCTTAGGGAAAAGTTCTGTCCGAACTTTGCAAAAGTCAGATTGTCTTTTACATCTGTATTTAGCTTGAGTGGGGGGTATGGGAGCCCAGCTAATGTGCATATGGCTGTACCATGTACCTTCTGAGATGATGAAGGAGCATATTGCTTATTTCCACAACAACGAGCTGGAAAGTATTTACAGTGACCCCGCTGTGCTACCTGGGGAATTTCTCCCCAGGTGACAGAATGAAAAAACATCTGACTATTTTTTTTGCCCAAATCAGGTTAAAATAACCCCGCAAAAACTCCCCAGCAAACCAAAGTTGTTAGTCAGGGCAGAGACACCTCTTCCACCAGCACACAGATATGATATAGCTTTAATTTGTATTCATCTTGTCCACTGGGGCTAGAAGATGGAGGAGCTATTATGAAACCTTTTTTTCTTTTTTTTTTCTTTTTTTGAATTTTCTTTATTCACTGTTTACTATGCCGGGCTGACATGATATGATTTGTGCATTGCAGGGTCACAACAAGCTACTTGCAGGACAATTTGCTGAATCAAGAGGGTGATTGTGTCTGGTGCCAGTCAGTCGCAATTAGGGCCAGGATCAGGGAGGCCCAGAGCTTGTGTATCGTCTTGGGCAAACCTCATAGAAATCAGCTCACCTGAAACTAATTGTCACAACAGAGACCTTATGCAAATGAGCCCTAGGGTTAGCGTGGGAAAAGAAAAACTGTCGCAAAGATAGGTGACCTGCTGAGCAGGGGGTCTGTTGCTGGGGAAATCTTTGTTCAACGAGTTAAAAAAATGTTCGCATTGTTCCAAATCCAAGAAAAACGTAGCAGATCCTCTCCCTAAGAAAGCGTGGCGAGCACACTCATCTGAAAGTCCAATAAAGTGGCAGCCAGCTTTCGAGCCGGTAATAAATTGGAAGTCTTTATTCTTTATAAGGGCTGCAGAAGGAAAATGATTTTCCTTTGCAAAGGGGCCTTTAAAGTTTAGCTGCTCACAGTGAGCAGGCGCTTAAAACTTCACTGCCTGCCTAACCTGTTGGATCCCAGCGGATTTCCCGACTTGAGGTTTTAGCAGCTGGAAAAAAACATCCCTCTGGCTCCTGGGGCTGCTTTCGGAAAAGTCTGGCTCTCGTAATGCAGCGAGACGTTGGGTGTGGAGGGCAGGAACAAACTGAGGAGCAGATCCATGCAGATTCTCCTGCAGAAATCTCCAGGGATCTGAGAATTCTCCAACTTTGAATGTCTCTTCTCTCAGTGCCTTCCCGCCAGTGAGACAGGCAGGTTCGAGTGCTAGAAACATAATTGTGAATTAAGCACTTTTAACTACAGGATCACTGACGTCTGCACGGGAAAACGGCTGTTTCTGACATGCTTCCCCTCTCCCTTTTTCTCCTCTGCCTCCAGCCCAGGCAGAGAAAAGCATAATTTTCAGCGAGCGCATTACACAACATTTGTCTTGTTCACTCCTTCCTCTTTAACAATTTTTATGGGGGTTGCTCAACACGTTCTAAAATAGGACTGGAGACGATATAATAAAGTGCTGAACCGATGATATACGCGGCAGTTTATGCTGTCAATGGCAAATTCAAAAGAAAGGGATGCAACATGCTCCAAGTGAAGAAATGCAAGCCCGTGCCCTATAAGCACAGAGTGAGAGGCAACCCAGGGTATTTTTGCATGTAAGGGTTTTCCAAAGAGGTTGATGGGGACAGAGGAGAGATTAATTGCACTAAGAGATACTGGACAAATTTCAGAGCCACGAGTAGCTTCGCACTATCATCGGAGGCAAAAGAATAGTTATTTTGTTTGGTTAATAATTAGAGCTGTGCTTTCGATGGGGCTGCTTTAAAGGGGTGAAATGTAGATGGTATCAGACCAGCAAGTTCGGAAATTAACTTCCTACTCACCAAACATCATGAAGTAAGGGTGGCTTAAAAGAAATGCAGATTAATCACCAACTTTTTTTTTTTTTATCTCTTTTGTCCCTTTACCACTGTCTGAAATAATTTCCACAAATAGGAGACGTTTCACAGTGGGTATGAAGTGCTCAGCTTTCACTCATCAAACTTTAATCGGAACTGCATTTTAGTTTTTGAATAAAGAACACTTAAAAAATTTAGATGCAAATTATTTTGCATTATTCATGCTCTAAGTGTCCTTGTAGATTTAAACACTTCTGAGGCCACCTTGATTCAAGTAATTACCTAGGCCCTCACTGCTCCATCATGAATAAGGTATTTTGTACAAGTAAAGTATGCACCCGATGAGCTTTTAAAGTGGCTTTACACTGAACTTGTGTATTGCTTCTCCTGCATGAGTGATTCGAACATGCGTCGCAATCTGTCTCAGGTGGGAAATCCTGGCAGAGCATCCATGAGTGACGGAAGGAAGCCTACCAGCCTCAGCACACACTATTTCTTTGTCTTCGCAGAAGAATCTCAAAGTGATTCTCTCGCTCGAGTCTTGTGGCTCCTCTTGAAAGTCTGAGGGAGCAATAGCTGCTGGGAGGGAGAGAAATGACAGTCTTTTTTTTGGTTAACTCTTCATTCCCCACCCTGGCACCCCTCCGCCTGCTGCCTGCGCTCAGTCACTTAAGGCATTCACAGAAGATAATATAAGTCTTTCTACTTTTATGTAGCATTGTACATCTGCCTCCCCATCTGTCCGCTCAGCCTCCCTCCCCTACCAGCTCTAGGTACCACCTGAGCGGGATTTTTCACACAATAGAGTCAGCCCAGCCCCGAGCAGCCTGTCTGGGAGCTGGTCCCAGCAAAATCGGCTGTGGGAGGGCAGGCTAAGCCTACATCTACTCATGTATTGCCAGCGAAATGAGCTCGCAAGAGTTAAATTTAATTGGCTGAATCTCATAGTTGGCGTTTGTTGCAAAGTGCCCATAGTTTTTTGTTTTGTTTTTTCTTTTCCAGCTACATTGCTTTGAAGAATTATAGGAATTTTATGATGTGCTATTGGAGTTCCACTGGCAGAGATTACAGTAAAGGGGTTAAAGTTGGTTTATGTTAAAAAAAATTATGCAGAAACCAATAAAAATAAACACACTCCAGTAGACTAAACTTGCTGGGCTTTTAGTTTTAGCTTAACAATAGAAGTTTAGACGACATCCAACATTGCAGCTTTTAGAAAATTAGTTGACACTCACAGTTGATCATCTTTACTACACAGCGGTATAATTAATATTTAAACATTCTAATAATGCAGCTTGCTTTGCATGCACTTTTCAGCCCCACCACAATATATTTTATCAGGAATACTGCTAGCTTTTTCTTAGGTAATGTCATTTTTTAAAGTTATATTTAAAATAGGTTATTGGCTTCTTGCTCAGTGCAAAAGAAATATCAATAGACCAATAGGCAGTTTTCATATGTCAGTTTGTGATTAAAGTGTGTCTTTACTGAAGACAATAGAAAATATATAAGCGGCTACTTCATTGCCATCATCATAAAATAAATATACCCCGAGACTATCAGTATAGTTGGAGTTGGTCATCTTTCTTCATGCTTTCTATAATAAGAGGAACTTTTAATATCTCAATGCAGAGCAAAATGATGCAGTGCCCCACAGATCTGTGAAATACTGCACCTCTGACACCCACTCACAGCCAGAAAGCCTTTAATAAAGAAGTCAGGCAAGTTAAAAAAAAAAACCAACCCAGGAGTTTTCACTTGAGTGTTGTCTGGGTTAAGGCTTCTGTCTGCCTGGCAGTTGAGTAAAATGGTGAGAAATGGTCAAAATGAGAAAGGACTCTGCTGGTTTATTTACTTAAGAGAGCTCTTTCCTCTTCGCGAGGTGGGGAGCAAAAGTTGTTTCAGGTGCTTTACTCATCAGCTTAATCTGTCTGATTAGTGCAAGGTGCCCTTTATTCCTCAAGTTATAACTTCTAGCAAGGCAGGTTGCTCTTATCTGAACTGTCTGGAGTTTTCTAGAGTTTTCTCCTGGAGTATTTCACACCCAAGAGTCCTGCTGATGCCAGCCAGAAGGCTGTTGCTGCCTGGTTATTATTAACCACTGTGGATGAGTGGGCACCTCTGGCAAAAGCCATTCCCATGGCTCTTTTTAGCTGACCCAAGGGAAAAAAAACCTACAAAACCACATAGGCAGGTCATAGATACCCATTCTGGCTGCTGTGCAAGGAGGTTCTCCTGAATTTCCCAGCCAGGGTATGCATCCTGGAAAATGAGTTCCTGGTATAGCTCCTGGCCTTGCAGGTATTTAGTGGGATGTTCAGAGAGGTTGGTTTTTTCACAAGAGAAGAGTTTTGTTAAGTTGCAAAGGTGCCTGAAGCTCAGCTGAGAATGCAGCCCTGGTTTTGTCATGTTTCATTGCAAATTTGAAAGCAGGCCTATTTCTATTAATACTGTTAATAAGAGACATATGTTTTGTCAAGCAAAACCACCCTTTCATTAAAACGGAGCACAATTTCATGCCTTTTTTTTTTTTTAACGTTCATGCAAAAATAGCCATTTCCCCAACATGTCCCAAAAAGCCAAGTTGGACAGTGTGTGCACAAAATTTTACTAAGCCACAAATATTCCCAGGCCAAATACCACTAAACACAAACTCTCAGCTCCTCACCGCTTTAAGCCAGTCCTAGGGCCTCAGCCTAATTGCCTGGGAGGCAATGGGAGTTTTTAATTTACTTAAAAAGTAGCAGAAATGGGCTTTAAATATTTTGTGTGTGCAGTGACCGTACGACTGACGCCATGAGATCCATAGCATGTGTGAAAATGGATTGCATATTGCTGAGAGCTTTCCCTGGGCTCTGCCATGGATCGCCTCGTGTCACGTGTGCCCGTGAAGAATTTGGGGATAGGGTTTGGCTGGGAGGTGTCTCTGGGTGTAAAACAAAGTGGCCTTGTCTTGGAAAAGGGCGCGTGGGAGCCGCGGTGCCGCGTGCGCTCCGTCCGTAGGGCAGGGGTGGAAGTGGGAGTTTTAAGGAAACAGATAAACAGCACATAGAAAGTGCTTAAAAATAGGGCCATAACTTCCAGCCTCGCCTCATTGTGACCCGAGTTATGGGTGAGATCTGCCCTCACTCTTACTTGTCAAATGAAACCAGAGCTGTGAGATGCTGCGATAGAGTTTTGGGGTTGAGTTGGGAGCAAACCGCCTCCCATGGGGTGGCTTGCTCCTCTTTTATCGGGTTTTGCTCAGGAAGGGAGTTACACACACCTTGGCTGCAAATAACTAGAAGAGCGTGATCTATTTTAAACCTGCTGCTGAGGTGGTAAAGAAGAGATAAGTCGAAACCTAACTGCTATCTCGCTTGTGTGTGTGACAGATATGGCCAGAAATGGATAAAATTAAAAGCATTTTTCATATGCTAATAGCAACCTGGATGAGGGGAAAACACGGGGAAGGGAGCAGCAAAGTCAAGAGGTTTCTATCCCAAGTATATTTCTCTCATTATCTAAATTATAGGACTCCTTTCCCCAAACTGATATACATATTTTTGCTGTGTCTAAAAGCAAATTCTATAGTAGAGTTTGATTTCAGCATCAACCTTATGGCAGCCATGTGGGAGTGAGATTATGGGACATGTGGAACAAAAGTCTTCCAGCCAGAGGAGGCCTTCTGAGCATAATGATTCTTATTTAAATCAGTCTATGTTTTATTACTCAGCTGGGGAGGGGAGAAGGAAACCAAGGAAAAGAATATTTCTCTAAAACCACCGTCACCTGAATTGCAGATGAAGAGAAATTAAGTAGTTTTCAGCCTGCAGAATGGACAAACATTTTCATATCATAATAATAATTTCAAGCAATCCTCAATTTTATTTTTTGGGGGGTTTGTCTTGAATTTTACATTTAAACTTGTTTTTCCTGTTGGCGTGCCTGCCGATTCATTTGTAAATGTGCTTTAAATTCCTTTGTATATTACAATGAATGCCACCTCTTTAAACGCTCTTAGTAATTTAGCGAACTTCTTTGCCAGTGGGTGAAAGTACAGTATTGTACATGCATAAGAAAAGGTACATTCATTATGCTTCACGTATGAAAAGGTATATTAGGAACGGTTTTGCTTAAAGTGGAGGGGTGAATGGAGGAGCCCCTGATCCATCATGGGGCTTTTGCATGTGTGAGAATGTGTCTCTGTGAGCCCCGACGTCCCGAAACGCGGGTTGGGAACCTACCGGCAAATGTGTGCCTGTGAAACCTGAGAAGATTTATAACAAGTAGGTAATCGGTTCAGGCCCATGCGAGGGAGCAGGAGTGAAAAGCTCATTTTCACTGGAGTTTTAGGGAGAGGGACAGAAAACCTGAGGGTCTGATTTCCCCGTCTCCCTCCATGGCTGTCACAAGGCTCCGATGCTGTGCCATGGGAAAAGGGTCGTGCCAGGAAGAGGTTTGGGATCCTCCTGGGATTTAAACATGTCTTGGTGTAGGGGCTGATGCCTGGAGCTTGCCACACAACCCATTTGTGATGTGCCAGAGGTGGAGGGACAGAAGTGAGGTGGCCCTGGGAGCCTGGTCTTGCACTGCTTCCCACCTCCTTCTCACAGCTCCTGGCTCTCTCCCTGTGAATGGGAAGGTTTAGTTAATTGCATTTTTCTTGGGGTGAGAAATACATCCTGTGCTGTAAAAGGTGAAAGGTGGTTATGACCAGGCAGGGACAGCGTCTCTGAGGAGTGCACAGCCACGCTGGTACAAATCCTGCTTGTTGCCTGCCCTTTCTCTTGAGACCCCTCACTTCAGCAAGGTGAGTGGGATTCAGGCCCTTGGTTCAGCATTTCCGTGAAGAGCAACCACAGCCTTGCGGAGAGGGTTGGTCAGTTTATGGCCAATAAACATAAAAGCTGAGAGGGTTTCAATGAAACATTCTTCTCCAAACCAGAGGTCATTCATTTTGCACTTACTCCTTTATGTGGTTTCTGAAAGTTTAATTTTAAGGAGAGGATGTGGGCACACTCTGTTTGTTTTCTTTTTCTTTCCTTCTCTTTCTTTCTTTCTTTCTGAGCTCCTTACTTCAAATTAATTTCAGGGAAACGCATGTGAATGCTTTCCAGTGGCATGCCAGCTGTCATTTTTCAATCAGGGTTTGGGGGGGGACCCAGAGTTTATTTACAAGATGCAGTTTTAAGCTTGATTCATTGTAATAAGTGTCACTGTAAGGCAGGCGAAGCAGAGTTAGCTTTCATTAACATTCTTCAATTCTGGAGCCCATCAGGAGGTAGATAAGGTACCACCGGGTCCATCCACCTCCCGGACCACAGGAGGACAATGCCAGGAATGTTTGCAATGTGTTTCTATTTTTGTCACACCTATGTGTGGCCATCCATCTGGTCTTAATCAATCAGTCTCATCCCGGAGCTTTGCTGTTCTCCCAGCTGAAATAATACACTTCTTCAGCGAGAGCTGTGCCTCAAGGAGGGTCACTACTCACCATTCCCCAGACAAGGCATATTAACAAGGCTTACATATTTGTAAACATAGGTAAACCCAGGAGGGGTGGTTGGGAAGGAACATTTTGAAATATGAATATTTTATGAATAAACCACTGTGTTGTTTACTTAGCGATATTACACAGGAAAACTTGATGAAGTACTAGAGGTAAATTTGTTTTAGCAAAAAAACAACAACCTCAACCCCTCAGAAGCACTGAGACAAAGATAAATGATGAAAGAGAGAATGATCCACCATCCTATTCAAGCAGAGGTAGCATATATAAAGTATGTTTTTGAAAGAGCAGAGAAGTGGGTGGTGAACACTGTAAAGTGTGCCATTTATTTATTTAGATTGCACATCAGGAGATAAAACAAATGAAAACTCTGACTTGTTAATAATTTACATTTAAGTGGAAAATTCTTACATGCTGTTAAGATACCTCCAAGACCTGACACTGCAAATGCAAATAATTTACATTCTTTGTGTGCACACAACTTCGCTTGTCTGGAAGAAGAAAAAAAAAAATTCAAATATGTGTTCAGGGGGCGATGAAAACCAGGAGACATTATAATTATGTTTATTAATTTCGGATGCCTCTTTTGAAGCATTCATGTAGCTGACCTTCCCCATTCATCAGGTGTTCCTGGCTGAGAATCTGCTGGGCCATACCTCCCAACCTAGGAGGTAGGAGATGCAAAGAGGGGGGATTTCTTTTCAATAAGCAGCACTATTACTTCTCCCTCGAACAGCTTATGCAAAAAGTTTTGTAGGGGAGAAAAAAAAGCCCCAGAAAAAAAAAAAAAAAAAAAGAGGAGTGTGCATAACAATAACTACCTCTGTCCCTTCTGTTTTTGTTCTTTTCATGTCAGGGAACTTTTTAGCCGTGCTGCCTGGGTAACTGCTCTGGAAGGTTGGAATATCTCTTGTTGAAGGAGGTTTGTGATTGAGGGCCCTCTGACACAACCTTTTGTTGCTCTGAGGTGTTTGATCCTCTTTCCCTTTCTTCTAAAACCAATCCCATCCCTTTAAAAAATGGATAACCAGCACTTCTTTTACTTATTGTCAGCTTTTGGAAAGTTACTGTGGGGGGTTGTAGAAGTTTAACTAGTTAACCCCTTGCATCCTGATAGCGGGGCGCTATTAGCCCTCCTCTCTCGCCCCTTCCCGGACGGGGAATATTTCCATAGCTGTGTCAGGTATGCAAATCCTCTTTATAGGGAGCCATGTGACGGGTTGGCTTGCAGACAGTTTGCTCGCTGATCATTCTTTCCCCCAGAGCTTGCTAAGGAAAACCAGGTTCAGCCAGGAGCTCTGAGCATGAGCAGGGGCTGAGCACTCGGTCCCCAAATCAGGACGGTCGCTTCTCAACCGCGCTGAAATTTCAAAATGAGTCAGAAATTGTAGCTGCCGATTTTCTTCTCTTTCCTTGAACTGAAACTTGTGAGAGTCACCACAGGCGTAGGCTGATTTGATACACTTTTTTTTCTCCCCCTCCCCTCTCTCTCTTTGAGAGCAGCTCTGAATAACAAGAATTCACAGAGAGTCGCTCTTCAAAAGTGTGCGGCCAAATCTGAAAGTAACAAAGGAAGAACACCTTAAAATGAGATGTGTAATAAGGACGCTTGCTCAGAGCCTTGAGATTAAAAATGAGACTGTTTTCTGGTTTGTTTTTTCAAAGGGAAGGGACACAGCCCAAGTTATAGGAAAGAAAAGCAGCTTAAATGGATTATTTAACAAAAAGGAACTTCCAGCTCCTAGATAGTGACCTACATTCTGCACACAATGATGATGTTTTACGGTGGTGATAGGGTTAATAACCTAACATCATTCATGTAGTGTTTTTTGAAAATTGAATTTTACTGCTACAAAGTAAATGTAACAGCCCTCTGGAGACAATATTACAGGCACTTTATTGTTTGCTAAGCTGATGTCATCTTTCTACGGACTGACTTTAAAACAAAGGCAGAACATTTATTACAAATATCACTGTGTGAAAGGAAATCTACTGAAATATTGTTTAGAAGGTGGACTGATAAAAATGTATTAATACTTGGCTTTGATTATCTGCAAAGTTATGCCTGTGGAATGCTTTCTCGCGTGATCTCTGCTCATGAGAAATGTTCATCTTGGATATTGCACCTACTTTTATTTTAATGTTATCCATATCTGAGCATGTGTTACTTTTAAAATGTGTTTTATAATACACTCTACAGCTCATTTATAACTCTTCGCAGTTTCTTTGTAAGAATGTAAATGAGGTTTTGATCAAAACCTAAAATATTTCCCTTCAAAGCATTTTCATGTAAACAGGGCCATGCCCTCCTTGCTGAAATCACTGCAATTCTCACGTGAATAAAACCAACTAGACTTGGCCCTCTCTTACAGTCATGCTTTGGCTCTGACCTGCCTTCCCAGTGGCCTTTCCCAGTGTCTGCAGTCCCTTCAGGCTATGGACCCGTTAAGATCATTGTTTTCCAACATGGAAGCCTGGTCAGGTGCCTACAGCACCATCTCCCAGCATGGCAGATATACTGGAGACTGAAGATTCAGTGCCTACAAGTGAAGTTATGCTCCTTGGAGAACCACACCATATGTTTAAATACACAGTATTAATGAAATGACCAGGTTTGAAAATTTTAAGCTGGCAGTAGATGATCCTGAGCTTAGAGTTTTATGATTCCCATGCAGCTTCTCTAAGTAGGTTTCAAGCGAACAAGATGCATTTGTCCTTTTTGAGAAGAGCAAACTATTCATTTGCAAATAATTTAATATCCATTAAAGTTTAAATTTCCTTTGTTTGCTCACTTGCAGAGTGAATCAATGACCACTGCAAAGTAATAAGTACAGTGAGGGAAAATATATTTTCCTGTATCACGGCACCACTGTTGTGGCTTTTGCAGGTGAAGCATAAAAAGATGTGAACAGCTTTATGAGGATGGGTGTCTAAGCAACTGATTAGCTCATCTCTGTTGAAGGAAGGCTTCAAGAGAAGTGTAGGAAAGAGGGACAAATTTAGAAAGTGAGTAGTGGAGTTAGCAGTAAAACTAGTAACTTAGTAGGAGTCTGTGATATTAGTATCACTTCTGCAGTCTGTGAACGTGTAATGCCCTTTGCAAAGGTGGACATCTACCTACGCTCCCCAGCGGGAATTTATATTCATAACCCCCTTGTTATATATTTAATGCTGACAGGTTGTGGCAGCTTCTATCAGTGGGATTAAAACTGGCAATCAGATGATAACAGTTTACTTTTAATATCCTCAGAGCAAAGTTTTCAGGTTGCCAGCAATTATCAAAGGGTGCCTTGCCTGGTTCATTAATGCTAATATTCTTAGATGTTTGAATGTGATTTTGCATGTCAAGCCAATCTCCCTGGCATACCTCTGGACATCCTTTGACTGGGGCTGTGTGGCATTTTTTGTTTGATCTTTGGGGTTGCTCAGATAAATTTAATCCTGACATAAGCAATACTCATTCTGACATCAGTAGGATCTGCTCATAGGTAGAGCAGGGACAGAAGGCTCTGTCAGAATGTTGGAAAGAAGTTCTACTATTTAAAAATATAATTAAGAGCAGACTATTAACCTTTGGCTTAACCCAGAAGTGGAGATTTGTCTTAACATGACTGAATACAAATGTCCTTGTATTCCTATATAAAATACCTTCCAGAGGCTTTATTCAGAAATGCTGGATGGGTCTGACCCAGGTTCTGCAGAAGTCACCTCAAAAGCTGGCTGTCCCAAGGTACCTCTTCAGCCTAGGTGAGAGCCAAGGTTTGAGCTGAGCCTAAAGCCCTGAGGCCTTAGAAGAGGAGAAGGTCTCTGCTTTATCCAATAGTTTCCATTTCTGTAAGAGTCAGAGGGAAGGGATGGAGGGTTCCTGCTTGTATCATTCGGTGCTTCCCCATGAAAATCAGTTGACTCGCGGCTGTTGATCCCAGCTCTGGGTTTGACTCATACTGGCCACTATTCCCAAGGTCTACAAGAGAGCTATATATAACTACAATGTATAATGGTTGCTGTTAAATGCCTCAGCTTTGCAAATAGATGCACCAGACATCTCCTTTCTGTCTCATGTACTACAATTGTTTCAATTGTTTGAAGTCGAGTGCTTGACGCCGCTGAGAAAGAAGGCTCTGTAATGTCTCCCACAGTAGATAAGGCCAGTTGTAATGAAAATAAAGGTGATTCTTTATTGAACCCTGGGCACAGACAGGGCTCTGTAGTTCTCTGGCTGCCTGACTGGAATAGTGCAGTCCTAATGCCACTGTGGAGGGCTCTGAGCACTGACCTGGAGCTTGTAGACTTGAAAAAGAGCCCCAAAACACAGAGCAAATGCATGCAGAAAGGGAAAATAAGTACTTTCTTGCAGGGAAAATGTTGAAACAGCACGCCAGGTTATACAATCAGCATTTCTTCATTATTTGAGTTGTACTCCAGAATTCAGAGAAGGTTTGGCCTTAGAAAAAACCATCCCAGCAGCAACAATGGCTATAATCACACATTTGAACATAAGAATTAGTTTTATGTGGCGTGCTAGAAAAAAAAACCCACCAAAATCTTGAGAGCACTTTCAAAATAACCAGAGAAAAATAAACCATTCCTTATGTCAGTCTTGTTAGAGAGGGATTAAGAAACTGGCAATTATTTTGGCGACCTTAATTGTTGCTCTGCAGGAAAATATGTAATTAGAGCACGTTCGCAGGCCTGCACACCTGCAGCACATCCTACAGTATAATGTCAGCTTTCAGTGCTTGCTGGTGCCAGGTTCTATCACAACCAGGCACAGTGATGCTCTGAGAACATTTCGGACTCGTGTAATGTAGCTTCTGTGTATGAAAGAAACAGGCATTTACACTGCCATACAATGGAGTGCATTACTGCAACACTGGTTTCATTCTTTCCCGACGCCTACCTTCAGCGCTGCTCTGGTTTACTCAGTTTGAGGTTTTATTGTTACGGTATAATAGTCCTGTACATTTCTGAAATTCCCTTATTATTCAGCTTATTAATACAGTACTGGCTTGATTATCAGGCTGCAGTTGTGAAGGGGAAGATTCAGCGTGCTAGCAAAGTCAGAAGCTGGGTGAATTCCTGGGATAATGAGAACAATTGTTTGACGTGTTTGAGCCCGGTGCTGTGTGTGCACACAGCCGCCAATGCCAACGTACATGTGTGCGTGCATGGAGTGCCCCTGCCTAAAAACAGAGTGAGAAACGCTGGAAGTCAACTTTAATTTCTTGACAGAATGGGGCGGGGGGGGAACAATCCCTCCTTGTGCTGCTCCTCGCCTTTGCCTCTCTCCCACGTTGCTCCTCTGGAAAACTGGGAAGCGAGTTAAAATAAAGGCGCAGTGGAGGGAATAGCTGTCTTCCAGCTAAATTCAGTAATCTGGCACGCTGATAGTTAACAGACTTCTCCCCCTAAGGGAGATACACTGTATTTTGCTATCTGACATGTTGTCATATATAAAGAAATCAATTGGTAATTAAATGATGCACCTTGTGAAGATGACAAAAGGCATTTGGTTGCGAAAAGAGAACTGGGTTGTGAGGGGTTTGTAATGAAGGCCTAATGACTATTCATAAGAGATTTTCAGTCCGTTGATCCACTTGACTGGAAAGTTCTGCCCTGGAGAGTTAGTGCTGTCAGATTCTCTCACCTCAGAAAGCCGCCGCGATCGACGGTGTGGAGTATGAGCGAGAAATTATCTAGTTGTTGCTTCAGGCCTGTCTTAGGTCACATGCAGAAGGCACACATCTGGCTTCCTGTAGGTGCAACCTCGGGACATAAACTTTGACTAATTTTTAAACTATAAATATGTAAGGCTGACACTGAATAAGTTACCTTTTATTCATGTTTTCATAAATTTTCTAGTGCGTTAAAGGCTTTAGTGGAGCTCCCATTTTGGACTTCGCAGCTTCTGTTGTTCTTGCAACAATTTTGTTTTCCTCTTCCCTGACAAATGACATTTTAAGAGATTTCTGTGGCGCAGACGCTGCCCACGTTACCTCCCATCTCCTCGCCCACAACTGATGGGCCAGCCAGGATTGTCATGGTGGGGTCACCTACGGAGAGGACCTGGTAGAGATGTCAGGAGGCATTATAGGGTCACAGCACAGATTTTGCCCCCAGTGGAGCTTTTCTTGGTATGGATTTCTCTGGTCACTTGCACTCAGGATAATCATACCAGACCCACGAGAGCCCCCTCCTCCAAGATATTTCCTGATCTTTTCCATTTGCAGGATGTCCCTTGGATGGGATTGCTTGGAAGTGACACACCAGGAGGTAGATACCCAGAGCGTCCTAGTTAAACTGAGACTTGCACCCTAATTGCTGAGACTACAGAGATGAGCACCTTTTGCATATCCATCTCTAACGATGCACCCTCTTGAGTGAATAAATCTCTCTCTAGCGAGTGGTATTTTATAATTAAAACTGAAAAGGAACAAATTGATTTCAGGAAGCTATTCTAGAGCAAGGAGACATTTACTTACGCTGATCAAATCCAGCATAGCTCCTGGGTGAAAGCTCCGAGTTCTGTGCATGTTTGCTTTTGAAAAGTGGCCATCCACCTTATCTTATCAGGCAGCTCACCTTATCAAAGGTAAACATATTTACCACCTCGTTAAAGGTTCTTTGCAACAGCACTCGAAAGCCGTATTTGTGGACAAAAACCTGTCAAAGTCCTTGTTTAAGATGGACAGGAGGACAGTTATGGTCAACTTTGGGGGTTTCAGTCTGTCGATAGTTGAGCAGCAAAGTAATTCAATACATTCTGCATGTTTGAGATGGCCTCACTGGAGTTTCCTTCTTGTGTATTGTGGTTGCTGAATTTTGCTGATGTGTTTGCCAGAGCAGACAAGGTAGACCAAATGAATGGACAAATGCCAAAAAAACAATTATGTTTATTAATGTACATTGATTGCTTGTTTAGGGTATAAAACAAATTAAAAAATATATTAGTATTTAAACTTTCTTTTTATAGCTGGCCTAATGACTACACGTAATAGAGTGTCTAGTAAAGGACAATCTGCAGGACCTATAACTCCTGGCTTTATTGTCATATTATTTGAGTTGAGTTTAAAAGGATGGTTCCTTTATAATTTCTTTAAATGACAGTCTGGTTTTTTTATCTTTTAAAAAAAAAATATATATAGGCCTTAAATTAACTCGTTAACGCCAGAATTAACTAATCTTATTTACTTTAAACCCAATACTGACCTCAGCTGTGAGATCATTCTGCTTTTGTGTGTTCCACCCGCCCATCCTTGTCTCCCGTGGAAAGCATGGTGGGATCCCAACAATGCAGGGAAATAAATTCCCCCAAACCCACCACCTTCCTGCCCCACCATTTTCCCTAAGGAAGAAGAACTCTACAAGGAGAGGAGACAAGCCCAAACCTTTTTACTGCTTTTTTCCTCATTTCCCCCATCCCCTCAAGCATCCAGGAGGCACAAGGTTGCCAGGAGTGTGATCCCTTTGAAGGAGGAGAGGAACATGCTCAGTCTTTCCCCTCTTTCCCCCATTTCCCATGACCATCCCCAAGACCCACCACACACCCACCATCAAACTGCAGCGCTTAAAGCGGGGCTGACTGACACTCAGGAGAGGACTCTGGGTTTATGGCCCAAGAAGTTGCTAAATAATTTTACAGTATCTCTTTTAAGTTTGGGCAAGAAAGTTATAGCGCTTTATGTTAAGGGCAACATCACTCAGTACAGCCTTAGAAGTTCTGCCAAATAGCAAAGTGAAAGCCATAAAGTAAACATGACTTAGCGACACCTGGACCTTTCAGGTTTTATAGCAATTGTTTATAATGTTAGACTGGCCTCTAAAATACGTCTGCAGAAATGGTGCTGGAGCTTTATTTTACCTAACTTGCTCATTTTTTATGTTCTGCTCAGGTTCTACCCTTCATTATTTGCACTTATTTAAGGAGTCCTGCTTTCTTTCCTTGCTCTTTTACTTGCCTTTTTATTCACTGGCCAAGGTGGTGACGTAGATTTAACAGCACAGTTTCCACGTTTAATGGGTGTCTCTCAGAATTCCTCAGCATTATCAGCACATGTGGCTCAGAACATGGCTAAGCTGCTCCAAAATATGTTTTTACCACTTTCTGGGTTCTCTTTTGAAAAGAAAAGCAGAGATGCTGTTATTTCAAACAGCAGTAACTGGTTAAACTATCTCCAAAATATACTTTTACTGTTTTCTGGGTTCCCTTCTGAAAGAAAAGCAGAGATGTCATTGCCTCAAACAGCAGCTAAGATAAAAAAAAAAAAAAAAAGAACTAATTCCGAATCCACAAAAGTTCCCTTAATTTTTTTCTTTTTTTTTTTTTTTTCTTCTCTGTTGGAAATCTTCTCATACAAAGCCCCTAAAAACCTACCTCGGTGCTACCAGGCCCTATTGGAACTAATGGGGCTTGACAGTTCTTCAGTTAAAAATTATACATGAGGGTCACTTTCCCTTAAATTATCTATTGTATGCCAGCTGTTCACAACTACAGTGGTCTTACTTTCTTCCCATTGCCTAAAATGGTTAACTTCACCACAAAGCTGTTGTGACTCTCACTGCAGAGAGCTTTTAAATCCACTTCTTCAGCTTAAGCAACACCTTGATGGCACTACTAATTTCAGATAGATTTTTATCAGTTTCAGGGAATGTTGGGGGTGTTCGTTTTCTTGTTTTGTGTCACAACACTTGAGTTATATCATAATTTCTCATTTGCTTTACAACTTTATTCTATTTTTATGCTTCTGAGTGATGCGGCTTGAAGTGCCCGTGAGTGGTACTTCCGGACCATAAGCACTATCAGAGGCAACCTCAGGCAGATAAAACTCCTTGTCTTTTTGTTGGGGAGGGGAGAAAGGGTCATCGTCAAGTGCTGGGGTTTTTTTTTTCCTATTTTTTTCTTTCCTTCTTGCCTATTAAAACTGAAGCTACCGCAGCTTGGTTTCATAAAGAGACACTACTCTTAGGTCAGACTTTTTTCAGAATCAAAGCCTTCATCCTCAAACGCTTCTCATTACTTTCTAAAGGCTGCAGTGGTCATTTTGGGGCTGTAATTAGAAAGCCTGATACTTTTAAAGGATGCCTGTAGAATGAACTATTCCTCAAAGTTTTTTTTTTTGGGGTGGTTTTTTTTTTTTTTGGGTCCTGATTTGAAAACGAGGAGCAACCAACTTCCCTGGCCTCCTTGATACTTAAATAAACCTGCCACCCTTATTTCCATAGATTAATGAATAGTGGAAAGTACATGGCAAAGGTTTATTCTCATACTCCTCCCTGCCTTATCAGGGGCATTCTTTTTAATTACAAGATAAGTGTGATTTAGTGGTTATTTTTGCAACCTGGCAGAGCTACCACATCTGTGGGGCTGTTTGATTTTTTTAGCGTCCGGTAGCTTTGACAATCCACGCTTCCCATACCTCTGGGCAACTAAAGGAGCCTCCAGCAACACAACCAGTTGCAGCCGAAACCTGGCGCAGCTGCATATGGATGCTTATCATTAATTTATTTAAAAACCCGGTCACTGATCCACAGGCTGCGGCAGCTGGACAAGATCCCATATTGGTTGCAGTTACACGTTCCTCCCGCTCCATTATGCGATCTTTCAGGGGTTGGGTGCATTAATATGCAACTGTTCTGTTTTCTTTCAGCTGGCTTGTAAACTCTTTAACCAGCCGAACAGAGTTTGCAATTGTTGCGGGGTTGAGTGGGTGGATAGGAGCCGGGGCTGCAGCCTTGTCCAGTTGTAGATAGAATAAAATTGACAATGATGCAATGGAGCTGGCATCTGGACAACTCCGTGGGATGAATGGCACTGCTCTCGCGGTCCCTCCGGTGGTTGTACGCCTTGTAATAGCTAGCGTAGGAAGGGTGGTGAAAATTGATATGCACTATTACTACGTGTATAAAACTTAACACTGGGGCCATAGCACAGGTGGGGGGTTCCTGTTTATTGATTTTTATGACTCGGTTAGAACATACGGCTAATGCTTTTATACTCCAGGAGCTCTGGGAGTGCTCACCTCAGGTAATAAACCTCCCTGTACTTTGCAGTAGTTCACGATTTACATGGGAGCTTACGTTCCGCAGTGCAAAGCCATCCCTCTCCCTTTAGGAATACCAAAAGCAACTCAAAACGTTTTTATTTCGGATTTTGAAAACTACCCGTTCCTGCGATGGAAAAGGGCCCTTATTCTAATTACTCATATTTCCAAGAAAATTAGTCACACAAACTTATGTTATGTGTTGTCTCAGAGGTTGAAAGCAAATTAGGTTTCCAATAAGACAGTACATCAAACAAAGTAGCATGTTCTTGATGCAGATGACTTTTTTTTTAGAATTATGGTTGGACACTTTTGGCAGACAGATTGTCTTTTACTCTATCAAAATGACAGTTTCTTTTGTAACTGCTACATTCATAATTAGAAGGAGAGAAGCAATCTGCCCAATTTAATATACTAAAAGAAGTTTAGTGTCTTGTGCTAGTAATTTCATTATTTTTAAATATGAATTAATTGTCTTAAAATAATATTGTTAGAAGTATAACTAGTAGGATTATGGAGCTAATTCTCTTCTTTTTTAAACAGAAAAATCAAAGCTCCTATTAATGCACTTCAGGCTAGATTAGGATTTTAGGTTTATATCAGGTGTTCTGTTTGAAGATTCAGGGGAACAGGCTGGAGGCGGGGGAAACGAATCCTTAATGTGAAATTCCTCTGTAAAAAACCTGAGCCCTACCAGGTTTACTGTAAGCTTGCAAAGCTTAACTCGGGGTAATGAATGAGGAGAGCTGATGGTTTAGCAGCCTGGGAATAGAAGAAAAGGCCTTTCACCTCGGGTTCACGCAGTTTCCTCAGGGAGCTCGGTGCCAAATGGGCTGCCTCTTTATTTTTTGGGTTGTTGTGAGAGGAGTTTCACACAGTCCCTGAGCTTTCTTTGTTCCTGGTGTTGATATAATGGTTATTCTACTGCCCAAAACTGCACAGGTTTGCAAACACAAGGTCTCCAGCTCCCATCGAAATTCACGGGTGCAAGACATAAGTCAGCAGAAAGGCCTCCAAAAAATCTCATCTATTACTTTCCTCAGAAACAATATTAACCTTGAAAGCTTAACTTTCTCCCATGAAATGCGATCCTGACATGGGTCATGCTTCCGTGTTGCATTGAAAGAGGGAATAACTTTAAATTTCAAGTCAGATCCTTTTTGTTAAAAACTCATGTTCTCTTTTGACCTAGAGTTAGGTACTGGCTGAAACCTGAACCCACTCAATGGCACCCAAAGGATGTTCCTGTCCCAGAGCAATGAGCTGAGGGTTTTGGGCAGGTATGTGGTGCAGGAGGCAGCAACCTTGGGATTACTGCTGTACATTTTGACACGTTAATTAGGGCATGAGGCCATCCTGCCTGGCCAGGTGAGGGAATCAGGGAAAGAAGAGTTTCTTTCCTTTGGTAGCAGAGAGGTGCTGGAGCACACAGGAACACTCAGGACACCCACTTCCTGCAGGGGAGGCAGTGTCTGGGGTTCCACTATTAACACAACTTTTAGAAAAGAGAAAACACAGCAAGTCGGAAGAGAGGGAAAATACTTGAAGGCTTGAGGTCTGAAGCCTCATTCCACATCCCTTCTTTTACCTCTTAACCACAGGCAATGCCTCTGAAGTTTGCATGTTTAAAACAACACAAATTATGCACTTTTAACAGAGATACTTTCCCGATTGGGACATCCCCCGCTCTTGTTGCTGCTCCTTTTTGCTCAGTATCAGCCAAGTCCTTGCCCTTTGCCATCAACTCCATAGGAAAACAGCTGCAGAAAGCCTTATCCCAACCAGAATAAAATCATTATGACACAGCGAACCCAAACATGATGTGTGGTTTCAACAGCCTCTTATGCCCTGCTCCACATTTCCTTTTGGCTGCGAGGATAAGGTTGGGGACCTGCCTAATAAGAACATTTCAGCTGACCATGAAGAACATGCAGATAGGAGAAACTCTGAGCCATTTTAAGCTCAAATTCTGGTGGGAAGCGAGCTCTGGAGGTGGTGTTACTTCACATACACACACACTGGCAGCCAGTAATTCCTCATGTGCACAGCAATGAAAATCTATGCTGAAAGAGCATCAGTTTCAACACCAACTGGAGCATTTCTAGTGCTGCAAGGCATGAATTTTGCCCTTTTTTGCATTGATCAGGATATATTGAGTGAGACACCTGGTAGGAAAAAATAAAAAAGGGAAATAGGCCATGGAAAATATGTACTCAATGGAGGGGTAGCCGGAGGAGCACAGCTTATTTCTCGCTTCCCTCCTCAGGTGTCTGGCGGAGGAGTAGGAAATCACAGGTGAAGAGTGCTGGGGAAAATCACCCATGAGGGCATGGCTGGGTTTGACCTCCCCTCTTTTTCTTCCTCCTCCTTCTCCTCCCCATGGCACCTTGTGTTTGCTCCTGATGCCATGTGAGCACTGGATTGGGACCATCTTGGGTGTGGAGGGATGGCTACCATTATTAATTTTGTTTTCTACCACTGTTCCCTTGAGGAACATGAGCAGTGAAAGAGTCTTGGATACTCAGGAGTTCTTGTCTCTGCAAAACCCAAGGAGAGCACCACGGGCATGAAGAAGGCATCTCTTCAGCCCTTGTTCCCTACCATGTTTTGAAGGCTCACACCGAACAATAGAGGCTTTAAAGCCGGTTAGAAAGGACAATCAGATATTTTTTCCCTAACAGAAAATGCTGGTGGTTTAGATATATGGGTCACTGCTAACTCTCCCTCTAATACTTTCTGGTCGATACATACCAAAGGGGAGAGAAGTCCGAGGCATGTCTGTCCTTGGGACCAAGCCAAATGTTCATTTCAGTAATGCTATTTACTGGGAGACATCTTGATTAACAGAGCTTAATACTATGTGAAATCATTACCAGTTATCTAGTTCTAGCAGTACCTACGCTGTTGGCTCTTTCTTTCTGGTTTTGGGTGTGTTTTTTAAGTGTTTGTCCCCATAACCAGCAGCTCCCACTGCACATCCTGCCCTTCCCCAGGACATCATGTCACTGTCTATGTGCTCACATGTAGTGAAACCCAATGTGAGGGCGATGGACACTGACTCAGAGGGCTGTTCTTACCTGTCTTGAAGCTGATAAATTTCTGCTTGTGTCTCAGGAGTTTCACATCTGCCATCTAATGTGGGAAAGAGTCAAGTAGCCCAGGTACTTTTCCATTTCTCAGCTGGCACAGAGCTGCTGGGCTGGGAGTTAAACGTCGCACTCATTTCTGTAAATTCAGAAGTCAGTGCTGGTGGTGCAGTTTTTCACACAGCTTCTTCAGTGACCCCTAACATCTGCCTAACCCTTGAGCGTACACAAACCATTTCTGACTTGGGTTAGAGGGCAGAGGGATATTTTTGCCGTGCTCTTTTGCAAAGCATGTTTGTTGTAGCTCTAGGCCAATGATTTTTTTTTCCTAAGCGTTTTTACCTAGCGGATTTATGTACTGCGAGCATCTCTCTGGTCATCTTTTTCCAGCAAACAATGCAGGATTTCCCCTCAATGCTGAATGAGTCTGAGGTTGGCTCTTTTATCACTCCTTTTCTTCTCGGTGTCTCAGAGTTTTGGGGTCTTCCTCCTTTGTCTTAGAAAGGAGCAGCACTGAAAGCATTTCCACCTGGATGTTTAAATTATTTAAGTTGCAGGAACCAGACCTTTTCCCTCCTGAGTAGTTGTGGGTTTTAAAGGCTAAAATTGCTTCATCATGCCGAAGTGAAAGTATGCATAAATTATTTAGTTAAACCTGAGAAAATACAGACTTTTCTCAGTGATCTTTCAAGGGCTGCCTACTTAAATTTCAGAAGAATGGGCAGGGGTTCCTCTTTCTCTCGCCTCTTTCTTTCTCTTGAAAAATATTTTAAGTACCTATTCAGTCTTTTCTGAGATAAAGCTGTGAACCAAAAATTGGAGGGCTGGGTTTTGAGCAAGTTTCAGAATAGAAAGGAAAATGCTGTACAAATCCTGAGTGCTGCTACTTCATCACGGATCTACGAGTACTCTCACCAGAGCAGGTAACAGGAGGCAGTGCCTGCTCCCAGAGCCGAGCAGAGGTTTGTGTCAACATTTCCACCATGGCCTCTGTTTAACAGAAGTTTATAGCTTGACTGTAAAAATACAGAGGAGAAATTTTGGGGTTTTTTTAAGCTAACTTCCAAGGAGTTTTTAATTAATTTTGGGGCAGGTTGTGGTATTCTTTGTGCTCTGCAATACAGAAACATCTTGTTGTGGGCACTAAGGGTCAAGTCATGTTCTTCCTGCAGCAGGATCCATCCCTATTTATTTTTAAGGTGTAATGATGTTGGTACTAAAGTTAATGAGAAAGCTCCCTTGGCTACAGGGGAGCAGGAATGGTGTTTAAACCTTCTCCAGGCCAGCAGAAGGACCCACCAGCACGGGACTTGGTTCTGTCAACACAGCAGAGTTTACAGGACTCGTCCCCTGTGTAAAGAAACCTGATCTTTCCCCGGCTGATGTCAATATTTCTGTCACTGGCTGTGGGATCTAGATTAGGGTCAGATATAAGGATGTAAAAGAGAGGGGGGAAAACCCAACACATTTCCCTGTGAAGGCAGTTATTTATTTTACAGTGGGTTTTTTTCATATAGTCTGTCTCCCTTGTAGTGTGAGGCGGTGGGAAAGGAAGGTGTAAAAAATACTCTTAGAAGGAGAAATACAGACCCTGCTCCATGGCTGAAGCTAGAGGGAAATCCGTTGCAAATTGTGAGGAGTTATCAGAGGGATAAGATTGCTGCAGGATCCATTCCTTCATTTTGCAAACAATTAATTTGGCCTTGTCGAAACCAAAATTAAAAAATAACGAAATAGAAAATCATCTGGATGAAAGGCAGTGGTTGGAGGGAGGTGGCCTGTGGGGAGGGCAGCCAGGTCCTTGCCCTTTTGCTGGAGTCAGGGATGTGGCTGGGAGCTGGAGGGTGACAGCAGCCACCACGGGAGGGTGAAGTGTCAGGGCTCTGGCAGGGTCCATCCGCCAGTGATTCATTACGGGAGAGACGCCGACAGCGGGCAGGGCAGTGACTTCATGTTTAGGGGATTGTGGCATGCCCTGCCATGAATATGTATTTTCAGAATGAGTGTGTACACCAAAATCCCTTCAGTTTTCAGTCAATGGAGCCCTTACAATCAATCAGGTAGATGATACCATATGTGCAAAACCAATAGAGATCACAAAAATACATATTTATCCAAGCTGGTCCTTCAAGCTGTTGTGGTAA